>CM039734.1:51452378-51767403 GCA_022539455.1 Dendrobium nobile
TAACTTTTTATAAAGCAAAGCAAGTAAAAAGCTGTCCCAAACGCACCCTAAGTCTAATCTAGTATTAACCTGACTTCAACTTGTGTAACCTAAATCCAACCTGATTAAGTAAATTGGTCATAAACCTCGACCCTAGTCCGACCCGACACGACTGACTTGTCGACCTGAGTGAGTGCACAAGGGCAAGTGCGAGCGGACTAGCGCGACTGCGAAAGCGACAAGTGAGAGTACTAGACTAACGAGCTCGACTGCGCAATTAACTAATACATCCAAATAACAATTGTTGTAATACAAGCTAATAGAAATGTAAATAGAACAAATAATATGAAAGAAACTACCCAACCCTCATAATCAAAAGTATAATAAACTATTACAAAATATAAAATACTAAAAGCAGACTACTGCTAATAAATTTGCTTCTGAGATGACGGTCAACCAAACATGCTTACAGGACCTACTATAAAAAGAGATAACCTATGAGTTTGATATATCAAACTCAGCATATAACTTATATCTATCAAATCATAAATGATAAGGGAGTGAGGCATGCCGTATGAACAACTAAAATGTGAAAGTTACAACTAATAATCATCAAATTAAATTAAGAATAACACATGTCATGTTTTCTATAATAGAATTCTAATATATTAGTGATATTAATGAATACACATACTATTATCAATGCAGATTATTTGAATGCTCACAAATCCAATCACATCAGGTATCATCATATTATAATAGAATTCTAATAGACTTAGCTACAACCATAATTTGAATTATAAATATATTTGTTATTTATCCTACAATCATGAATAAGAGACTCCAAAGAAAATATATGAAATCATAAAAGTATATTCAATTATGATCTAATGCTATCAATCAAATTTATAAGCTCAATTATATATATATATATATATATATATATATATATATATATATATATATATATATATATATATATATATATATATATATATATATATATATATATATATATATATATATAATTGTAAAAAAAAATCAATTTTGGCTAAAATACTTTTCTTGGGGGTGGGGAAAAATCATGATCATTTTATGTAGATTTCAATTCTTTCCCTTGAAAGGAGAAAAAAATTATTCGGCAATAATTTAAAAATTATTGGCGACAATCACTACCTTGCCCTCTAATCCAGGAATTTGTATTAGGTCCGGACACCTGACGTAGCTCTACATCCGGACACCAATAAAATATCGCCACGTGCTCTTACTCTTTACCGCGCGGCCCGCGACCCGACACGGAATATAACATGTATTAACTGGCAAACCAAGGTATTGCTAGGGTTTTGCTCGGTATTGCTCGGTAACGAGAAATACCATTGTGTCAAGACCAATACCTAACAATACCGAGTAATACCTAGCAATACCGAGCAATACCCCGAATTTACTAGGTATTGCTCGGTATTGGTCTTGACAGAGCGGTATTTCTCGTTATTGCCAAACAATACCTAGCAATACCGAACAATACCTAGCAATACCGAGCAATACAAGAACATAGCAATACCGAGTTCTGGTCCGGGTCGAGTCGTCGGGCCGCGCGGTAAAGAGTAAGAGCACGTGATGACATGTTATTGACGTCCGGATGTAGAGCTACGTCAAGTGTCCGGACCTAATAAAAATTCTAATGCAGGCTTGAGTTCTCCCCTATAAGACGAGGGAAAAGCTGCTCGACAGTGCCGATCCGACAGATGTCAGACAAAGTATAAATAATGAGCATATTTGACTAATTATGTTTGATAATAAGAGGCATATAAAGTCAAATTACTCATAAAAAAGCTATCATGAGTTATTTATTAGATATTTTTTATGAAATTATTTTAACTCATATATTTGAGTCATAAGAAGAGCAATGCTTCAACCGTATAGAGAGAGAATAAATGAATAATGGGGTAAAGTATAGAGAGAGAGAGAGAGAGGGACAAAAGTCTGAGAAGAGATTTTGATGTTGAGTTGTAATGTTATTTAATTAATTATTATTTAAAATATTTAATTTTTTAAATTTGATTTTATTTAAACTTTTATTCTTAATTAAATATTCATCATCTATTAATAATTATTAAATATAAAATTACCACCAAATTAATGAATTATTTTTGCATTGCTAATGATCTAATTAATTATTGTGAATGATTTTAATTTTCCTAGCTCTATTTGAATAATGAAAATGTTGCGGCCGATGCGCACTCATGACAGCGTATCTAACCAAATATATATTGTGTATTATTGATTTAGCTAAAGCTAAAATTGAAAGCCTAAATGGGCTTAAAGTTGATTGTTTTAGTAGCTTAATAGAGCCAAAAATTCGCGAACGAGAAAACCTGCTATAATTTTTGTAATTCTTCATTTTAAAGTTATTTATTAATCCGGAGAAGCCACCAACATTATTTTTTGGACACATGAAAATCATCAATATTTGTTTTTCCTTTTACTGCTCTCTCGCGACTCACGAGTTACGACATCGAGCACGGCTTTTGTTAGGCCCCCCTGAACAAAATTTCTGACTCCGCTACTGCGCTTACCCAATTTTTATAACATACACATAAACTAAATAAACTAAATAAAAATAGTTGATGATATTTTAATTAAAATTTGATTAATATCATTTTTATGATTCTTAACTTATTTTGAAGTGAATGTAATATACAAAATAATTAATTATTCATATTTATACTCTTTTCTAAATATAAAAAAAATAAAAAACTCATTTAAATATCCTAATCCGACATTTCTTCTATAAAAATGATAAAAAAAAAAAAAACTAAAGATCCGAATTACGTAAATAAATAATTCAGAAAGGTCCATGAGCAGTTTCTGAAGCTTATAAGCTTAAAATATTATTCTCATATAAAAAATTTCATGAGAAAAAAAAAATCTAAAAAATTATTGAATTTATTTGAGATTAATCTCAAAAGACACGTGAACGGGTCACATAAATGATATAACTATAATACCCTTACGTTAACTGACAGCTGTTCTTATTCGAACCGCCGCCTTCCAGAATGGAAGGGTGTTTTGGTCCTTTAATAAAAGTGCATTGTTTCGGTCTCCTGACCCTTTTATCTTCCCTCGGTAAGCTTAGGATTAATAGAGACCAAGTCATCGCCTTCGTGGGAGCGAGAAGTCTCCGAGCATCGACGCTTGAGAGAGAGAGACGAAGTTTCCGCTCAGTCGGCGTTGATTCTTCAGGTTGAAGTAAATCCACGCGGAGCTCAAGAAATTATATAGTCGAAAACCCTAGTTTTGATTATTTTTTCTCACATCGTCTTGATTTTGGATCGAATTGAATTGCGCTGGATTTTGGTTGAGATCTGAGGGCTTCGCTGCGCAGATGCTGTCCAAGAGCTTTAAATCGGGGAAATGGTAAGTTCAGGATACTTGCTTGGTCGTTTTTTTTTTTTTGGTGTCTAATGATGAGAGTGTGAATCAGTTTGTATTGGATTGATGTATTGTGTTATGTTTTTATATCTGGGATTGTTTGGCAGCAAGACGTCGTTGAAACTTGGGATATCTCGGATAAAGCTGTTAAAGAACAGAAGGGATATCCAAGTGAAACAATTGAGGCGGGAATTGGCTCAGCTTCTTGCGACCGGTCAGGAACAGACTGCGAGGATCCGGGTTAGTGTTGTTTGCTATTGTATTTTGTGCATGAAAAATATTAGGGGGTGTTTCTATTTCTCCTTGTGAACTTATTTGGAAATAAAAAAAATCGGATGAAGAGCTCCTGTTTTGAAATCCTGTAATGACCGTATATGCATGGATTTCAGTTAAGTTTCTATTGAAGGAAGGTTGTTTGGAGCAAATTTTGTGAATAAAGGTTATGGGAATCCTGCTTTTTTAAAAATATATATTCTGATTTGATGGGCAAATATTTTTGCTTTTTCAGCTTATTATTAAACTTGAGGTGCTAGATTATTTATTTATTTATTTGAGTTGTTTATCCTGCAACTCTCTGTTAGTTGCAGGCCCCAATAATCCTGGATGCAGATTTATTTACTAAGTTTTGTCGTATAGATTGCATTATTACAGCATGGGAACTATTGTGAATCTAATCATAAACTAGGGGAAGTGTCAAGAGAGCTCAGCGTTTTAGCACATCCTATGTTTTTTCCGGTAAAAATAAAATGCCTGCTTCATGAAAAGTAATTCCTAAGCATTTACTGTCTTAAATATAGAATATTACGTTGTTGACACCGATCTAACAACCTATGTTATTTTGATTAATTGTTGGAAAGCTTTGGGCCATTTAGCAATTGCCAATTTTCATGCTCTGGTATCCTTTTGAGTGCAAACCATGACTTTTAACCACTTGTTATGTGCATAGCAGCATAGATTCCTTTGACATTTTTTGAGCTAGATATTATCTTTTTTACTTTTTCTTTTGTGAAGTGTTAGAAGTAATATTAATTGTCGAATCATGTTTTTCTTTGCACTGATCCCTATAACATTTGAGATTGTCTTTTTTCCAGGTTGAACATGTGATAAGGGAAGAGAAGACCATGTCGGCATATGATCTTATTGAGATATATTGTGAACTAATTGTGGCACGAATGCCCATTATTGAGTCTCAAAAGTATGTTATGACTGAAACTTATTACCTTATACCTTCTTGTACTTTTTACTTTTTACTTTTAACAGCTTGGCATAGAAACTCCTATTGGGTGACGTTAAATGTTAATAGTTTTTGTTTTGGGAAATTTTGTGTGGTCTTGCTTCCCTATTTGAATTTTATATTTTAGGAAGCTTTTTGGAATTCTTGATTATTCACTTTATAAATATAATCTATGTAAGCATGAATTGTGTTTCAAATTTGTTCATTAATGAATTTACAACTATAGTGCCTCCGACCAAACCATGGGATCATGTTTGGTGTCATTTTTTTAAACTTTTGGGGTTGCTCTATCCTAATTTGCAACATTATTTTTAATCATTTATTTTGAATTATGGAGGTCAACCTTAGAGTCTAAAGGTTTTTGTTTGGGTAGATCTAAAATTGAATACATGAAGTGTAATTTTAGTATTAATAGATCTAGTGGAGGGATTGTGACTATGGGCGATCAATTCATTAAAAATAGTACACATTTTAGATATGTCTGGTCTATTGTTCAAGCGATAGTGAAATAGATGGGGATATTATTAGTATAATTCAAGTTGGGTGGTTGAAGTGGAGGAATGCATTGGGGTTTTTTGTGATAGTAAAGTACCCCCTCAAACTTACGGGAAAATTTTATAAGATGATGGTTAATGCTTTATGAAACATAATTTTGTCCATTAAAAATAAGCATAAAATTAAATTAAGTGTTGTAGAGATGATGATGCTCAGGTGGATGAGTGGCTTTACACTTAGAGACAGATTGTGAAATGAGTATATATGTGAAAAGGTTGGAGTAGCTCCAATGGTAGATAAGGTTAGAGAGAGCCACCTTAGATGGTTTGGTCACATTGACCTTCCGATGATCATATT
Source organism: Dendrobium nobile (assembly GCA_022539455.1). Taxonomy (NCBI): domain Eukaryota; kingdom Viridiplantae; phylum Streptophyta; class Magnoliopsida; order Asparagales; family Orchidaceae; genus Dendrobium; species Dendrobium nobile. The sequence continues at coordinate 51,457,876 of CM039734.1, forward strand.
AGGAGAGTAGATTTATTAAATTTGTCCTATGTTAAGAAAGACAGTGGTAGATCTAAAAAGACTTAGTAGGATAAAAGGCTTGATGTTGTTGTTGTTGTTGTTATTTAAGTAAAAAATAAATCTTTTGTATTGCCTCCATAGATATTCCACTTGTGAATCTACATTATTCTTTCTCAAACCTTAAAATTGATAATATGCATGGTTGAGAAAGTTTATCTGCACATGTATGATTAATATTTAGGGTAATTTACTCCTGATTGCCTGAAGTTAAGAGCTTCTTCACGTTGGTCTATATTTTTTCAAACTTTGCAGTTGTCCCTAATGCATTTTCGTATATCACTTAGATCCTTAAATGCGGTTCCTACTCTTTTAAGTGGCTCCTATCAGTTATCATCTGTTAAACATAGCTGTCAAATAGGGTTAGATGAATGTTGGATATTTCCAGTTTAAAAAAAATGCAATACTAGTTTATAAAACGTCAACTTCTCATTTCTCACTCATTTAACCACAAAGCCTTCAATATTTCACGTGGGTCACTAATTTCATCAACAACTTCCTCCTGTATAGAAGACCGAAGTAGCACTACCAACTTTTCTTCTCCTTCACTTTTGAGCTTCAAGAACAGGTTTGGCCATTGCAAAAATGAACATATTAAATAATTGTTGCCAGCCAATCTTTCTTTTACATGTGGTAACATTCTCTGTGGATTCCAGTGGTGTGCACCTTATGGATTCAATATAACTTCTGATATTCTCAATACAAACTCTACTTGCAAAGGTTAAGTCAAAGAACACATAGAAATGTTAAAAATTCTGTGAGAACTGAAAGCTGGAATAGATTAGTTGAAGAAGAACTTAGCTGATATGTAGAAGTGATATAAAAAAGATATCATAATTATAATTTTTTTTAATATCATTTGATATGAAGCTTTATTGCTATAGTTTTCATGAAGAAAATTATTCAATTATAGAAATTTGATTTACTCATTGGGTCATTGTAGTAAGCTTATTAAAGCAACCTAATAATAAAACTCTTGGATTGTTAGCGAACATTAAATTACATGACAATTAGAACATAGTTGAAACATAGAGTTTCAACAATATAACATAAAAAAGCAGTTGTAAAACAACATTGAAACCCACTCAAACCTTCTTGGAAAAAACGCTAGCCTTGCACCATAAGAACCTATATATTTGAGTCATACTCTCTTCAAACGGTGAGGAAGGTGTGTCATTATTGTGCTTTGTAGCCAATTATTTCACTCTTGTAGGTTCATCTCACTGATCAATTACTTCTAATCCCTACACACTAAGAAATTGATATTTATCAATATATGCAAAAAGAAAATTTTTATTAGCTTTACCTTATTGTTCATCCTTTTACTAATGTCAAAGGGGGCACTTTGGCAGTCTTCTTTTTTTGTCCTAACCGACCATGCGTTGCAAGTTCACTCATACCTCTTATTTTTCTTTTTTCTACCTTATTCCCTCTTGAATTCCCGTGTAATTATATTATCACCTTTTATAAGCATCATATTCCTTACATTAGGAATTACATGTATAAGCCCACGTGTAAGCATCTATCTTAAAGTTACTATAACATTATAGTTTTGGGTCATCTTGTTGCATGAAATTCACAGTGAAGCTTTTTATGAAAGTGGTGATCCCATCAAATATTTCAAACAACAACAACAATAACATCAAGCTTTTATCCCACTACATGGGGTCGACAATATAAAATCTTTTTTTTCCCATTATGTCCTATTAAGAGTCAAATTCTCATTCAAATCTAAGAAAAAAGTCATTTCTAATACTTTCTAACAAATTATTTTTATGTCTACCTCTACCTTTCTTAACATAGGCCAAATCTAAACATCTACTTTCCTAACCGGGTCATCAGAAGTTTGACGTTTTATATGACCAAAATATCTAAGGCGACTCTCTCTATTCTTATCTGTCACTGGAGCTACTCTAACATTTTCACGTATATACTCATTACGCATTTGTCTCTAAGAGTAAAGTCACTCAGCCATCTGAGCATCCTCATCTCAACAACACTTAACTTAATTTTATGCTTTTCTATTAATGATAAACATTCTGCGCCATAAAGCATTGCAGATCTCAGTACCATCTTATAGAATTTTCCCTTAAGTTTGAGTGTTGATTTTCTATCACATAATAAACTCTATACATTTCTCCACTTTAACCATTTAACTTGATTTATACTAATAATATCTTGATAGGAAACACTTGAGAATTTCTAGTAAAACCTATCAATAGGGATGAAAAACAGCAAAATGCTATAAGCAGCCCCTATGTCAACAAAATAGTAATTTTTATTTAAGAAGTCAAACTAACGGAAGAAATAAAGCAAGATACAATTAATCCTCTATTCAAGACTCAAGAGGAGGATCTATCCCTCCCAAATCTCTAGATGCCTCTAGAGCTCAAAAAATTAAACCTAAGAGATCTCAAATTGCAGCCAAATTCAAGATGAAACCCTAACCCTTATAAAAGAAACTATTTAAAGCAAAGAATATTACAAATTCCCTAAGCAGCCCCTAATTCAAATTTTCCCTCCCAAAATAATATTTAATTGAGTTGTTTCCTCCCAAAATAATATTTAATTGAGTTGTTCTCTCCCAAAATATTATTTAATTTAGTTGTTCCCTCCAAAGCAATATTTAATTGAATCCCCTAATTTAAATTGGACCGGTCTAACAACTTCTCTCCCAAAGATCCACCTTGTCCTCAAGGTGGAAGGATGGGACGTAGTTGATAGCTTTATTCAGCTACTCTGTTAATGGTCATGCTATCGTCCACTAGAACCAAGCTAAAGCTTTTATTTCTAGACATAGTGATGAGGACATCGGAAGATCAAAGGCTACGATCTGGAGTTTATTTTATTTTTTGACGTGTCTTATGCACTATTTTATTTTATATTTATGTTTTTCTCATTTTACCCCTAGGGGTGGTCATGTGGTGTTGTAGCCCGAATGACATTTTAGTCTTTGTTTCTTTTCTTTTCATGAGGCCTATTTATGGGCTAGCTCTCTTGTCTTTTGGATGATGATTGATTAATAAAATTTTAAGTTTTCTTTGTCTCTCTCAATGTTGAGTGTTTGAGAGAAGAAAGAAAATCCAAGGTGTGGGCAATTGTAATACCTGTCAACCTTATGTACTATTTTATTTTATATTTTTGTTTTTCTCATTTTACCCCTAGGGGTGGTCATGTGGTGTTGTAGCCCGAATGACATTTTAGTCTTTGTTTCTTTTCTTTTCATGAGGCTTATTTATGGACTAGCTCTCTTGTCTTTTGGATGATGATTGATTAATAAAATTCTAAGTTTTCTTTGTCTCTCTCAATGTTGAGTGTTTGGGAGAAGAAAGAAAACCCAAGGTGTGGGCAATCGTAATACCTATCAACCTTTGGAAGGGTCCAAGGTTAGAGGCTCTACTTTTTGTTCCTCGCATCTACTCCGTCCTCTTCTCCCCCCCCCCCCCCCCAATCCACCGCAGGCTTGCCTTGTTCCCACCACCCCTCATTTTCCCCTACCCGACCACCACCTCAAGACACGCCTGCCTCCCTTAGCCGTTTCTTCCTCTCCACTCGACCCAACTTCCCCGTCTTAACTCCACCTCCCTCCAATTCCATACTACCCCCCCCCCCCCCCCCCCCAATCCACCGCAGGCTTGCCTTGTTCCCACCACCCCTCATTTTCCCCTACCCGACCACCACCTCAAGACACGCCTGCCTCCCTTAGCCGTTTCTTCCTCTCCACTCGACCCAACTTCCCCGTCTTAACTCCACCTCCAATTCCATACTACCCCCCCCCCCCCCCCCCCCCCCCCCCCCCCTTCCCCAAGCTCCACCGACCACATGATTTCCCTCTCCTTGAATGATGAATTAACTCATCATTAATACTTGCCTAAAATAACCTAAGTGATTTGGGAAATTAATCTCAACAATTTGAAATTCAAATTTTAAATTTCAAATAGTTTATTAAATTACAAAGCCATATTAGGCAAATCTTGACTCTAATCCCAATTTAATTTTAAATTGGGTTGGAATGATTTATCTCATCCCAAACTCCACTTCCCTCCAAAACTCCCCTTCCTAATTTGGATTATTTTTAATTTAGAAAGAAATTCGAGTTCAAATTAATCAAGTTTGAATTTCAAATCTTTCATAATTAATTACACCATATTTGAAAACCCCCTTCATTCAATCAATTAATCAATACTGAAATAAATTGATTAATTGCCCTATAACTCACATACATTAAACTTGGACACCTTTTTCTCCCCTCTCTCATGGCTGGCCCCTTCCAATCTCTTTCCTATCTAATTAAAGCTCCCAATCAAGCCTCCAATCAACCCATTAATGCTCACTTAATCAGTCGGACCCTCCTAATCTCCATTACTCCCAAATTCCGATTTGGAAATTCTTAAACGTTCAATCTAACCGCCCCTCCTTAATTCCCTTCACGGTATCTTCAAAATTGCTGGTTTCCTGCTTACTGTATCTCTACTCCAGCAATTGTACATACTGTTTTGTACCCAGTGCATTCCCAAATTGAAGTCCAAAGCTTCCAACGTCAAACAACAAGTCCAAGCTTTCTTGATTGCTATATAGTGCTGTCCAGAACTTTCTGAAGCTATAAAACTGCTTACTAGCAGTCTTGGTGAGTTCTCCCTCTGCTGACTTGCTGCCCACAAGTCCAAGTTGCTGCCCAATAGCATCCGGAAGACTTGTAGTCGCTGTCTACTACCCTCAATCGCCCACTATGACCACACCGGAGCTTCGTACCTTCAACCTTAGGTAAACTCCTTTTCTCCAAGTCATATATCTTCCTAGTTTACTTTCCAATTGTGGTTATATTTTGATTCATAAAAGATCATGCCAATTCTCCTTTGCTAAAACTTGTAAGCTAGAGAGTTGAATGAGGGATCTTTGCATAGTAGCTAATCTTATTGTTAATTTAGGGATCTCTTGTTGAAAACCATCAATGTATGAAACGTTAGATTATTTGGTTGTTTTACGGTCTTAACTCCTATGCATGTGATTTAGCCTAAGCTTGTTTTACCACTCTTGTGTTTTATCTCGTCGTTAAAATAGTTATAAAGATATAATTATTGTGGTCTCTAAAATTAAGCGTGTAAATTCCTTAACCTAATCATCATTGCATGTATGTTCGACATCACATAGCCATGCACCGTAAACTTCACCTCCTCAGTTAACCCAATCACCATGAAATACATCTCCATCCGGTACACCCACCCATAAACATCCTCCCTTTTAAATACTAGCATTTCCTACTTCCTCACCCTAGGATCACTACCACTCAAATAGCTTCTTCCTTCTCCAGCATAGCGGTTTTCGTGATCCCTCCATATTTCCCTCATGTATTGTGGGTGGGAATCTCACCTTCCTTCCCTTCACCTCACATGACCTGATCCCCATGGTTCGGCTTATTCCACTCCTTCGGTCGTCCTCTTCCCTTGCCAAAAGACCTCCCCTAGGAGTCGGCCACGCCACCACCTTCACCACGAAATGCCCTTTTTGTTGTCCCCCCATCCGATAACCCTATTTTACCCCTTTTTGGAGCTCTAGGAGGTGACTCTTGACCCCCTAATTCTCCAATGAGTGGCTCCCCTTGCCCAAAATTTCTCTCATAGTGGTCGGCCGCCCTACCGCTTCCACAAAAAAATTTCATCTTTGTTGTCCCCTCATCCAGAGACCCTGATCCACTCTTTATCTGAGTCACAGGAGGTGGCTCTTGATGAAAGAAACTCCCCTTGTCAAACTCCTCTTGCTTCGCTTCGGCCAAGGGAATCCCGGTCAAATCTTGGTTAGGGCTAGCATCGGATCCACTCTTGAAGTTTTTGTTTGCATTTCCAAGAGCATTCTTAACATCTCCTCCACCCTTCTAAATCGGTTTTATATGAAAATCTTTCTTTCATGGTAGAGAACTTCTCCACGCCGGTTTTGAATTGCTCCATCTCGCCTTACAGCGCCTCCATCTTCTTTTCTGTCATTAATTAGATCTAGGCTCCAATTGCAAAAACAGTAGAGATATTATATTTTTCCGCCCAAGAAAGCGCTTTGATACCAATTTGATATGAAACACTTGAAGATTTCAAGTAAAACCTATCAACAGAGACGAAAAATAGCAAAATGCTCCACAAGTCCCATGAGAAAATGAACAAAATAGTAAATTTTATTGAAAAAATCAAACTAACAGAATAAAGAAAGCAATATACAATTAATCCTTTATTCGAGAGGAGGATCTATGTCTCCCAAATCTCTAGACGCCTCTAGAGCCCAAAAAAACTAAACCTAAGAGATTTCAAATTTCAGTCAAATTTAAGATGAAATCCTAACCCTTATAAGAGAAACTATTTAAAGCAAAGAATATCACAAAATCCCTAAACAACCCCTAATTCAAATTTTCCCTCCCAAAGCAATATTTAATTGAGTTGTTATCTCCCAAAACAATACTAATTGAGTTGTTCCCTCCCAAAATAATATTTTATTGAGTTGTTCCCTCTCAAAGCTTTATTTAATTGAGTTGTTCCCTCCAAAGCAATATTTAATTGAATTCCCTAATTCAAATTGGGCCGGTCCAATATATCCCCTATATTTCACCATCACCATTAAATATCTCAAAAGTAGACTAAAAATGTGTGCTCCTTGACAATGGCTTGAAAATTTGCTTGACTGCCAGGGGCTAACGGGGGATCTTGATATGTCTTCTTTTTGTATCCGAAATGACCTCGTGATACTAGTCATTGTGTTTGATCTGCATATAACTTATCATCAATATATAACTCTTCAGCACCCCTCTTATTTACTTTTCTCTAACTGATTTCTTCATGAATTTTGGTGCAATTAGTTCATCAACTTCTTTGCGCATCATGCTCCTTGCATCAGGAATTTCATGTATAATTTTTTTATATGTCCCTTGTGAAAACATCTATCTTAAAGTTGCTATGAAAATATTATTATGGGTCATTTTATGCAATGCACAACAAAGCATTATTTAAGGGGTCCCACAAATATCCCAGTTCTGCACTCACAACCTTGCATTTACCCAAAAAAAGTAAGATTATAAATATGTACCCCTTGTCAATGGCTTGATTTTTTTTTTTAAATTTCTTGGGACCACTCTTTCACATGTTATCTCTATTGTGCTTTTCTGGAATCAGTTCATCTTCCTTATTTCTTTGTTACTTGTATTGCTGAATCTTCCTTTTAGGTTCAATCTCAAGTTTTCTAGTAAGGTTCTTATGTGTTTCTCTCGATCTTTTCTAAGCCAATGTTAAAACATTCAACCAGATTATTCTCAACTTGATTTGCTGTGATATTTACATCAAAGAAATGCTATGCTATAAATTTTTTGCTTCTATTGAGATGTGTCAACCACTGATATTCCTTGTTAGCTTTGAGATAACCCATCTCTCTATCAAACATATAGGTCGTGTAAGCTTTAGCTGCATTCTAATACTTCTTCCTCAATTCTGGTTCAGAACCATTCTAAGGGGAACTCAGATCAAGTTCTCTGTTATTTTGTGTCAATTAGGTCCTCCAGCTTGTCTTATAAGTGAAATTTATTTTAGGAATTTGGAGATTTCTATCCTTTAATTCACAGGAGACCCCCATTGAAGCACATAATCAAAGGGATCCAATTTTAGGTTTTTAAAACAAGGATTATTGTTAAGTATCCTCTTGATCTCAAGGACCTGGGTGCAATTTACCTTAATAGTTTTTTATGACCTCATATTAAAATGATCCCTTTGCAAGCATATAATTTCATCAGTACTATCTTCACTTTGTATTTTCAATGCTTTTTCTCATACTTCTTGATAAGTGGTGCAGGAGTCAAAATCATTCTGTGCATGTTATGACTTATTTAAAAGTTTCGAATTATGACAGTAATATTTCCTAAAAATGCTTCAAAGCACAGGCAATCTTATCCTTCAAGATTGTTTTATGTAGAAAACAAAAGCAAACCCAAGTCATCTTTTGAATTGCATAGTGTGAAGAAACATGCCTTCTTTCTTGGGCTTCGTAGAACTTGAGCTTACAACTATGTCATGCCTTTTCAGGAAGATGGATAGCTATTTTTTGCCGGGTTTACATCATGAAGCAAATTCTTACTGGTTGTGCAAAGCATGCTATGCATTATGCCCCTTTTCATCTTTTTAGAACTGATTTTACAAAACTTACAGGAGCTGTCCCATTGATCTAAAGGAAGCAATATCTAGTGTGATATTTGCATCCCCAAGGTGTGCAGATATACCAGAACTTATGGATGCACGTAAACAGTTTGTGGCGAAGTATGGGAAAGAGTTTGCCACATCAGCACTTGAACTTCGACCAGATTGTGGTGTTAACCGAATGGTAAGTTCTAGTTGAATCAAATTATTTTTATTTTTGTTTTTCCAATGATGAGCTTTCTTTAGTTAATAAATTTATTTGGCCCCGTTTGAATCTGTTATTGTTTTCTATTGGTTGTTCAATATTTTGCCTTCTCTAAATGTAGGTTGTTGAGAAATTATCAGCAAAAACACCTGACATAGAGACGAAAATGAAGATACTAACTGCAATTGCTAAAGAGCATGATGTCAAATGGGATTCAAAGGCATTTGCTGAGGAACTTCAGAAACCTAAGGAGGACCTCTTGGTTTGCATTGCTGATTCAGACTTTAATCTATTTATTAGTTTTAAGCTTTAGCTTGTAAAAATTGAAGTGTTTTATTTCCTATTTTGTAGAATGGTTCCAGCAGTTTTGCCGGTGCCAACAAGATATCAATGGAGCCCTTAAATATCAATTTTCCTCCAAATGTCAGCCAGGCCGAATCGGCCTCAAAAGTTTATCAAACTGAAATACCAAGCAAACCAACTAGTTTTGACTCATCTTCTCATGCTAACTTGAGATCATCCCCTCTTGTACCACCACCTGCTTCGAATGATTCCAGGGAATCAGGTGAAGCAGAAACTACTTCCCTATTGTTTACTACAAAGTAATGGCTATTACTAGTTCATTTGAGGTTTGATGGTTTTGCTATTCTTGTTAACAGATGGGAAAGCCGGGGCGCCAGAAGTAAGGGATTCATATCGAAGAGAGGACATCGCTTCCTTCAAGCATCCAACTTGGAAAATGGAATTTAATGATGCAGCCTCCGCTGCTCAGGTGGCCGCAGAATCTGCAGAGAGGGCTAGCATAGCTGCTAGAGCTGCTGCTGAACTTGCAAGTCGAGGGAACATTTCCAGACAGAACTCTAACGAGCCAAATGTATCATCTTTGCATAGTAGCAGAAATGAAAGGCCAAAGAGAGCAGTAAGCTCAAAGCTGAAAGGCGAACACAATGAATCTGTAAATATGGAACATGATCAAGTCAAAGGCTTTGAAGGGGATGATTTGGAAGAAGAAATTTCACATTATCGCAGAACCTCTGATGAGGTCATGGAGTATAGTTCTCAAATGGACAAGGTGAGGACATTTGATAGTGTTCGGGGAAGTTTTTCTAGGATGGAAATGGGAAATAAAAAGAAGAACGACGAAGGTGCATTTGTTGAAAAAAATGCAGAAGTGAACTATGATAGATCAGCTTCTGCTAGTTTTATGGTACCTACCTTTGACGATGAAGCCAATTGGGTTCCATCCATTGGCATGCACGAATCTGGTAATCATGATAATCTGACGCATAACAGACCTGAAATAGATGCTGGAGAAAGGCTTTTCAGATATGACAGCAAGGAATATGTTCCCAACGACTATCCTGCTGCTGTTTTTGATGAATATGATCCTGAATCAATTGATGCTAAAGAGAACTTGTTCGATTCTTTTCATGAAAAACAGAATGGTCAATCCCCTATCTTCACTCCCAGTAATACTTCTATAAATTCCAATATTTTCAGTGGGTCTCGCCATGAAACTCATCCCGTTACTGTGGAAAAGGTTCCATCATCAAAATTTGATGATTCTGATGGTCTTTCTTCAGAAAGCGAGGATGACACTAGCACTTCCCTGCAGAATCGAACTGCTCAGAATAGTAATTTGTTCCATGAAAAAAGTGACTCTCATCCTCCAGAAGAGTTGCAGCCTTTGAGCTCGACAAAAGCTAAGACGCTATTGGAAGCTGAAGTAAAGAATCACCTTGAAGTGTCTTCCTCTTCTGTAGGTGTCAATGATCCTGAAATGCCAGATGAACTTCCAAGTGGAGGCGAATTCGGGCTGAATTTTGGAAGATTAACTGGTGGGTTAAGAAACCGCGCTTACAACCAGCCACCTTATACAGCAAGCTCTGTGGTCGATTCTTCTGTGCCTTCATTAGAGATCTCAGACAGTTCTATGTCCAATACTACGCACATTATTTCTCCATGGGAGAAGCCCTCCACAAGCTTCCTGATTGAAGAAGACCCATCAAATCCAATAATGCCATTAGCTTCCACTAATCCAAAATCTGACGAAGCTAAAGGATCTCCGTCAGAAGAATACACACAGAACAAAACCTTCAGCACAGATAAATCATTTGGTGTAAAGCATTCTGTTTCCAATCACGAAAAGAGTAGAGGATATAGAGGGGGTGATCCAAACCCATCAAAGCAGGCTCCCGAAATTTCTGAAGTTTTAAACGAGAAGATCTATAGCGATAAAGCGCGAGCCAAGGCCTACAAGGAACTGAGCTCCCGAATGTCAAAGACAGACTTCGATTCTGATATTCATGTCGAAGAGAGAGATTCAAAGGTTAACACGGAAGGTCAAGGAAATGCGAGTTCCAGTACAACATTCAAATTATCTCGTCGGACAAAAGATTTTACGCCCAAGGTTCGAACTAATCTTCCTAGATCTACAGAGACTGAAAACTTCTCTTCTGTACAGAGCTCTGCAAAAGAAGCCCCTTCTCAGACTGTCGATAAACAGAATCGAAATAAGCCATCAGATTCTGGTGGCGGGACAAAATCACAAGAAACTGCTCCCCAGAAAGCCTCTCATGTTCATCCAAAGCTTCCTGATTATGAAACCTTTGCTGCTCATTTTCAATCATTAAGGGCAAATCGACGTTAAACAACATACATTTTGGTTCACATTTGTCTACTAAGCCTCTATTATTGGGGAATTATTAGTTGCGGATACCGCACCTAGAGATGCGTCCGGATACTGCGTATTTTATGCTTAAGCTCTCCCTATGCTCTGTGTATTTACTGAGTATACACTGCCTATTGCAGTAAATAAGAAGCAAATATTTAGTTGTGAGGATTTGTTGTTTATTTGTTGTGTATCTACAAATACGTAGGGTGTAAGCGAAGTGTAAGCAAAACATACGCACATTATAAGCAGAGCGTATTCAGAACGTACGTAGTGCATCCAATAATCCAGACGCATCTCTAGGTTAATAATTTCCCCCGTTATTGTGCTCTCGAAATATCTCACTAAAGTTTATATGTACATAAGCCATTTTCTTGGTTCATAAGATATGTATTACAGTTATTTCGGTTTTTTTGTTCATTTTGATACAGTCCTTAATTATGCCTTGTGGTTATGGAGAATAATGGAGCATTCATGTCGATGTAATAATGATGTTCATTGCTTGTATTAATAGCTGACAATTATATAGAGCAGAATTGACTGTAGATGTATTTTTGCGATGTATTCTTTGCGGCTGTTTTATTCAATAGACAGTTAATTCACTTAATTGTGCTCTGTAGAGGATTCTGTATTTTTTTCTTTTTATTATTTATGTATAACGTTCAGTGTTTTGCAAACATTCTCAAAATTAAGGCTTTGTTTGAGACTTTTTTTTTTGTGCTTTTTAAAATAATTTTTTAATTAAACAATTAAATGTTTATACTAAAAAAATATTTTAAGAAACAATAAAAAATCAAATCCAAATGAAGACTAAATCAATTTGAATTACTATTCGTTTGAGGTAAATTTTTATAAAGTTATTTTTCAGATTAGAATCATAATTTTTGCTTTACAATTATTTTCTTAATACTTTTTAAAAAATTTAGACTTTGTTTGGGACGACTTCGATTTTTTTTTCTTTTTTGCAATTCTTTTAAAAACAACTTTCTAATATAAAAATTTTAAGTTCAAAAATTTTTTATATTAAAAATTAGTTTTATAAAGTAATAAAAAATTGTTTCAAATAAAGCCTTAGTACCAAAAAATTAGTGATCAAATGTTATCCCAAATGATGTCTTAATCAGGTTGACTTTATAAAATTAGTGTTGCGGCATGGAATATTCGTGGTGGTAAAGAGAAATAAAGTTTAAAGTCTTAGCTTTGTACGAAGGTCTGGCACACAAACAGATGAAAGATAGAGGTATAACGTTTATAAGAGACCAAGATTTTTATGTGAAAACTTCTAAAAAGGAGAAAAATCACGGTGCCTAGCCTAGTTTGAATGTATGCACTAATGTTTACAGCTGATTATAAATGAGGCCCTACCTTGAGGGGAAGGCCTTGACTCGATGTAGCCTATATACATTATATAGAGTGCATTACATGGTGGGAGTTGTAAGAATTAGTGTTGACATATTCGTTTGGTCAGCAGGATTATAGTTAATGAGCGATGTAGGTTGGAAGGACTGTAGTTGGGCGACGGTGGTCGGAAGGACTATAGTCTGTCAATGGAGGTCAAAAAGACTATAGTCGGACGACGGTTGTGAGAAGGATAGTAGTTGGCGGGCGACTGAGGTCGGAAAGACTATAGTTGGGTGACAGCGGTCAAAAGGACCGTAATCAGCGAGTGACATAGGTAAAAAAGATCATAGTAGGTTCGCACATAATAATTAAGCTGGTATATGTAAATCTGGACGGTTCTCTTCGTATGATGTCTGCACATAATAATTAAGCTGATTCGAGTGCTTATGTACTATCAATCGTAAAATAAATTTTTTTATTGATTTTCTTTTTATATGACGAATTATTGTAAATCAAATATTTATTTCCAGGATGTGTTTATGAACCCTAATTCCTTTTGTGTATTCATGATGAAAGAAAAAGTTCAAAGCTGGTTTTGTTTGTTTGTTTTTTTTTTTTTTCTTTCTTGTTTATTGTAATAGATAAAGCCACTGGCTCTTAGGTTTTATTTCAAAAATTATATTTTTAGAGCTGTTGGTTCTCTAAGGATCTGTAATTCTCTGTTTAATTAACGCATAGATCCCTCCATGAATTTTAACACAAAAAAAAAAAAGTTGAAAGCTTATTCACATAGATGTATGGATGTTTTTGTCCCAATGTGTATGGCTTAATTGTAAATAATTTATATGACCGTTATATTATGGAGATAACTTAGACTTGATCTAGAGTAATAATTGATTTATTTATCACTTAGAAAATGATTTTATTACTTAAATAAATATAAAATAAATAAAAAATGAAAACCATAGATGATAGCTCCATTTATTTGTCTAGCATTGTTCTCTTATAATCATTCTCCATCAACTTTTTTTTTTTAAAAGTAAATCAATAAATGTAGAAAATATTTTTTTACTAAACTCATATAATTTTCATTATTTGGAAAGATTTTCATTTTTTTAAATTAGCTATTTTATTTAAAGCATTATATATATTGATTAAAAAAAAGATAATGGTTTTTTTGTAAGACATGAAAGGTGTTTTTGTTGTCTTTGAAAAATATAATAAAATTTAAAAAAAAAAAAACTAAAGGAGAAATTTTTATGTGGCAGTATATGATCTATTAAAAAACCTTCCACTTGCATTAGACTGAGTTGGACAGAAAGAAATTCATAAATGGGATTTCTTATTGTCTCTGTTTGATTCAAAGGATTGAAAGAGACAAAGGATATGTTTACTTTGAAGAAATTCAAAGATAGGAAATGGAAATAAAAATTAAAATGTTGAAGAATTGAATTGAAATTTGTTCTTTCCCACTTGTTTGGTTGAAATAGAAATTGAGTGAATTATTTTTTCTTACTTATCAAGAAATGAGAAAAAAATTGGGTTATGATATTATGAAAAAAATTATGGCTAGAGAATAGGCTTTAAAATGTTTGGATCTACTTTAAGATGAGTGTGATATAAATTATTTGTATGTTGCACTAATTTTAAAGCAAATCAAAGACTCTAAAGTTTATTTTCACTATATTTTGATGAGGATATGATCACATAATTGTTTTTTTTACGAGAAAGAAATATTTTAGTCATAATAATGATCTCATACTTCATTACTATTATTATTGTTATTATTAATTATAATAAATAGAAAATTATGTTTATAATTATCTTTTAATTAATCTATAGAGTTTTGAATTATTTATATAGTACTCTTCAATTCAAATAAAATGAAAATGAAAAGTAAATGAAAACGAAAATAGAAATAGAAAATATTTGTTTACTTGTAAAAAAATAGTAAATTAATTAATTCAAATTAAAGTTTGCTCATCTATTTAGTTGAGAATAAATAGTGTGAAAACTAATTAATTTTCCTTTTATTATTTTGCTAGAAGAAATTGAGATTTTTGGGGTGTGGGTAGTTGACATGTGAGTCACAATACCTATTTTCTCACTAAGATTGAGCAAGAAATAATCATAAAGAATAAATTAGGGATTTTTTTAGGAGACTTGAAAGTTGTAATTTTATAATTGTCCATTTACTAATTTTTTTTTTTCAATTATAGTGTTCATTATATTTTTTAAGATAATATTAAAAAAAAAAGTAGAAAATTATCATCCAAATAATTATTATTTTTCTATCATAAATTAAGGCTTCGTTTGGGACAGTTTTTTTAGTGCTTTTTAAAACAGTTTTCTAAGACAACAAATTTCTTGAACGAGAAATTTATGTACTAAAAAACTGCTTTAAAAAAATAATAAGAAAACTACTCAAACAAATCCCAAGTAAAAAATTGTCATAAAAATGCCTAAATTATTATAGGATTTGTACTATTTGCCTCAATTTTAGTGGGCATACAGCTATGTTATTCATAGAAGGACTTGTTTGGACTTGTATTTTTAACTATTTGTTGTCTATCACACAAAATCCAATAATTTATTTTGGCTTCTTAGTTGTTTGTTGTGTTTGGCTAAGAAAATTAAGAAGGATTTATTTTTTACGAGTGATTTTTTTTTTTGTCGGTTGTTTTGTATTTGATATGGACCTTTGCGATGTAAAGCCATAAATTGTGCAATATATAGTAATTTTGTCATTTTTTCTATGTATTTTCATTATTTATTTTCTTTATAAAAAATTATAGAGAGGTAAAACAAGCCTTTTTTATTACTTTCACTTTTTGAGTATTTGTCATTTGTCTTTTAATATTATGTATGCATCAATGTAGGGTTGTCAAAATCGGGTTATGGGTTGGGTTTGGGTCAAATCTGGAACTAACCCCACACAAGTTGACCCAAGCCGAACCTGACCGGATGGAGGATGGTGGCGACGACGACAGAGGCTGCGGTGTAAGTCTGGTAGAGGCTGCGAGGATAGAGGCGACGAAGGAGGATATTATGAAGTGGGTGAAGAGATAGCTGCAGCGAGGTTAGATTACATAGATCTCCGATTCAAGTCCGGGCGAGGTTGAGGCAGCTACAACTGAAGGTCTCCGATTTGATTTTTTTTTTTTTATACTTTTTGGAAATGGGTTAGTCCGGGTCAACTTCTGGTTAGCAGGTTGATCAGAACCCGATTTGTTTTTTCAAACAGGTCAAACCCCTAACCCATGCATTTGTGAAACGGGTTGACCATAACTCGGAATTTTTGGGTCGGATTCTTGTCGGGTTTTCGGGTCATGTCAAATATTGACACCCCTACATCAATGCAAAGAGGCATAAAAGCCTTTTGAGTTATAATTATATGTAGCACATCTACAATAATTGTTTTTATTATTTAGCAGCAACAACATCATCTTTGATAACTTTTAAACATAACTTTATCTATAAATTCTCATTCAATATTTATGGTAATCATTTAATTTAATATTAACCCCTCCATAATTTTATATGCATTTGGTGCAATCATTTATACTTATAGCAATCATAGAGTTTCAAATATCTTTTGCCCTAAGTCATTGAAATGGGCTGAACCCCTAATAGGAGTCATTATGTCACTTGTTTTCACTAGCTTTAACGTTGTCCCAAATACTTTGTCAAAATTATTGTAGCTTGTACTTACATTTAATTGGTTATATGGTTACTCTATCCCTAAAGAATGGTACGATAATCTTGATGGGATTAAGTCCAATCATATGGTCATCATATCCATGAACTAGTTTGTAGAAATGAAAGCCCCTATCATAGTAAGTCATACTACATGACATTGCCTACTATTAATATGTTTATTTCATAGTTGGAAATGGCTACATATACACCTTTCCTACTATCTTAAGATTTTAGGATAAGCAAGAGCTCTAATTCTAACATTGGTATCATAAAAGATCACGAAAAATGCTCAAAATTACACAACTCTTACATTCTATCTCAGCTCTACGCATAACAAATAAGTAATCATAACATTCAAAATTTGACTAACTTGGCATGGACTTTGGGGGTGTTCATGCGAAACCTTCTTAAAAGTAACTAATTCACCTCGATAAGCCTCTCGAACTTACCATTTTACAATCCCTTTTGGGAATACCTAAGGCTACCACGATAACTTGGAATTATATATTCTAACATTTACAATAGGAATTATTAGTGATATACAAAATACGATAAATTAATATACACAAGATATCAATATTATTCTTAAACATTCTTTTGGTTGTAACACCTCATTTAATGCCACCGCTCTTTAATCCAGTGGAATTAGTTCAACTCAAAAATAGTCACTCTCAATTGATAATGAACATTAAAGTCCGCACACAACTACAAATATTATCAAAATTTTCCTCAGGCTCTAAAAAATAATTATTATTGGGAGTAGCATTAAGACATGTTGTTGCCAATAAATACAAGCTCACATGAATCTATCATTACTTATTGATATGTACACAACTAAACTAAGTATAAAGGAGAAAAATGATTGAGCCAAAATCACAAATTTATTGCTTGGAGGCTAGATTGCTTAGAGGCTAGAGCTTTCCCCATCTTATTATTTTATTCATAATTGGCTATAATTCTTCTCTCATATATTTGTTCTTGGTGTACATCTCCCTTGTAGCTAACATGTAACACAAGGAGGTAAATTCGGTGTTGGAAATTCTAATTTTAAATAAATATATCATCATTTAACAAGATAAATAATTCCAATGGAAAAAAATTAAGATCCACACAATTAAATAAAAACATTAAGTTGAAAATAATATGTAGAAAAGTAAGTTACAAAAATATCGTTTGTTTAGAGAATGATGCAAAATTTTATGGAGGCTTGTTAAATTTGCTGAGACCTTTAACATTAATATTTCTTCAAATTAAAAATTTCTAATTATAATTATTAATCATTCCAAAGTAATTTTAATATTATTTAAATAATATATGACATATGTTTTGAAATATGAAATATTAAATATCTAATTTTTTTCTTAGTTAATTTTACTTACTTGTTAACTTGCTTCTATTCTTTGCTCATGCCATATTGTTAGTAGTAGAGTATTATCAAGTTGTGTGATGCAAAGTAAATAGTTTTCCAATATTATTAAGGGTTTCTCAATAACATCAATCTCTTAATACTTTCTCCAATCTTTTTAACTATTTATTTGGCCACCAAATAAAAAATATCGTTGAGACATCGATCCCTATTATTAATTGAATGTAAATGTAGGTGGTTGAGCAAGATGAGATGCTCACAATGGTCAAACAATCAATTAATTAAAGGGTCGATGACGACGATTAATGAGAAAGTCATTAAGATTCGGATCATGAAACTTTGAAGCTAAAACAAACTCAACAACATGATTAAAATTGAGATTATGCAACATATTTATGAAAATTTTGTAGTTTGTGAAAAGTGTGCATATTGGCAAAAATGGCTCCTATTGCATTAAACATATATATTTTTTAAGAATCTAGTAGGCAACAAGAGTGAAAGAAAGAGAGTTGAATTTTACCTTTTGTAGAATGTGATGCCTTAGGATATGCTAGATATAATAGTATTATGTGGAAACTACCATGTCCTCTTCCATAATCAAAGAGAAGTGTTATTTTGATTATAGACAAGTGCATCTCTTTAAGCAAATGCTTAACAACACAAGGAAAATTTTCTTCTAATATAATCCAAAACTTTGATGGTGGCTAAGATTATCACTGATATTATATGATCAACACAACTTATGTATAAATAGTTAGAATACAATAAAATTTACTTATGAATTTCTTAAAAATTGGAATAAGGGCTTTCATAGAAGAATGAATCAAGAAAATTTTCCTTTGGATGAAGACTTTGATTCTTCTTTAATATGATACATTTTTACATTTTTTTATTACAAATTCCTTAACTTATTAATGTTTCAATAATTTGAGTGAAATGATCAAATTTTAAACCAATGTTCACTTGCGTTTTCTTGAATACTTCATTTGAGTAAATTTCCAAATAATTAAAATTTTAAATTAATCTAATTGAATGAGAGTAAATAATTAACAAATGAAAATATTTATCATATACTTAAATGATGGCACAACATAAAATTTATTATTATCAAACCACTTATGAATAAACTTATGATATATATTAAGATTTATGGGGTCAACAATCTCTCCCTACTGAATAATAACAAATGAAGGTTGGTGTTGAAGGGATAAAATCAAAATAAATAAATAAATGCAAGACTCTCCATTTATTAATTTATAAACAAAAAATATTCTCTCTCTCAAAGTACATGCATTTATCCAAGATTGATTATAATATACATCAATATAAAAATTTTATCATTTTTTTTATATCATTTAAATGATTCACTAAATAATGAAGTTAGTAATACCACTTGTTGCGTGTTAGAATATTAACAACAATGAGGAGGAAGTGTTTAATGTATTAGTTTTACCTTGAAAATCTAGCATACACAGATACAATAGTAGTTATAAGAGAGCAAAACTTTTTACATGGAAAACCTATAAAAGAAAAAATATGGGTCCTAACCCTATTGAAATGATTTCGTTAATATTTGTTATAGATTATTGATACGTCCTAAAAAAAATTTTCTTAATCGGGCACGAATCTCGATGCAAAATCAGGTTGGAAACTTCCGAAATTAAAATTGGGACCATCTAACTCCGATTTCAGCAAACTTATAATCAAAATGAGCGTCTCAAAAATATGAAACCAACGACACCAAATTCAACTCAATCTGAGCCCAAATGAGTCCACATTAAGGACCCGAAACGCTGTTGGAAGCTTCGTACCACCGTTTGAGTTACCAAACGGTTTTTAAACTTGACAAGCTTATAATCAAATCGAGCGGATCGACGAGACGAATCCAGCGAGCCCAAGATCGCCAAATTCCGACATCATTAAGGCCTTCAAATGTTTGAAAAACGGTACATAATCAAGGGATTCAATATCGACCGTCCATCCAACCACTCCACATTTACCCCTGATCTCTTGCCTATTTACGGGTCATGACACTCCATAAATCTATAAATAGACCCCTCATTTCTCTTGAGAGAGGGACCGAAGAAAGAGGACCAGAGCAAGAAGAGAAGGAAGAAGCTCCTCCTTGACCACCGCCGGAGTTTCGCCGGACCAGCGTCGGACCTTCGCCGGACCACCACTTGAGGCCCTCACCTCCGCCGGACCATTGCCTGACTCCGTTGCTCCGCCGGACCACCACTTGAGGCCCTCACCTCCGCCGGACCACCGCCTGACGTCGTTGCTCCGCCGGACCACCACTTGAGGCCTTCACCTCCGCCAGACCACCGCCTGACGCCGTTGTTCCGCCGGACCACCGCCTGACGCCGTTGTTCTGCCGGACCACCACTTGAGGCCCTCATCTACGCCGGACCACCACCTGACGTCGTTACTCTGTCGGACCACCACTTGAGGCTCTCACCTCCGCCAGACCACCGCCTAACGTTGCTCCGCCGGACAACCACCTGAGGCCCGGACTCCCGCCGGACCACTACTTGAGGCCTTGAGCTCCACCAGGCCACTACCTGATGCCAAGAGTTCTCCCAAAATACTGTCGGCTACGATCCTTATGACATTCGTCGCCTACTATGGTCCTTCCGATCTCCATCAACAGACAACGGTCTTTTTGACCTCGGTCTCATGCCGACTACGATCCTTCTGACCTTCGTCGCCTACTATGGTCCTTCTGACCTCCATCAATAGACAACGGTCTTTTTGACCCCGGTCTCATGCCGACTACGGTCCTTCTAACCTTCCTCGCCTACTATGGTCCTTCCGACCTCATCAGCAGATAACGGTCTTTCTGACCACGGTCTCATGCCGACTACAGTCTGTCTGACATCCGTCGCCTACTATGGTCCTTCCGACTTCCATCAGTAGATAACGATCTTTATGACCCCGGTCTCCTACCGACTACGGTCCTTCCGACCTCTGTCGCCTACTATGGTCCTTCCGACCTCCATCACTAGACAACGGTCTTTTCGACCTCCATCCTATCGACTATGTCGTGTCGACAAAACAAACACATTTATTGTAACTCCCTCCATGTAATGCACTATATATGATGTACATTTGTGACATCAAGCCAAGGCCTTCTCCCAAGGAAGGGCCTTATTTGTAATTGACTACAAATACTAGTAGATTCATTCAAATTGGGCCAGGCCCCATAGTTTTTCCCCTTTTAGGGGTTTTCCACGTAAAAACTCTGGTGTCTTTATGAATGATGCACCCTCTCTCTTATCTGATTGTGTACTGGATCTTCGTACAATGCTAAGACGTTAAACTATATATTTCTCTACCACCGCGAATACTCCAGGACGCAACAGTTTGGCGCCGTCTGTGGAAAGGTAGTTCCCGACTAGGGGGCAATTTTTGCTCCAACCTCAAAAGGTCATTCATGTTAACTTCCTGACTTCAGCTATTACTGCATCAATTTCATGGGATTCAGATCCGGAATGGGGGGCAACCTTGACTCTAACTATAATCAGGAAGATCCCTCCAATAATTTCAATTTCAAGATGATATTTCAAAAAATTTCCAACAAATGTAAGGATACTTTCAAACAACTATAAGGTTTATACAGTCCCTCACGGGACTTCTACTACTTGGATAAGGTCTTAATCTCGACCTTAGAAAGGCAGTAACGGTCTAAAAATAGGCCATTCTTCACCTTTTATTTGGGATACACGCGGCAATCGTCCCCTCCCAATCAAGGCAAAATCGATCCCAGGGGGATACGATTCGACCTTTTCCACACAGGTTAACGTCATCGATCAAAGTCTTGACATACAACCTCGGATAGGTCTTACATCCTTGGTGGATTCTCTCGACCTCTTCGACACAGGTTAACGTCATCGAGCAAAGTCTCTGACATACAACCTCGAAAATGTCTTACATCTGTAGTGAATTCTCTCGACCTCTTCCATACAGGTTAACGTCATCAAGCAAAGGCTCCGACATACATCCTAGGATAGGTCTCACATCCTTGGTGGATTCTCTCGACCACTTCCACACAGGTTAACGTCATCGAGCAAATGCTCTGATATACAACCTCTGATAGGTCTTACATCGTCGGTGGATTCTCTCGACATCTTCCATACAGGTTAACGTCATCGAGTAGGGCTCTGACATACAACCTCGGATAGGTCTTACATCCTTGGTGGATTCTCTTGACCTCTTTCATACAGGTTAACGTCATCGAGCAAGGCTCTGACATACAATCTCGGATAGATCTTACATCCTTGGTGGATTCTCTCTACCTCTTCCACACAGGTTATTGTCATTAAGTAAGGCTCTAACATACAACCTCGAATAGGTCTTATATCCTTGGTGGATTCTCTCTACCTCTTCCATACAGGTTAACATCATCGAGTAGTGATTTGACATACAACCTCGGATAGGTCTTACATCCTTGGTGGATTCTCTCGGCCTCATCCATACAAGTTAACGTCATTGAGCAAGGCTCTAACATACAACCTCAGATAGGTCTTACGTCCTTTGTGGATTCTCTCGACCTTTTCCACACAGGTTAACGTCATCGAGCAAAGGCTCTGACATACAACCTCAGATAGGTCTTATATCCTTGGTGGATTCTCTCGACCTCTTCCATACAAGTTAACGTCATCGAGCAAGGCTCTGACATACAACCTCGGATAGGTCTTACATCCTTGGTGGCTTCTCTCGAACTCTTCTACACAGGTTAACGTCATCGAGCAAAAGCTCTGACATACAACCTCAGATAGGTCTTACATCCTTGGTGGATTTTCTCGACCTCTTTCATACAAGTTAACGTCATCGAACAAGGCTCTGACATACAACCTCGGATAGGTCTTACATCCTTGGTGGATTCTCTTGATTTCTTCCACACAGGTTAACGTCATCGAGCAAAGGCTCTGATATACAACCTTGGATAGGTCCTACATCCTTGGTGGATTCTCTCGACCTCTTCCACACATGTTAACGTCATCGAGCAAAGGCTCTGATATATAACCTCGGATATGTCCTACATCATTGGTGGATTCTCTCGACCTCTTCCACACAGGTTATCGTCATCGAGCTAATGGCTCTAACATACAATCTCGGATAGGTCCTACATCCTTGGTGGATTCTCTCGACCTCTTCCATACAGGTTAATGTCATCGAGCAAGACTCTGACATACAACCTCGGATAGGTCCTACATCCTTAGTGGATTCTCTTGATCTCTTCCACATAGGTTAACGTCATCGAGCAAAGGCTCTGATATACAACCTCAGATAGGTCCTACATCCTTGGTGGATTCTCTCAACCTCTTCCACACAGATTAACATCATCGAGCAAAGGCTCTGACATACAACCTCGGATAGGTCCTACATCCTTGATGGATTATCTCGATCTCTTCCACACAGGTTAACGTCATTGAGCAAGACTCTAGCATACAACCTCGGATAGGTCTTACATCCTTAGTGGATTCTCTCATCCTCTTCCACACAGGTTAACGTCATCGAGCAAAGTCTCTGACATACAACCTTGGATAGGTCCTACATCCTTGAAGGATTCTCTCGACCTCTTCCATATAGGTTAACGCCGTCGAGAAAAGGCTCTGACATACAACCTCGGATAGGACTTACATACTTGGTGGATCACTACAGGAAAAATGCCGATTACCGACGGTTCTGACTGGTGGTTAATGGACCGCCGGTTTCAACGGCGGTTTCACCACCGGCTATTACCGGCAGGCAAATCGATGGTTTGGTTACGTTAAGCCGCCGGTACTAGCGACGGTCACGTAACCGCCGGCAAAACCGTCGGACGTCAATATACCCAGCGGTTTAATGGCGGATTAAACCGCCGTTGATAAGTAATTATATTACCGACAGTCCTGACCACTGGAATACTGCCGGTAAATGCCCTAAAACGAACAGACCCGCACCTCGCGTTTCATTTCTATTATTTCCTTCTCTCTCTCTCGCTTCGGTCGCTCTACCGTCGCCTCCGCCCGCCTCTCGCTTGATCGAGCTCGGTTTGTCGTCGTCGACGAAGTAACTCTGACCGCCGACCCCACACCGGCTGCCTCTCGCTTGGTCAACCTCTGCTGTCTCTTGCCGCCGTCGATCTCACTCCGGATCTCACACCGGCTGCCCTAGGTTTTGTGTGAGTTGAAGAAAAATCAGGAATTTAAGGTAATCTTTAACGTTTTTCTTTGATTATTTGTTCTCACTAGACATTTGCAAGAGTTTTTAATATATTGTATGATTTAGGTAGTAATTTAGACATATACAAGAGGTAATGTTGTAATCATTTGAGTAGATCTAAATTTCTATTTATTAAGTGTTAATTTAGTAATGATAGATCTAATTTGTTGATTGTGATTTTGGGTTAGAGCAAGATAGCAAGAGAGAGATTGAGAGAGAGAAAAGAGAGGGAGAGGGAGAGATAAAAGAGAGGGAGAGATAAAAGAGAGAGAGAGGGAGAGAGAGAGAACAAGACAGATAGATAGATAGAGAGATATATAGCTAGAGCGAGAGCTAGAAAGAGGGATAGAGATATAAAGAGAGAAAGAGAGCAAGCAAGTGTTAGAGAGAGAGCAAGAGAGAGAGAGAGAGAGAGAGAGAGAGAGAGAGAGAGAGAGAGAGAGAGAGAGAGAGAGAGAGAGAGAGAGAGAAAGAGAGGGAGAGGGAGAGAGAGAGAAAAGAGAGGGAGAGTGAAAAGAGAGTGAGAGGGAGAGAGAGAAAACAAGAGAGAGAGAGAGCGATAGATAGAGAGAAAGCAAGAGCGATAACTAGAAAGAGGGAGAGTGAGAGAGCGAAAGAGAGAGGGAGAGTGAGAGAGAGAGAAAAAAGAGAGAGAGCGAAAAGGGAGAGATAGGGAAAAGAGAGAGGGAGAGTGAAGAGAGAGAGAGAGAGAGAGAGAGAGAGAGAGAGAGAGAGAGAGCGAAACGAGAATATATGTGAAAAGTTTAGAGTAGCTCCTGTGGTACATAAGATTAGAGAGAGTTGCCTTATTTGATTTGGTCGCATAATTGTTAGATTTGATACATGTTAAGAAAGTTATAGGCATCAAAATGAACTTTTCTTTAGATGTAATCGAGTTTAATTTCATGTAGTTGATAGTTGATGTAGATGATTAGTTTGTGTTGATTTGATATATGTCATGTGGTGGGATAAAGAATTGATATTGTTGTTGTTGTTGATAGTTGATGTAGATGGTTAGTTTGGTCAGCTTGTAGCCCTATGGGATCACACATAAGACAGATGCGTGAATAAAGCTTAAGAATCATACAACAAGAAAAGCTTAAGAATATCATACATCTAAAACACACATTAGTAGTCTTTCAGCAGAGGTCGGGGTGTGAATATTTTATGCCCACAAGTTCCAATCTTATAAATCATCTTTAATTTTCATCCTCGTATGAAGTTGTAGTCACAAGCTATTATATAACAACTTTTTTGGGTTAATGCCCTTTTCTCTGGAGATCAATTTCATTGAAAATTAAACTATGAGTAAATCCACTCATCCACCTAAACTATAACACGTTTGCACATACATGCATTCTAATAAATGTTTTCATAACTATGTAGGGTGACGTTTGCTTCAACGTCCAAATGATTATCCAAGAAGAGAGATATTGAATGTATAACAAATTGTTGCCGGGTCGAAAAGGATTGACAGTTGAATTTATAGAGGGAGTTGAAACTTTCATTCAAGTTGCATCTCAACTGCCTTCCATTCAGTTTGATAAAATATTTAGATATCCATGTTCGAAGCATAAAAATCTAGCATTCCTCAAGCCCGATGATGTGAAGCTTGATTTATATTGTAGGGGATTTCTTTCAAACTACTGGATTTGGACATCACATGGCGAGTACGAGCCACACAGAGATGCTCATGCCGGTTCATCTACAACTTATGAAACATTTGATGAAGATCAAATAAGTAGACCCTATGAAGACCTTCTTTTTAATGTAGCAGGTCATAATTTAAGGTCTAGTGTGGAAGAGCCACCAAATGCAGAAATACAAAAATTCTTTGAGTTATTACATTCAACTCAAAAGCCAATTTGGGATGGTTGCAGTACACATTCAGAATTATCAATTGCAATGAGGATGCTAAGTATTAAAACTGAGTATAATATTCCCCGTGAGTGTTTTAATGAGTTTATTGGTCTTATGAAGGAAACTAATCCAGCTGGTAATTTAATTCCCTCAGAATTGTACCGAACAAAGAAATTAGTATCCAAGCTGGATCTCCCTGCTACAAAAATTAATTGTTGTATCAATGGATGTATGTTATACTATAAAGATGATGTAGTAGAAGTTATTTGTCACACCTGCAATGCTCCTCGGTTTAAGCCAAACTCGGGAAAACAATGTCATCCAAAGAAAGATGTGTCATATTCCCGTTTGTTTTATTTACCAATCATTCCAAGACTTCAACGACTCTATACATCAATGAGTTCAGTAGGCCATATGAGATGACATAAGGAGAAAATAGCAAAAAGTAATGTTCTTTCTCATCCATCAGATGCTGAAGCGTGAAAACATTTTGATCGAGTGTATGCTTCATTTGCTGCTGAACCCCGCAACATAAGATTGGGATTATGTACTGATGGTTTTACTCCCTATAGTTAAACAGCTACACCTTACTCTTGTTGGCCAGTTATATTAACACCATACAACCTTTCACCAGAGATGTGTATGACTACTCCGTTCATATTCTTAACTCTGATTATACCTGGACCACATAATCTGAAAGCAAAAATTAATATCTTTTTGCAACCATTAATTGATGACCTCAAATTATTATGGGAAGAAGGAGTGCTCACATATGACATATCAACAAAACAAAATTTTCAGAAAGTGTCCCTTGGTCGAGAGCCAACACCACTGGAGTTGCATACAAGAACTCATCAACATCAAGCTGATCATCAGTGGGTTGATGAAAGGCTAAGAAGGCTCATGTGAGTAATTTTTTTTTGGAAATTTGGAATAAAAATTTATTTTAATAAAACTAATTGTAATATCAAATTATAATTTATTTTTATGACTGTATTCTCGCAGGATGATTTTGTACAAGCTAGAGAAAGCTGTCATTCCACTGGCGAGGGATCATCTTCAGGATGAACCCATACTTCTGAGTATCATACTTGGTCTGATGTTGTTGGTGGAAGACAGAAGGGGAGGATATATGGCTTGGGTTCACAGAGCTATACGTATGAGGGCAGTTCATCCACCTCAGCATTTTATGATCCAAGTATTGGAGTTGAAGAAACTGTGAGTTAGAGGGTTGCAACATTGACTAGAGAGATTGAAGAAATGAGAAGGGTTCAAAGTGAAATGCAAGCAGAGCTGCAATCCTATAGAGTTGAAAATCAGATGAAGCAAGAAGAAGAGCAGCGACGAACATCTCGAGACAGCGAGGATACAGATGAGGAGTAGAACTTGTGACTTATGTTTATTGTGACTTTGTGAATTTGTGAAATTCTGAACTTATGAACTTATGTTTTATGGTTGAACATATTAATTTTGTTTATATGTAATGTTTGGTTTGGTTGTGCTTATGTATATTGTTGTGAATATAGCGGCGTGTTGCCCAAATCTTGTTGATTGAATATAGCGGCGTGTTGCCCAAATCTTGTTATATATTGTTTTATGTGCAGGTTTTAGAATCTAGGGTAAACCTCCCTCATATAGAGGGGAGGATGTCAATTTTTTTTTGTAGGTGCTACAGGTTTCTGGCGGCCAACCGGCGGCTTAGCCGCCGAAAACGACGATACAGGACGGATTTTCACAAGCCGCCCGTAATTTCTTCAAACTGCCGGTATTTATACCGGCAGTTTCCGATGAAACCCGACGGTTGTCCGTTGAAAGCCCGACGGTCTAGACCGCCGTTACTACCGTCGGTTATGACCGCCGGTGTCGTACCGGCGGTTTACCGACGGCTACCGGCAGTTAATCTAACTCACGACGCTTGCTGTAACCACCGGTAAGCCATCGTTGAAGGACCGCCGGGAAGCCGTCTGTAAGCTGACCGGCGGTACATCGATCGGAATATCGTCGGTACATAGCCGTGGAGTAACCGGCGGTATAAGTCGCCGGAACGCCGTCAGCTAATTAAGCCGTCGGTAAAAACCACCGGCAAATCTTTTCCTACGCCATTTTTTTCGGCGGTGTAATAACCGCCGTAAAGCCGCCGGAATCTACAAAAACCGCCGGTACAACCATCCAAACCGCAGGAAAAAACCGCCGGTTTTGGGCCTTTTTCTTGTAGTGGATTCTATCGTTCTCTTCCATACAGGTTAACGTCCCCCCTTATAACGGTCTCTTCGACCTCCCTCCTTATAACGGTCTCTTCGACCTCCATTGCCAACCACCTACAGATGTGAATCCCTCTCGGTCATGAAATCTTTCAAAGAAGAATGGCCACCCGACAAGCCCTCTGTATAGAGAGGGACCCTGCAGTCGGATAAGGGATACCACCTATCCAAAAGCAGGGGAAAACCTCCTGTATAGGAAGAGGGCAGAAGGGGAGAAGGACGGAATGTGGAGAAGTCTCCTTGCAAGGAGGGGCCTCGGACCTGGACAGGGGATGCCGCCTGTAAAGGGCCCAGGGGAATGCCTCAGTTGAAAGAGAGGAGGAAAGAAATAGGTGCAAAATTATAATCGGGGCGGAGGTGATTTGTTAATTAAAAAAATTAATTATGGGCAGTTTATTAAACCGCCCATACTTAGACGGTTAAATAAACCGCCTAATAAAGGCAGTTAAGGCATTGCACGAAAAAATGAAAATTAAAGGCTAACAGCAGTCGGTTAAAACATAGTGCTTTTACTGGAACCGCCCCTTGGAGCACGTCTTTTTGACGTTTCAGAATTATGGTTAAGCTTCAAGCTAAAGCTAATATTTACAGGCTATGATTATTAAGTCTGGGAATTAGGAATTCATATATTAATGATATCTGTACGATTTCATAAGTTTTAAACATATAATTTTATATACTCTATAATTAATTAATATAGACTTAAAATATCTGTTTATAATATTATATATATTTTCGGATTTCTAGAACTCAGACATAAAAAAATAGGGGGCATCTGATACGCCCTAAAAAATTTTTCTTAATCGGGCACGAATCTCGATGCAAAATCATGTTGGAAACTTTCGAAATTAAAATTGGGACCATCCGAACTCCGATTTCAGCAAACTTATAGTCAAAATGAGCGTCTCAAAAATACGAACCCAACGACACCAAATTCAACTCAATCCGAGCCCAAATGAGTCCACATTAAGGACCCGAAACGCTGTTGGAAGCTTCGTACCACCGTTTGAGTTACCAAACAGTTTCCAAACTTGACAAGCTTATAATCAAATAGAGCGGCTCGACGAGATGAATCCAACGAGCCCAAGATCGCCAAATTCCGACATCATTAAGGCCTTGAAATGTCTGAAAAATGGTACACGATCAAGGGATTCAATATCGGCCGTCCATCCAACCACTCCACATTTACCCTTGATCTCTTGCCTATTTATGGGTCATGCCACTCCATAAATCTATAAATAGACCCCTCATTTCTCTTGAGAGAGGGACCGAAGCAAGAGGATCAGAGCAAGAAGAGAAGGAAGAAGCTCCTCCTCGACCACCGCCGGAGTTTTGCCGGACCACCGCCGGACCTTCGCCGGACCACCACTTGAGGCCCTCACCTCCGCCGGACCACTGCCTGACGTCGTTGCTCCGCCGGACCACCACTTGAGGCCCTCACCTCTGCCGGACCACCGCCTGACGTCGTTGTTCCACCGGACCACCACTTGAGGCCCTCACCTACGCCGGACCACCACCTGACGCCGTTACTCTGCCGGACCACCACTTGAGGCACTCACCTCCGCCGGACCACCGCCTAACGTTGATCCGCCGGACAACCACCTAAGGCCCGGACTCCCGCCGGACCACTACTTGAGGCCTTGAGCTCTACCAGGCCACCACCTGATGCCCAGAGTTCTCTCAAAATACTGTCGACTACGATCCTTATGACCTTCATCGCCTACTATGGTCCTTCCGACCTCCATCAATAGACAACAGTCTTTTTGACCCCGATCTCATGCCGACTACGGTCCTTCTGACATTCGTCGCCTACTATGGTCTTTCCGACCTCCATCAACAGACAACAAACTTTTTGACCCCAGTCTCATGCCGACTACGGTCCTTCTGACCTTCCTCGCCTACTATGGTCCTTCCGACCTCCATCAACAGAAAATGGTCTTTCTGACCCCGGTCTCATGCCGACTACAGTCTTTCTGACCTCCGTCGCCTACTATGGTCCTTCCGACCTCCATCAGCAGACAACGATCTTTCTGACCCCGGTCTCCTGTCGAGTACGGTCCTTCCGACCTCTGTCGCCTACTATGGTCCTTCCGACCTCCATCACTAGACAACGGTCTTTTCGACCTCCATCCTATCGACTATGGTCGTGCCGACAAAACAAACACATTTATTATAACTCCCTCCATGTAATGCACTCTATATGATGTACATTTGTGACATCAAGCCAGGGCCTTCTCCCAAGGAAGGGTCTCATTTGTAATCAACTACAAATACTAGTGGATTCATTCAAACTGGGCCAGGCCCCGTGGTTTTTCCCCTTTTAGGGGGTTTCCACGTAAAACTCTGGTGCCTTTATGAATGGTGCACCCTCTCTCTTATCTGATTGTGTACTGGATCTTCGTACAATGCTAAGATGTTAAACTATATATTTCTCTACCGCCACGAATACTCCAGGACGCAACAATTATAAATGATGCTCTTGTTCATAATTGTGAAAAATGTTGATACAATATAATATACATGAATTGTGTATGATAGTTTTCATGGTAAAGTTAGAAAAGCTTTATGAAATTAAATCTATCTTTAAGAGATTATTTTTTGTAAGTTTGACTATTTTTTTTTTAAAGGTGACTAAAGGCTAAGAAGTCCATTACAAATTCTAGTGCTAACTTCAAGAGTTAGGGTTGATGTAAGTAGTATGTATCATCCTTTTCGGTGAAGGCTTGCATCAAGGTTGATGGTGATGAAATCAGCGAGTGTAGAACTTTATTATGACGACCAACATTAATTTTATATGTGAAATGTCACTGGAAATGATAAGTGATAAAATTAGTGAGCATCGATATTGGTGTTGATGACGTGAATTAGCTTTATAGGCAAAGACGTGCATTGATGCTGTTGGCAATAGTGGGTGAAGAAGCCGACATGTGTTAGAGTAGTCGGACAATAGTGGTTAAGATATTATAATTGAGTGATATGATAGTGGTTGGGAGGCTATAGTTAGATAGTAGTGGTCAAAGGATTATAGTTAGACAGTGGTTCTTGGAGGATTATAGTCTGGTAATAGTGGTCAGAGGATTATACTTGGTGACAGTGGTCGAAGGACTAACATAAGACAATGATGGTTGGAGGACTTTAGTTGGGTGAAAGATAGATGTTTGACAACAATGTTTGAAGGGAAGATATTTAATACTGGTGGATTGATGGGGTTGATCTGATGATGTTAGTTGAATAGTAGTGGTCGAGCAACCTCGGTCTAATATTAGTTGTCGAATGATGGTTTAACATTGGTAGTTGAAGGATGGTTCGACTCCAATTATTAAATGATGCTAGTTGAATGACCTTAGTTAGAGGACAGTGGTCAAAAGGTAGAAGTAAAATGACAGTGGTCAGAGAGTGTACATCTAGCGATGGTGGTTAAACAATGTAGGTTCAATGATGATTGTCAATTGGTGATGATTGGATCTTGAAGATCCAACAATGGTGGTCCAATTTTGAAGCTATCTCCAATTTCAAGTTAATATCCAAACTCACTATTCAATGTAGAGAATGATGATCTATTTGTATATATTAAGAGTTATATTACTATAAATATACCCAAAATTCAAAACAATCCATCACACAGTTCATATTAACCCCCTAAATCATATATCATTATTTCAACATTTAAGTGCTTAATGACGTCAAAATTTAGTAATCTTGGACACACTTGATTTTTTCTCATCGAAACACATGATTTGATTATAAGCATGAAAAATTTGAAGATCATAATTTGAATAATCCTAAATTTAATTTTTAAAATTAAAATATAAATACTACTTCAACATCCTTACTAGATTATATAAATTTTATGATCAAACAACACCACTAACGATATCCTTCCGAAGGTTCTCCCCCTATTTCACATAAAAAAAAAACAATTAATAACTTCATACTCACTACTACCTACAATATAAATCCTAAACCAATTGTTAGAGCACTAACTTTTTAACAAATATTAATCTTAGCATCAAATAGATCACATTGGAGCCCAAATCCATTATTCAATCATACATTGTGCTATCATTGTATGAAGAAAGGATTTATTTAATAAGCAAAATAACTATTAAATCCTTGAAGTAGCTTTCATTGCCCCCATGACAAGAGAATAGGTAAATTCAAGTTGGCCTTCTGCCGCACCATTTAATATTATGATGATGTTTAACTAATGACCTCATAATGGGCCATCACACACTAATTATATATCTAATCAAGTTTAATTATCATGTCATTAACGAACAAATACAAAGCTCTGCTAATCACTTAGTATTAAACAGTATTCAAATCGAGCTTCCAATGGTAACTTGAAATTAAACTAATTTACTCTTCCAATCAAAGAGCAAACTGAGCTTGAGCTGCTGACAAACGGCTTGATTTGATGACATATCTGTTCTTCAAATCCAGACAAAAATTACCGACGCGGATTTGGAATCCGGTTTTGAATCGCCATTCTAGGGCCATTTGTGACATGTGACGGGTGAGCAGTGCCCCAAATACTCTGCGCCGTACTCGTAGAATCACCCTTTTCAGTCGATCGTCTCGGTCGGGAGATGTAAAAGCTTCGATCTTTATGTGGAATCAGGCTCTTAAGCGATGATCCATGGTGGGGGCTTCTCTAAAAGCTTCCGCGTATGCGCTATTCATAAAAAAGGTGAGATCTTGCATCCAATTTGCTGTTCTGGGCAATGTTTTCTCTCTCCTGCTTTTCTTTAGTTTATTCAGAGTGCGATTTGTACGTTTGCATTTGCTTTTCTTCTCTGTCCGACGCTATGCTTCGCTGCAGGAATCAGTTTTGGAGTGAAGTTCTTGCTGGACTGAGCGCAATCCAGCGGCAGTCTGCTAGTTGGTGTTCCTCCCCTTTATTCATTTATTTCGTTCATCATTTAACTTTGATGTAAAATCTCTCTCTCTCTCTCTCTCTTGATGATCTGCAGGATTTTATCATGGCGGAGAATATTACAGCAAGGTGTGCTGAGAGCTTGAAGTTAGATTCTGTGGAAGATGCTTGGGTGAATGGGATGTTTCACAATGTTTGTGGTCCTGTAAACGTAGGTATTTTAAAGAGGGAGCTTGGAGAGAAAGCTAAGGTTAGTAAAAGTCCGTCCTTTTTCCTTTTTTTTCACGGAGGGTTGATTTATT
Source organism: Dendrobium nobile (assembly GCA_022539455.1). NCBI lineage: Eukaryota > Viridiplantae > Streptophyta > Magnoliopsida > Asparagales > Orchidaceae > Dendrobium > Dendrobium nobile. The sequence continues at coordinate 51,490,883 of CM039734.1, forward strand.
TGGTTTTAAACAGATAACATTTTATATAAATGGTAATTTTATTTGTACTCATCTTTGCGTTTGAAAGTAAAATAATCATTTATGAAGAATTTTAAACAAGCTTTTGGAGTGTAAACCAGTATAGAATTTTAACTATGTCCAATCAAATGATGAAATATGATAAATTCACTATTTTAAAAATATGGTTTTGTAGTTTCAAGCAACCAATCAAACCCTAGATAAAGTTATTCATTCTGCAACTACTTTAAGTATATTCTTTATGAATTAGATCATGCTTTAGACTGATCTTTAGCTATTTGCATTATATTAGTGAGCATAACTTTTTTTCCTTAATGATTGTCGGCCCTTTGTGGCTATGAAAAGCTTAATTTGCTGCTGAGCCCATCAAGTAGGCTCTAATTGATGCTCGTCATATCGGCATCGATGATGTGGGCTGCAAAGGACATGAAATGTAGAATTGTACAAAGAAATTAATCTTTTGAATGAGCTATGCACTATTTATATCCATCAAGAAGTTTTAGGAATGTTTAAAAATAGACTGTATATTGATAATGAGACTTGGTGAAGTGATGGGTACAAAGGTTTATTAAAGAAAAAAGAGGAACTTTTAAAAGTGCCAAAAAGTGAATACTATTGAGGAATCTTACGATTATAAGAAAGCCAAAAGTCTTTCAAAGAGGGTAGTTAGTGGAGTGAAAGCTACAATTTTTTATGATTCTTATAATAGGTTTGGTACTATGGAAAGAGAAAAGGAGATTAGCTAAGAAATATGAGATTTAATGAATTTTGATCAAGTTAGATATATTAAAAGTGAAGATAGTAAGGTCTTGGTTAAAGATGAAGATATTATAGAAAGATGGAAATGATACTTTTATAAATTATTAAATGAGGCTTTTAAGGAAGAAATTATTTTGGAAGAGCATAATGAAAAATATAGTGAAATATATTATAGATAAAGCAAAAAATGTGAAGTGGAATTGTCTATGAAAACGATGCATAAAGGTAAGGCTTAAGGGGTCTATATGGATAACTATTAAAATTTCGAGAGTTATGAGGGGTATTGTAGTGATTTAATTAATTAATTTTTAAATTAATAGGATACCAAATGATTGGAGAAGAAGCGTATTATTTATATTTAAGATTAAAAACAATGTTCAAGATTGTGTTAATTATGGATGAATTGAACTATAAGTCATACAATAAATTTAAGGAAGTGAGTTGGAACATAAGTTTAAAAAACTTACATAAATTTGAAAATTAATTTTTTTTTTCATGCTAGAAAGATCTATTGTTGAAGCAATTTTTTGTTTTTAAACAATTAATGCAGACGTATAGAAATAAAAAATATATATAAGGATGTAACTTTTAGAGTAAAGGTTGGATGATTAAAATGGAGAAGTGTATTAATTTTTTTTATATGATAAGAGGATATCATGGATGCTTGAAGGTAAAAATTATAAACTATAGTTAGTTTGAATATATTGCATGAATTCAAATGTTAGGTCATAAAAAATCATTGATATTTTTTGTTGATGTGGTAGTGGTGATAATTTTATGATATATGTATAGCAAACTTGAGGACTGTAGTATCTATAAGCCCTTATATTCTTCATCATATGCAATGAATATCCAACATTCAAATTATTTGTGTAGAATGCTTGAACACATAACATGCACAACCAAATACTTTCAAATGCATTTAGTCTTTTGTACCTTCTTTTGCAACATTTTATATCGACTTTATTTGTAGAATATTATTCAACAATCCATTTGATTATGTGAAAAATAACATCAAATGATTCTAATTGATGTATATCGACATTTTTTCTGCTAACAACGTACTAAACCCATCTCTACGGTTTAGCTATGCTTTTTTTGCAACTCCATTTTCGCTTTAAGGTATGTTGACAAGAAATTCAATGCATCACTTTGTTAAGTGTAGATTATCTTCGAAAACTTTTAAACCATTCACCCCCATTATCACTGCAGAGATATAATCTTTTGGGTCCTAGAATAATTTTCAATAAATAATTTGAATCAAATAAATATATGCAATAGGAATTTTTCTCTTAGAAACTACGTCCTATATAAAAAGAGTAGTCATGTACAAAGATGGCTAATAATTTAATAACGATTAATTTCTATTTGGAGAAGGACATTGACGTAGGATGGCTAAGAGTTTTGAGTTTACTAATGCAACATAAGATTAGATACACAATAAAAGTACATAGAAAATATAGTCCGGAGGGTGACAATAATTAATTTTTAGCATAAATTAGTAACTTTTAATGCAAAAGCACAAACATATATCTTTCATTCCAAACAATGATTAAATAGTTGCCAAAATATGAAATTCCACATGAAAAACAATGAGAAAATATAAATTTTTAGTAAGGATTAAGTTTCTCATTCCGAAGAATATAAAACTTATCACAATTGACCCAACATTTCAGTCACACATACATCAACTAAACAAAATAAAAGCAAGAACAATGATATAATTCACCCAAAAAGAAAAATTATGTTTTACTATAGTTAGCATCTATGAAGCACCCAAGAATACACATTTAGCCAACATACACTATAATTGAAGCAAACTGAGATTTTACTGCAGTACTTAATGTCTAATAATTTTGCTGTAATACTCAATTGTCGATAATTTTTATATACTTGAGAAGTCTTAATTATGGCTTATAAAGGATCCAAAATAAAAAATTCTTCAAAATCCTCCTAAATCTAGTAAAAAATTTATGTTCTCATTCTCCCACATGTAAATAGTAGGAATCAACTGTTTTGTTTGAAAATGTGAGGTGGCAACAGAAAAATAGAAGGTGGCAGTAGGAGGTGGTCCTGAATGCTGTTGCATTTAGTGAAAATAAGAAGCTTTTATTTGGGGATTGTAGCTGGATAGTGACAGTAAAATTCCTGGGATTGTAGTAAATTAATGTCACTGTGGGGAAATCCAAAACTAGCAGATTAGTGACAAAAAAGGAACAACGGGACCCTAGTAAACAGCGAATTTCCTTAGTATCAGAACTGTAGCGAACGATGACATTTGGTATAAATGGACTGTAGCATTTGGCAGCAATTTGGAATTCCTTAACTGTAGGATTCCACATCAGACATGATATATCTGAATTGAAGTCATTGCTAGATTGACAAGCTTGCCAAAAATTATTTCCAGAACTACTAGTTATTGGTGAGAAAGGCTCTTCACCAGAATATTTTTTAGGACATCCATTGAACTATACCCTAAATAGAATTGCCAAAGGCTCTGATCTTCATATTGAGAAGCAGGAGTTGTGGCACAAACAAAAAGGTTGTTGATGCCAATTAGATAAGACCTTACTCTCCTGTAACCATGAGAAAGTTTCTTTGGTGGCTATTTCTGTTAGAGATGGAAGAGCAAGTAAATAGAGAATAAAAATCAATGGCTCTCATAAACTAGAAATAGAAATCAAGCAATATTTGACAGATAGATCCAGGAATACATATCGATTGGAGGTATGAAGAATGATTTCTTCTCGACTCCTACATTAATGGTAGGGTGAGTATTTCTGTATCAAAGATTTACATCTATCACCATTGTAGGATCTTAAAGACAGTAATTTACCTGAACTTGTTGCTTCATTATTTGAAAAGCTACATCACCCATAAATCCTCTGCATTGCCAGATAATGCTGTTTCTTACAATTTAATTATGTAAGTCCTGTCTTATAAGACTCATACAATCTGGCTTCTTTAGCTTATCTATTACCCATCTTGGTAAACTCCATTATCTTTTAACTGTATGATTTAATCTTCCACAAATTTCACAAATAGCGGTTCAAAATTTTTGTTACTTTGCACAGGGCTTGCTTTAAAATTGTCCAAGTTCATCTCATTGCATCTCTGAGTTTCTGCTGAATGTCCTCCTCCAGCAGAATTCCTTCCCCTGCTTCCTCTTCTAACTGTGACCACATCCACATGGATTGAAGCTTAGTATTGTCCTCATTTCAATGTATAAAGCATAATTGCTTGAAGAATTTTCAGAACTTGTGGGTTCATCCTCTTGAGGACAACATTATCACACTGGAGACTCCAGAAACCATAATTCTTCAAACATGGGAAGCAGAAATAATTATTACATAGTTGTCCAGCATGTTTATCGCAGATGTCATAAATGTTCGAGTGCTGTTACATAGCCCACCTAAGGTCAACGTTGCTTTATTTCTAATGCATACGATTCTTTATCAAGACAGTCCCACCCAATCCATTGTCATCTATTTTATACGGATACAATACTCATCAAACACTTGCTGATTCTATCTGATGGGTTAAAGATCAGGAGGAAGCCATATAATTTAATTTATCAAATTTGGGAATTTACTCTAACAGAATCCCAAAGCACTTAAACAATTTGAACATACATGCAACAATCTACTCTTTGAGAATTGTTTTCATCCAACTTATACATTCTTGATCTGTACAAGGCATTGAAGCATGTAAATGAAACTGAACAGAGAAGAAAAAAATATATTGATTACCATTTCATGACATACCCTTCTCTATATGTAAATGTTGGATAAGGAAAATATGTCCTATGAATCAATAGAAAATAATGCCCTTTGACAGTAACCTTTACAGTAATGTGTAACACTAACATGCACAATAGAACAATATTGGTTACTAGAACAATGAAGACCTCTAAAAATAGCACAACTTATAACCTGGAATTGCCTCTATCTTTGCTTACTTTACATAGATGCTATCCAAATGGGCTTTTTTTCTGCTCGACAAGTTTTAGTGGTTTGCTTCTCCATATAGATAACACTTAAAAAGGTTTTAAATACAACTTGATGTCATGTAAATCTAGGTCCCTCCCACTCTTCCAGACTTATTTGCTAATTTTGCTTGCTAAGTGTTTGATTATAAAATTAAATTTAATGGATTTCTTTTATTTGAAGTTTTTTAATTGTCTGTAATACTGGCTAAATTCAACTAGTCTGATGCATTAAGTAGGGATTTTTAGTATGTTTAATGTGTTTCCTATTTCAGTTGGATTACATCGAGGATCAACTTTAAGCACTTATTTTTTTGCTTTAATCATGGATCTTCTTACTAGACATTTGCAAGAGGATGTGCCATGGTGTATGCTTTTTGCTGATGATGTTCTTCTTGTTGATAAGACTAGAGCGGGAGTTGAAGGAAATTTGAATTATGGATTTCAACCATAGAATCTAAAAGTTTTCGTTTGAGTAGATCTAAAATAGAATACATGTAGTGTAATTTTAGTAGTAATAGATCTAGTAGGGGATTGTGGCTTTTGGTGATCAAGTCATTAAAAAGAGTAGACGTTTTAGATGTCTCAGGTCTATTATTCAAAGTGATGGTGAAATAGATGGAGTTATTATTAGTAGAATTCAAGTTGGATGATTGAAGTGGAGGAATGCATCAGGCCTGTTGTGTGATAGAAAAGTACTTCTCAAACTTAAGGGAAAATTTCTTTAGGATGGTGGTGAGATCTACAATGCCTTATGGCGCAGAATGTTGGCCATTAAAAGAGAATCATAAAATTAAGTTAAGTGTTGCAGAGATGAGGATGCTCAGGTCGATGAGTGACTTTACTGAGTTTACTCTTAGACACAATGTGAAATGAGTATATACTTGAAAAGGTTTGAGTAGCTCCAGTGGCAGATACAATTAGAGAGTCGCCTTAGATAGTTTGGTCACATAAAACGTCGGCCTTCCAATAATCCTGTTAGGAAAGTAGATGTATTAGATTTGATCTATGTTAAGAAATGTAGATGTAAACCTAGAAAGACTTAGTTATAGAGTATTAGAAATGACCTTTCTTTATTAGATTTAAATGAGAATTTGCCTCTTAATATGACATAACGGAGAAAAAAGATTTTTGTAACCTACCCCATGTAGTGGGATAAAGGCTTGATTTTGATGTCGTCGTGTTGTTAATGTGTTTCTCGAGCTCTTGACAATATGCTCTTTTTCTTTCCGTGCAGATAATTTTTAAAATGACTGCAGCTAATGTAACTTATAAATCTATGGAATTCACTGTCTATGCTGTTGAAAGCTTAAATGTAGTACACATGTTGTAATGTGTTCTAAAGCGGTTTTTATTTTTCCACTTGATTTTCTTAATGTAGTACACATGTTGTAATGTTGTTGTTGTATTACTGATTAGATGGAAGGGGGGTTGACATTTTGCAACATGTTCATTAAAGCGACTGGAAAGAATTGGGTTGCCCCTGCATATGAATTCCCATTCAATCACCTTGAGGTAAAGGTAGAATGCCCTTACATTCCTAAACCTTGATGTGCCTCCAAAACTCTACTCCTTTCGAGTTAAAATTAAACACAAGAGCTTCCAATGTAACTCATTTTACATTAGGAAAATCTATTTTCTTATTCAAAGATGTGCTATATATATATTAATATCTTTTTAATGCTTCAAAATCACTTGTTTTGACATTAATCTTTGCAGGATAAGACTTACGTGGAATATGAACCTGTATGTAGTGATACAGATGAAAGGTATCTCTGATATTTTCTTGAATATGCTAGTAGTATACTGCACAAGCTACACAGGTTCATAGAAAAGTAAATGTATTAATGATGCCATTTTTCATGATTTTTACTCGACAGATCTCATGGGAAATGTACATCTAAATTGTTAGAATGATTTCCTAACTACTGGAGAAGCTATCGTCATACTTCGATCCTTCTTTCTTTGAAAACTTAAAGAAGACCATAGATAATCTCTTCCTTCTCTCATCTTATACATTTGACAGTCCCATTCTATAGAAAGATAGTACCCACTTTTTCTCTTCAATAAATCCAACTCTAACAATATTTCTAATGTTCTTGAAAGATGGTTGATCTTGAAAGTTGTTATGAGAAGAGAACTTGATGATTTTGTTCAATGAACCTAGATACCTATTTATAGATTTTCGTGGTGAATACAATGTGAAATAAATAATGAGAATAATTATAATTAAGGGAGAACAAATCATTCATTATTCTAATAGAAACTCTTTTATAATATTATTTTTTCCTAATATACACATGTGCTAGCATTGCTCAAGTTGGAGCATACATATGTACTAGCGTTATCTTGTCCAGTGGCGGAACCCTTAAGGGCCCGGGGGGGCAATTGCCCCCCCCTAAAAAAATTAAAAATTTGTTTATAATATGGATTTTAGGTAATTTGTTCCCTCAATCTTTTTTTTTACTCTTTATTATTGGAATTTTTAGGCAATTGCCCCCCTAAAAAAATTAAAATACTATGATCTTTAGAAAATTGTCCCCTAGCAAAATTATACATATTGTATAGAGGTGTTATTACAAAGGTTTTTAGGTAATTGCCCCCATAAAAGTTTTAAAATACTATGGTCTTTAGGCAATTGCTCTCAGCATAATTAAACACATTCTATAGAGGTGTTATTGTTAGAGAACGATGAACCAAATACAAAGAGAAATAGTAAAGAGAATCTAAAAATATCCTTACAACAAAAATTTGTTCCGGTCGAACCCCGTTAAGGGGCGCTGTCCCCTTGAACCCCCGACACATTATGTTGAGGTGTTACCTATTTTTTTTTTTTAAGTACAATTGTCATTATATAAGTTGTTGATGATATTTTTAAAATGTATTATGTATTCAGGTACAAATGAAAAAAAAATGTATAAATTTTTACTTATAGGTTTGCCCCCCATGAAAATTAAGGCTGGTTCCGCCCCTGATCTTGTCCTATGAGTGAGAAAATGGTCGACGACTTATAGCTTTGGTATGGTTGAAATATCAATCTTATTAGGAAGCTCAATATTTTGTATGAAATGAAAGTCAACTTCCATTTGTTTGGTCCTTTCATGAAATATAAGATTGCTGATAATGGATGCAGCACTGTCATAATATACAATCACAGGCTTAATAAGTAGGAAATAAAACTTTTCTAAAAGTGTTTTAACCCAAATCATTTTATATGTGGAATGAATTATGACTCTATATTCAGGTTCATAGATTCATTGCTCTATATTCAACTTTGGCATTAGATTTATCTACAATGCTTTGCTTCTTAATATTCGACAAAGTACAGCACCCATAAGTTGATTTTCTATCGTCAACATATCCATTATAGTTAACATCAAAGAATGCTTCAATATTTAATTGCCCAGTTCGAGCATACAGTAGTTCTTTCCTAGAAGGCTTTTTGTATCTAAGAATATGAAAAGTAATATTCCAATATTTTTATTTTTGGTTTTGCATATTCTGAATTGCAATCCTAGCAATAAAAACAATATTCAGCCGCTTAACTGCCTGATAAATCAAATTTTCAATTTTCAACCAATCTTTGATATTGAGATTGATCATCATTTTTCGTATCACAGTGAGACATGATTTGGTTATCCATAGGGGTGTGAGCAGGTTTTTATCCTAGAAGACACTTCTTTAAGTATATCAATGACTTATTTTCTTTAAAATAAAGAGATTTTTTTTTTTGTTTTGTTTGAAGCAAATTCTATCCGAAGGAAGATTTGCAGCACCCTATGTCTTTGATTATTAAACAATTCAATAAGTAGTACAACTGGGCTTATTTTTGCATGTTTTATAAAAATGGAATGTTTGGTGATACTATTGTGCAGGCCAACTTTTGCAAGAATTTTATAGAAATTTTAAAATAAAGTCTGTGAACTTTACTTAAGCTCTTAAATAACCTTCAATAAATAGGCTAATATGTTTCTTCTCTTGAGCAACATACCCAAGTGGTTGATTGATATATAGACTCATTCAGATCACCATAGAGGAAGGTGTTACTAGCATACATCTACAGCATGGGCCATCCTTTGATTAATGGCTATAGACTTTGACGAAGTTGAACCTGGCAACTGGAGAAAAAAAATATCATAATAATCTGTCCCATAGACTTCAATAAAACCTTTCTGGGCAATCTTGTATCGATCAATGGAGCCATTAGGATGTCACTTGATATTGAAAACCCATAGACAATTGATTTAATTATCATGTACTTAATTATTAAGGGCACTTATTGTTTGCACACCTGCACACTAAGCCACAAGTCAAGAGCAAACTGTCGTGAACCACTTACACCTGCTAGAGACCAGCTCCACCATGCTTGCTATAACAGACTGCCATCAGCCATACTGCACACATTATAACCAACTGTCCTCTACACATCTATATATACACACTTTGTGCCTAGAATACATAATATCATACTATGCTACAGTAAATCATACAAAGAATTTTCTCTGCTATCTTCCTCTTCTTCCTTGCTGTTTTACTCTATTTGAAAGTCTTCTCATGGTATCAGAGCATCCAGCTTAACCGAACTCTACTTCTTGTCCAATGGCTAATCAAGAGTTAACTTCATCCCTTCCGCCCAACTCCAATCTCTCTGCTTCTATGATCGAGTTCACTGTACCAGATCCCCTCAAGTTCCTCATGTATAATCTCAGGCACATTGTCACTACACTGCTTACCAATGATAACTACACCATTTGGTGCTTTCAAATCTGTCAACATTTTTCAGCAGACGTCTTTGAGGGCTACCTCAAAGGTGCACATGCTTGTCCGCCTGAACCTTCGCCTACCTCCCCCAACACTGATTACCGCCTATGGTGCCTCATCGACCAAAATCTGATATTAGCTCTCTTTTTTACAATCTCCCTATCTGTACTGCCATATGCGCTCACACTTTCCACTGCACATGAGATCTGGGTCACCCTGAAAAATTGACTTCAACTCATCAATCGCTATTGCGCCATTTAGCTTAAGAATGAGCTTCATCATATTCAAATGCGTGACTTCACCACCAATCAGTTGAAAGTAATGAAATATTTATTTTCTATTATTATAAAAATATTATTCAATCTTAATTTTACTTAAATGATGATATCTAGTTACTGGGTCGTACTTTTTCTTACAATTGGATGAATACCAAATAGATATTCACCCCTAATATATGAACTTAATTCATTACTGATTTTATCTTCTTTATCTACATCTTTAGACTATATTCCAATATATGAATATATTTTTTAAACTATTTTTTTGTCCCTTGCAATATTAGAATTGCTGAAAAAATCTTCAGGATTTAAATTGTGTGCATTTGCATATAAAGGTCGGTGGAGTTGCATTTCCTATCTGCTATCAAAAATTTTAAAAATTTGTTCATATTTATCATTGTTGAAATTTGCAGCAATTTCTTTTTTTACCCTATCAATTACTTCTTTTGCCACCTTTTTTTAGGTTTTACACTGTAATATTCAAGAATGATTGTTGTGAGATGGTAATTTGTTTTTGCTTCTTTGGCATAAATACCAAAAATAAATTCCACATAAGTAAAGAGTTTCTTCAGATTGAATTACTGTTGATGAAAATGTTGTAAAGTCAAGAAGACTCGCGAAACAAGTTTTGGTCTGCATTAGAAGTGAATCAAATAGGCGAGGCCTTGAATATACGAAACTGTGTACTGCTACCACTTTATCAAAGCATTGTCATAGTCTCTAAGCTTTAAAAATATCCTTCATTATCAAATCTAAATAGTGAGTGGCATAGGGAGTCCAATATGTGTGTAGATATTTCTATCTTCATCAACAACTTTCCTATAATGATATAAAAAATAATGTAAGAGTAAAATTCATTTCATACATAAAATAATATAGTTTGTACCAAACTTGCAAGGATTTTCAGATGCATTATCAATTACAACTTAAATCACACTGTGTGGGCCAATAGCCTCAATATACTTACAGAAAAATTCAAATATCTTCACTATATTCTTTGAGAAAAAGCTAACATCTATTTGGCTTTATAAATACAGTTCCTCTTAAACAATTCACAAGAAAATTAAATTAACTTTTCCTTTTCCTTGATATTCATCCATATGTCATAAGAGAACAATCGTAATGTACACAAGCTTCTTGATGCCATCACAGTAGTTTTTATGTATATCCAATCTCTTTCTTCAAGCAAGTAACTCGTACCTCATAATAACTAGGTTTCATCCCAAGATCAAATAGTTTAAATATCTTAACCACAGTAGGGAAGCTATTATAATGGAATTCCAGCATTATACATCAATCTACAAAATACTTGAATTGCCCTTCCCCTCATTTCCTCATTTCCTTCTTAACAACATCCTCTCGCAAAATTTAATTTACCTTTTCTTTGCTTCACCATGGCATCAGGATTTGATGTTAGATAAGTATTTAATGATCTCTTAGCTCTTGATACTTTAAGCATTGATGTTGAACTTTGTCTAGTAGCATCGGATTTGGTTGTCTGATAGCTTTTGGTTATGCCATCATTTAGAATATCATTATCTACCATCACATCAAAACCATTGCTTTTGTTAATCCAAACATGTGGCATTTCATTAATATCTTCTTTTAGCTCTTTTTTCCTTAATAGGGCGTTCGTATTTCATCCTTTATATGTTTGGGGCAATTAGAATATGCTTTAGCGTTTTTAAACTCTCAAACAAGTGTTGTTTGTGGTGTGTAATTCCTCATTTTGTTATTTTACCATAGAAAATATATGCCATATAATTGTTATCAGCTTCATTTTCTAATATTGCATATTTCCATTCTGAATTTTTTTCTCAGTAGATTGAATTAAATCCAACATTCTTTTGATCATCTGTAAGCAAGCATGCATTCAATATAATTCATTTAATCAAACAATAAACTTGTTGCAAGAGGAAAAAATAAATTATTACTTAGAGTTTCATAGAAAGTTTACAGTAAGATGGTAAACACTAGTTACTTGCACCTTTTTTTATATAGATTTGGAATTTAAACGCATATGCAACTGGATGAAGCTGTTTACCCTCCAAACTATCAATCAGATTAAGGAGATGCTTGTATGTTTACACATGCCACAATTGAAAGAATCACATAAATCACAAAGCCTACACTTACACATGCAAGAATAAAAAAATCATATAAATCATAGCAAAAATGATAACTTTAAATCCTACAAAAACTTGAATCCTATTCCTTCTCCATTTTGCCTTAAATCCAGGTTTTAATAAATCTGTACTTCGAAAAATTTGAGTAGGATTTAAGTTTGATTTATCCTAAATCCTGCCAAACACAAACAATGATAATTTTAAATCCTACATAAACTTAAATCCCATCTCTTCTTCGTTTTGCTTTAAATCCAAGTTTAATAAATCTTATACCTCAACAGATTTGAGCAGGCAAGGGTGAAATTAGCCTTTCATTTTTTTTGGGGGGGGGGTGCAAAATTTTCATATAAATGGATAAAAAAAAAAAAAAATAAAATTAAGATATAATTCAGAGAAAAATCTTGTATTACATTATAATAATTAAATAAAAAATTATTATAAGCATATTAATCTATTTTGTATCTTTTGATAATGTTACATTACATCCTCATTAGGAATCAATTCGAACACATCTTTTTCAATGTAAGGTATCAAACAATCATTGAGCCAATTATCACTTATCCTACTGTGCAATCAATATTTGATAATTCTCATTGCAGAAAATGCTCTTTTCACTGTAGTAGTAGCAACTGGTAAAATTAATGTTAAATTAATAAGTCTGTAAACCAATGGATACATACGATCATTCTTGATCGTAACAATTTGCTTTGCAAGATCAGCAATACTATTCAGAAAGGAGAACTCATCATCGATGTTCATATCAATGATATAAGTTGATAATTGACTTTTAAAAATCACAAGATCAATGGTAGAAAAATCAGTTGGATATAATTTTGATAGACATATCAATGTCCTCTTATCATAAGTATTGAAGGAATCAATTAAGTTTATGCATGTCATACAAAGATGCAACTCACCACTAGATTCAGAAAAATGATTATTTAGCTCTTGAAATTGCATGTCAACCACAGTGTAGAATAACTTAACACAATAATGATGTAGGTTTGATATTTCTTCACCTTTTCATATTGATCGACGATGAGTTTTGTATGTATCATTCATATTTAGAACTTCAACTTTGAAAATACTACAAAAATGTGATACTTCCTCTGGTAAAGTGATAGGAAATACTTGAGTTCTCAAGTAACCCTAAGGTAATACTCGAGTTCTCAAGTAACCCTAAGGTAATACTCGAGTTCTCAAGCAATCCTAGCCCAAACCAGTGAAAATACAGCAGCAAACTGCTGTCCACAGCAGAAAATCAGCAGGAAATAGGGAAATCTGAAAGAAAAACACAAGTAAAGGCTTGTATTTCACTATAAACCAAAGAAAACAGCAAATATACAATTGATCCTCAATTCGAGAGGAGGATCGATCTCTCCCAAATCTCTAGACGCCGCTAGAGCCCAAAGAAAACCTAAATCTAAGAGATCTCAAATTTCAGCCAAATTCAAGATGATCAAACCCTAAAAAAATCAACTATTTAATGCATACAATTCAAAAGGAATTCCCTAAACAATCCCTGCAATCAATTTCCCTCATAACCTTCCTCAAATTTCCTTCCTGAAACGCTCCCGCAAGCTGAGCGGCTCGCGCGGCCTCCGCCCAGGCGGAAGGTTTCCGCCGTTTCGTGTCTCGGCCAGTCCCGCGTGACCGGTCCACTGGACCGGTCTAACATAAAGCAGTTCATCCATTCTCCCCCAGAATATGTAACTGTTGTTTGGATTTTTTCACCAATTTCATTGCATTTTCTATATCTTGATTTTTCCTTTGTAATGATTGTGATAATTCATGTATAATTCCCTAGATATTAATCATCAAATGTATTATGAAATAAAATCAAAGGATTCCATTATTTGAATCAAAACATCTGCTTCAACTGATTGTTGATCATGTATCATTCTTCTTTAACAATCTCAAGCACCTCAATTACGGAAGCATTTATTATCAATAGACTAATTAATTAATGAAAATATGAACTCCATCGAGTATCACTAAATCTTTGTAAATTAATCTCTTGATATTTTCACAATCATTATAATGAAAGATAAAGCATAGAAAATATGATGAAATTGATGAAAATATCCAAAAAACAACTACATATTCTAAGGGAGAATGGATGGATTGCTTTGCTAGAGGAAATATCACATTTTGTAGTATTTGCGAAGTTGAAGTTTCAAATATGAATGATACAAAACTCATCGTTGATCAATACGAAGAGGTGAAGAAATATCAAACATACATCATTATCGTATTGATCTATTCTACACTGTGGTTGACATGCAACTTTAAGAGCTAAATAATCATTTTTTGAATCTAATATTGAATTTCTTTTTTGTATGACATGCTTAAATCCAATTGATTCCTTCAATGCTTATGTTGAGAGGAAATAGATATGTTTTGCAGAATTATATCTAAGTGATTTTTCTACTGTTGACCTTGTAGCTTTTAGGTAAATTATCAACTTATATCATTGATATGCGCACCGATGAAGAGTTCTCCTCTCTAAACAATATTGTTGATGTTGCAAAGTAAATTGTTAAGACCAAGAAGGATCGTGTGTATCCTCTGATTTACAAACTTATTATTTTAGCATTAAATTTACCAGTTGCTACTGCTACAGTGAAAATAACATTTTCTGCAATAAGGATTATCAAACATCGATTGCGTAGTATGATGGGTAATGATTGGCTCAGTGATTATCTGGTATATTACATTGAAAAAGATGTGTTTGATTTGATTCCTAATGAGGTTATAATGTAACAATAATGTAACATTATCAAAAGATATAAAATAGATTAATAATTTTCAATTTATCTATTATAATGTAATACAAGATTTTGTTTTGAATTATGTCTTCATTTTTTTTTTTTTTTAATGTTGTCTATTTATATGAAATTCCTCCATCCACCACCCCCCCCCCCCCCCCCCCCCCCCCCCCCCCCCCTCCCAGTCAATAGCCTCATGTGCTTTATGCAGGCTCTCAGGTAGTATATCTCACCTTATCAATTGAGTCTTCCCCTTAACGGATGCCCTTATTTCTCCCTCTCCAAAGCTTAATCTTTCTCAAACAACCTCAAATAATTTCTCTCATTTAACCCTACAACACAAACTGAAATCAATGCATCGTAAAGATTTGAAAATTCCTTACTTTGCTTCTTCTCTTTCCTTTCTTCATTCTTTTTCTTATTCTGCTTCTTTTCCTTCATTTCTTCAATTCTCTTCTAATTGCTACAGTATCCAAACTTATCCTACCACAAGCTAGTTGCTATAGTACCCTGCAACAGTACCTAAGCCCTTCTTTGTTCGGTCAGTAGCTTTATGTGCCTTATGCAGGCTCTCAGGTAAGGAGGGATTTTCAAAGGTTTTGGCTGGTTTTAGCTCTTAATAGAAATATATATGGATTATTTTTAAATAATCCCTTAAATCCCCGGCCAATCTGCTCCACCAAGAATTCTTTTCTTTTATTTTTTCCCGCTTTTGCCACATAGTTGGATAAGCATTTAAGTGGAAATATTTTAGTAACTTATCCCATTCTTCTCTTAATGTGTTGTAATCAATTCTAGATTTGCATATCATCTTGTTGAAGCAAAAAGAATCTCATAATAGTTGTAGATATGAGAGATATTACTTTCTTGTTAGTATGTGGAGTGAAAAATTCTCACATCTTTTTGATAGTTTTGAAACATGATAGTTTGGCAATAAAGTGTTCAAGACTATAGAGAAAGTAGGTCAACATAGTCGGATGCTTGTTATTTTTAAAACATGTTGTTAGGGCTATCGGGTGGAGAGATTTCAAGATAATGAAGTTTGTAAGTAGAGGCTGCACTTTGTATGAGAAACTTACTTGTGAGTATCATAAGAACGTTTCTCAATGAAGCTTTTGATTTTTCTTATCTGTACTTAATGCTTTTATTTAGTTGGGGAAGTGCTTTGTTCTTATTGGTCTTGGTGTTCCATATAGGTAGGTACATCTCTACTCTATTCAGGAGCCTGTAGTTCTTTCTCATTTATTATGAAACTGTATTATTTGCTTAGCATTTAAGGAAAAATGATCAAAATAGTCCCTAAACTCTTTATAAAGGATCAAAATAGTCCCCAACTATATTATAGGATTTTTTTTATCCTTTAAGTCTTTAAAGAGGAACTAAAATAGTCCAACCATGGGATTATTTTGGTTCCTCTTTAAGGATTTCAGGGACTAAAATGGTCCTTCGATATAGTTGGGAATTATTTTGATATTTCATAAATAGTCAAGAGACCATTTTGGTTCTTTTTCTCCTTAGCATTTGGTAATTGCATCATTGGAATATTCATGATTTAGCTTTTCATTTATAATTTGTATAAGAAAGCCTTTCACGAGCTTTTTTTTTTTTTGCAATTTTAAGGATTTCGGATTTTGTGTTCTAATTGTTATACTTGCTCAACTTCTTTGTTGAGCATATGAATCCTGAATTTTAGGTTTATTCGAGATTATAGATTTGATGTCTCTAAGTTGGAACCTTCGGCTGCAAAGGTTTGTTCTGTCCTATCAGTTGCCATTGTTTTGTATTTTAAAGTGAAAAATCACTATTGCAACTTTTTGAGGGTTTTTCTATGTTATCTGAATTCTGAAATACGGGCATTGCTTCAAATATCAACATCATTAGTAATTGTCCTGTTTTGATGGTTACATTGTGCTGATAACAGCCGTGCATTAGCAAGAGAATACAAAGATGTGAAAATTGATAGGGTATGCATTAGACCATGCACTAAAGGAAAGTCTTAATATTCTATGGCTAATTCAAAGTTTTCTTACAAAGATTTAGTTTATCAAATTTCATAATTTCCTTTTGTTTCATCCAAATTTGTCCCAGGGCAATACTATAACTATATTGATAATAATGGTGAAAAAACAAGAGAAAAGAGGAGAGAAAAAAATAATCTAGAGGAGATAAGCTCTAGGATTTCACTATATTGTTAAAAAGTACAAGGTTTTTAAGTAAATATTTGAATGTTTCATTGGCTTACCCTCTAATTCATAGGCTTGGGTCGAGGTACAATATTATAGAAAAAGCTACATTTAGGCAACATGAGTAAAATTACTAAATAGCTATTTGATTATATTGGGGGTGCATGATGAGTTCTAAACTTAGGGAAACTACATGTGAAGTTGCCAATCAACTTCACATATGCTTGCCGAGTATCGGTGAGCTGCTTTGATCTTTGGGGAAGTAACTTCGATGACTTCGGCAACTTTGCCTCGTCAGCCCTCGAGTCAGTGTAATGCTTGATGAAGAGCATCGGCTGAATCTAACTCTACGGTGAGATTTCTAAACTTTTGGTGGCTTAAAAGAGTTTATTCGACTCAGTCAATCAGCCTTGAACCTGATTTAAGTGCTATTTGGGTTTACACTTTTCTTGTTGGTTATTCTCACAATTCCCCATCAGACTGGGTGCGACAATTAGGTCACTCTCACATAGACTTGAGTACAGAGATTCCACTGAAATCTTTCAGTGCTTTTTGAGTAAGTTGACAACTCATGTCCATTATTTTTTTTCATTACTTAGGATCTGTTTAGATTGGAGGAAAGTGATGGAAATGAAGTGAAATTCAAATAATTTAAGATTGACTATAAGTTCAAAGCTATTGATATGAAATTTTTAGTTCTTTATTCTTTCCCTTCACTCAAATTCTTAGCATCCAAACAGTCTTAGTATAGGAATAAAAGTTTTGTATTTTAAGAGGGTTTTTTTATTTTTTTTTGAAAAATGGAGGTTTCTTTAAATATTTGGGATATAGCTAATGATGATTATATTTGTGATGATGAATGCATTATCTTCGAAGTATGGTGTTATTAACATGTAGATGTACTTGGTTTACTTTTATGCTCATCCAATCGATTTAGATTGCATAACCTACAGAAGTAGTAATTCATGTGTGTGTGTGCAGAGAAAGAAGGTCAAAGTCCCTACCTATCTCACCCAAATCACTCATAAGGTATCATCAACACACTTTTGCAGCATTATAATTGGATTTGCCTTCGAACAATAATATACGCTGCTCTTTTGACTTATTATAGGCCTGGATGGATAAAGATATTGTCTCCAAGTCCCCGGATCAGGTGGAAAGATTTGTTCCCAGATATTTGAGGAAGCTGGGTGTGATTCTTCTGCCAGTCCTAGTTGAGCTGCTTGCTTGGGTTTCCCTTGAGACACTTACGCTCACATTACTTCCACCTCAGGTAAGTTATATTTGTTCCCTGTATACCAGATGATATAAATTTTAAATTCTTATTACTTTTAAATGGATTAATAATAAGTCTCCATGAATGCTAATTCAAAAAATGGTGCTTAGATGCTTGTTTTCTGAAAAACAAAGGAAAAAAAGACATTTGCATGCAATAGATTATTGGCAATTCTTTGGTTGATTATGGATCTAAAGTAGGGGCATGAAAATGAGTTTATGGGTAAGGTTCAAGTCAAATTCAAAATTGACCTGCTTTCTATTGATCCGACCCAATTAGACAGACATGTCAAAAATTTAGCCCTCGGACCCGACCCGATGGGTCACCGGGTTGACCCAACTTGATTTGCTAACCTGCGGGTGCGAGAGCATAACATGTGAGCGTCGAGCATGGGCTGCATGTTGGATTGGATGAGAATGACTGTAGGCAAGGGAAGACGAGGGAGTGCGCAACTGCAGGCGAGAGCGTGATTGCGGGCGAAGGCGGGACCGCACAAGTGAGCAACTGCGCGGGTGCAAGCATGGGTGTCAACAAGTGCTTGAGTGCTAGCGGGCAAGGGTGAGGCCGAGTCGCTGCGAGCGCCTACGAGACTGCGAGAACAAGTGCGAGCAGCGCGAGTGTGACTGCGTGGGTGCACGAGTCCGGGGGCAATGTGCCTGCTCGTGGGAGATTGGTAAGGTTGGATGGGGACGTGGGTCAAATCCAAGTCAAATTAGGGTTAGTGGGTTGACCCAAACTTGACCCGATTTTTCAAACGGGTCAAAAATTGGAACCTGAACCTGACCCATTTGTTAAATGGGTCAACCCGACCCAGATTTTCAGGTTGGATTATCATGTTGGGTCAATAATTGACACCCCTAATCTAAAGCCATTGATTTGAAAACCTCTTCTCATTTCCTCTTAAATTCTTAGCATCCAATCAAATTTACAAATATTTTTAAAACAACTAAATATTTTCTTTTTTCAAATAAGAAAAATAAGAAATAGTATTTTTTATGCATAAATACTTACAAGAATAAATATGATAACTGTAGAAGTAGTAATAAAGTAACTAAGTGCCACAAGATGATAACAATTATGTAGTTCGCTCAAAATAATAGCCAACATCCATGGGAGAGGAGAGGAGAGGAGAGGAGCTTTTCAACTGCGAAGAATTCTGATGCGTCTTGCTCACAAAAGCAGAAAAAAAAACTTCGGCATACATAACCCCCTTTAAATAGCTACAGCTCCCATTAAACACATTAAAACCCTTCTTAAATATTTCTCCTATGATTTCTCTTTCATACATAATAAATATTAACTCCCTTGGGCCCCACAGGAGGGGCCGAAACCCCCTCCCTGCTCCTCTAATGTAACAATACTCTCTCTCTCTCTCTCTCTCTCTCTCCCAAAGACACACCTTGTCCTCAAGGTGGAAGGACGAGAACTATCTCTTGGTTGTTTCGTATGGCTCCCATGTAACTTTATGCTCCAAAAAATCCTTCCACTTGATTAGTACCTCATGTACTTTTGTTTCCCCTCGATCCACCCCTTCTACATCTATGGGCTCCAAAATGATCTCCATATCTTCTGTTAAAGTCAGGGGTAATGGAGACGGTGTGTGATCTCTTATCACACGTCTCAGTTGTGAATCATGAAATACGGGATGGATTCTGATTAAGGTTGGTGGCAATTGTAAGCGATATGCTACTACGTCAATGCTCTCCTACCTCGTAGGGCTCAAAGTAGTGGGGGGAGAGCTTCTCATTGCTTCATCGAGTCAAGGTCCTCTGTTTGTGAGGCCGGATCTTCAGATAAATCTTATTCCCAACCTCAAACTGCACGTCTCTCCTGTGTCCATCCGCCTACTTCATAATTATTGTGCTCTCCGCAGATATTCCTTCAATTCTACCAAAATCCAGTATATTTCTTCCAAGTACTACTCCACTGATGACCCTGGTATGTTGTTGTGCCAATAATGTATCAGATGAGGTGGATCCCTCCCATATAGGATTTTAAATGATGTTGTTTGCATTGTTATATGATATGAAGTGTTGTACCAATATTCCGCCAAGGTTAAGCACTTGACCCACATCTTTGGTGTATCTGATACAAAGCGATGAAGATAAGTCTCCATACTACGATCCACCACCTCCCTTTGACCATCCATCTGAGGGTGATAGGCTATACTCCACTTTAGAATAGTCCCTTGCATTTTGAATAACTCCCTCCAGAAGTGGCTCAGAAAGACCTGATCTCGATCAAATACAATGGCCTCGAGTAGTAATCGGAATCGCCGATAGAGTTTCAGATTGCATCTTAATGAGCTTTCTCAGTAACTCCTCCATCCCTCCAAATCGTCTCTCCATTGTTGTATACCTCCTTCGATGGTTGAGAACTTTTCCTCCATCCCGGACTTGATTTGCTCCAATTCACTTTCCAATGCATCCACCTTGGTTGCTGTCATCTCTCCAAAACTTCGCTCTGATACCAATTTTATGCATCTTGAAACCAAAAAACAACAAAGAGACAAATA
Source organism: Dendrobium nobile (assembly GCA_022539455.1). Lineage (NCBI taxonomy): Eukaryota > Viridiplantae > Streptophyta > Magnoliopsida > Asparagales > Orchidaceae > Dendrobium > Dendrobium nobile. The sequence continues at coordinate 51,511,552 of CM039734.1, forward strand.
GGAAAACGCAAAAACACCAAGATGGGGGCTGAATTTTGTATTTCTTTTTCAACAATAATGAAAGACATAAGGGTTTTGCTGTTCGAGAGGTAGATCGTCTCACTCACAAACACTAGTCATTTCTAGGGAACTCACAAAAGTAGAAAAACAACAAACATAACCCCCCCTTTAAATAGCTACAATGCCCATTAAACCTATTAGATACCTTAAATTTCTCCCCAGAATTCTCCTCCTTACATCGTGATATTATCTCCCCTGGCCCCACAGGAGTGGTCGAAACCCCCTCTCTGTTGCTCTGGTTCCTGCTGAGCTGTTTTGCTGGGTTCGGCTAGTTTGGGCTGGATAACTAGAGCTGGCTCTTGCTCTCCTCTGGCGTAACAAATTCATATTAGTGTATGAACAAAAATGGGCATGAGAAAATATTCTTCCCCAAACTCAAGTACACCCAATTATTATACAAAGAGCTCCAAATTTCTCCGGTCAAATAAATATGAAAATATTCTTGTATCTTATAGAAATACAATAACCAAATAGAGCGATGATAAATAAAGGGATCTAATCATGTACCAAAAAATCAAAACTCGAATGCTCGAAGAAATATCTTTTTTCTCTAGCTCTTCCTTTTCTAGTTTCTTAGCAGCAGTTGGTTGCAACCCTCAATCTCATGCACAATACCCATCTCTTTTCTCACATGCAACTTGCCTTGCAGGTGCATCCTTGCTTGTGATACCATGTATGCAGCTCACCTTGCTGCTTGTGATACCATATTTGCAACTCACCTCACACCCATGTCCCTATTTGCAATGTTGCAGTTGCACATGCATAGTCTTGCATCCAACACCTGCTTTCGCACTATAGTTTGAAATTGCTACTAACGCCCACTCTTTTTCAACTGAATATTGCAACGCACCTTGCAACTTACTCGCACTCTTTCCTCACCCACTATCACGTGTTTGTTGTATCGTCTTGTTTGCCGCTACTTAGTAATTGATCTTTCCTGTATCACCTTCTCTTAATGATCTAAGTAAACTCTTAGATTCTTCATGCTTCTCTTTTCACAGTGTCATGGATTGTACATCTCTTATTATTTTAAAACCCTCCACTATTGATTCGACCATAAAATTTATTGGTATTAACTTTCTCTTGTCTTGTAGTTGAGGCTGTTTGTTACTTTGTTGGCTTTCAGGTCAAACTTCAACATTTTTATGTCTTCTTCTACTTGCAATGACTCTTAAATTCTCAAAATGAAAAGCATCTCAATTTGTTGTCCTCATTGGATATTATATAATTTTGAATCATATATTTCCTTGATTATCATGTTCCAAGATACTGCCAAGAGAAAGTAAGAATTTCCTCATTCCACTTATTTTCAAGAAAATAATATCTCTCGTGCTTTCTATCTCTACTATGGGATTCTCTCTTCAATAATATGATTTGCCTATCAAGCAATATAACAATACCTTGCAAAATAACTGTGATGAACTTCTACATTGCAGACCATTTACCATTAATCCAATCTTGTGGCAAAAATAGAATGCTGAATTTTTTTCAAGAGAATAATTCTCTTTGATCTTCATTTATGCCCTTTTTATGAGGCATTATGGTGTTGGGATTAGGGTTTGTTGCGTCCAATAATATTCGCGGCGGTAGAGAAATATAAAATTCTACGTCTTAGTGTTATACGAAAATCCGGCACGCAATCAGATAAGAGAGTGTGTCTAGCATTTATGAGACATCAAGATTTTTACATGGAAAACCCCTAAAAAGGGGGAAAAACTACGGGGCCTAGCCCAGTTTGAATGAATCCACTAGTATTTTAGTTGATTACAAATGAGGTCTTTCCTTGGGGGAAGGCCTTAGCTTGATGTACATCTTATGGAGTACATTACATGATGTTAATACAAAGAGTCATTGTTGACGTGTTCGTTTGGTCGGAAAGACCGTAGTCGGCGGGCGACGGAGGTCGGAAGGCTTGTAGTCGGTGGGCGACGTAAGTCAGGAGGACCGTAGTCGGCTGGCGACTGAGGTCCGAAAGACTGTAGTCGGCGGGCGACGTAAGTAAGGAGGACCGTAGTCGACGGGCGACGGATGTCGGAAAGACTGTAGTCGGCGGGCGACATAAGTCAGGAGGACCGTAGTCGGCTGGCGACGGAGGTCGGAAGAACTGTTGTCTGACGACGAAGGTCAGAAGGACGGCGTCAAGTAGAAGTCCAACAATGGAAAGAAATCCATCTTCGCATAGACGTCCAACGAAGTCCGATAACCGGTAGAAGTCCGGTGTCGGGTAGAAACTTGGCGAAGAGTGAAGGTTCGACGTCAGGTAGAAATCCGACGTCTGTTGGTGGCAGAGGAGAACTCTGGCTTCACTTGGGCGGAGTTTTGGCGTCAGGAGGGAACTCTGTCGTTAATTGGGAAGAATTTCAGCATCACGTGGAAGTTGGGCAGAATTCCGGCGTTCTCCCGAATATCACGCAGAATCCCGATGTGTTCGGCGGCGGGACGAACTCCGGCGGTGGTCAAGGAGGAGCTGATTCTCCTTCCCCTTCTCTTCTTCTTCTCTTCTTCTTCTTGCTTCTTCTCACTTCGGCCCCCTTTCATGAGAAATGAGGGCTCTATTTATAGATTTTCTGGAGTGGCATGGCCCGTAAATAGATGAGAGATCAAGGGCGAATCGGGAGTGATTTGAATGGACAGCCGATATTGAATCTCTTGATCGTGGACCGTTCATTGGACATTTGAAGGCCTTAGTGTTGTCGGAATTTGGCGATCTTGGGCTCGTTGGATTCGTATCGTCGAGCTGTTCGATTCGAGTATAAGCTCGTTAAAATAGGAGACCATTTGGTAACTCAAATTGTGGTTTGAACCTTCCTACAGCGCTTCGGGTCTCTGATTTGGACCTATTTGGGCTCGGATTGGGTTGAATTTGGTGTCATTGGGTTCGTATTTCCGAGATGCTCAGTTTGACTGTAAGCTTGCTGAAATCGGAGTTCAGGTCCTCCCGAATTTAATTTTTGAAGTTTTCGGGCTGGGTTTTGCCTCAAGATTTGTGTCCGATCAAGATAATTTCATGATGACGTATCAGTTGCCCCCCTATTTTCGGACTTCGAAGCTCCAGAAGTCCGAAAATATAAGTGTTGACATTTTGCATTGGCCGAATCGTAAAAAATTGCGTTCCAAAAGTTGAACACTTGTACAAACTTGGTTGTAGAGGTCCCGTTGAGCTCCGGAAGTGTCAAAATTGAGTCTGGAACGTCGAAAAACGTGTCCGGGGATCCAAAAAACGTCCGAATCGGACCGTCCGGGTCGAAAATCAAGCCCGGACACGCGTAGGCGGTCAAATCGGCCGGCCGGCCGGCGGGCCGCCGTCCGCCGCCACCGAGCGCGTGCCGCGCTCGAACAGGCGTGGCTGCTCGCTGACCGCGCGGTTAGTCGCGCTTGGTTTGAGTTTTTGAAATTTTTTTGTGGGGCTCACATAGCTATTTTTAGTCCAAAAAATTCCCCAAAAACTGCAAAAAATTCCGAAATTTTTTTGAAAAATTCGAAATTTCTGGAGAACTCTAGAAACTTCCCCCCTTCTCTCCAAAAAAGTATAAATAGGCCCCCTAGGCCTTTAGAAAAATTGCACCTTCTCCTTTTCTCTCTCTGGCTCTCTGACAGTTGAGGCTTTCCGCTATTTTTGAGTGGGAAATTTCCCCTGCTCGACTTGGCGCCCCTTCTCTCGTTCAGAAGTTAAGAGATTTCTTCCGCCCCTCTGGCTTTCGAATGGTTGAGGCCTTCCGCAATTTCGAGTGGGAAATTTTCCCTGCTCGACTTAGCGCCCATCTTCTTGTGCAGAAGTTAGGAGATTTCTTCCGCCCCTCTGGCTTTGTGAAGGTTGAGGCCTTCCGCTAATTTCGAGTGGGAAATTTCCCCTGCTCGACTTGGCGCCCCTCCTCTCGTGCAGAAGTTAGGGGATTTCTTCCGCCCCTCTGGCTTTCTAACGATTGAGGCCTTCCACTAATTTCGAGTGGGAAATTTCCTCTGCTCGACTTGGCGCCCCTCCTCTCGTGCAGAAGTTAGGGGATTTCTTCCGCCCCTCTGGCTTTCTGACAGTTGAGGCATTCCGCTAATTTCGAGTGGAAAATTTCCCCTGCTCGACTTGGCGCCCCTCCTCTCGTGCAGAAGTTAGGGGATTTCTTCCGCCCCTCTAGCTTTCTGACGGTTGAGGCCTTCCGCTAATTTCGAGTGGGAAATTTTCTCTGCTCGACTTGGCGCCCCTCCTCTCGTGCAGAAGTTAGGGGATTTCTTCCGCCCCTCTGGCTTTCTGACAGTTGAGGCCTTCCGCTAATTTCAAGTGGGAAATTTCCGCTGCTCGACTTTGGCTTTCTGATAGTGGAGGCTCTCCGCTATTTTTGAGTGAGAAATTTTCCCTGCTTGACCTAGTGCCCCTCTTCTTGCGCAGAAGTTAGGGGATTTCTTCTCCTTTTCTTCTTGCATTGGAGGCATTCCACTGTCGTAGATTGGCGACATTCTCCTATCAAGCTTCAGTGCCCCTCTCTTGTGTAGAAGAAGTCGCGATGAGAGGCTATCTTCTTAATAGATAACCCTTGATGGAAGAAGATCAATTGCTGCTTGTATGCGAGGGTGATTTGAGAAGATTTGGCGGTGATAGTGTCCTGGAGGAGAACCAGAAGTGATGAGTAGACGGGGGCGAATTTCAACGCCATTTGAGCGAAAGTTTGTCGGCGATAGACGATCGAGTTGAAGCTCATTAGCAGTCAACGACCGAGTGTAGAGCCAAAGGAGAGAGTTCAAGGGTGCGTTGCAAGTAGCAGTCGAGTGAGAAGCCGATGATGACTTATACGAAGTAAAGGACCGACGACGAACATCAGGCAAAGAGCCGATGATGACGGTGGTCTAGTTGCATTTTGCAAAGATAATAAGCATCCATATGGAAGTTTGCCGTCATCAGATATCCTGAGTCAAGGGGTTGGAGCAGTGTGTTATGCCGACATTCTGGCAACACATGTATAGTGTTAACTGAGTTGAGGCCTGATGAAGATCAAATTGTAATTTTTCTTTGAAGAGGTTGTAGGAGATGCTTGTGTGCAGTAGAGAAGAAGCCTTTCAGATCCACTAAGGATATGTGACTGTCTTGAAGTTGCTTGTTGTTTGATGATTGTAACTTGTACAGCTCATGTCAAAGTACTTTTTACTTTCAGATTCTTACAAAAATGTACTTTTTCTATAATTTTTGCAACGTAACTCCAGTGATATTGAATATGAAGTTGAGATGTTATCCCTTAGAGGAAATTGAATTGTTTATGCATATTTGAGTCATGCTATGATATATTGCATAATATACTTTTTTGAAGCTTTTTAGCCTGCTAAGAATCTCTGTAGAAGATGCCGAAAGAATCCACAAAAGATGTGAGACCTATCCGAGGTTGTATGTCGGAGCCTTTGCTCGACGACGTTAACCTGTGTGGAAGAGGTCGAGAGAATCCACCAAGGATGTGAGACCTATCCGAGGTTGTATGTCGGAGCCTTTGCTCGACGACATTAACTTGTGTGGAAGAGGTTGAGAGAATCCACCAAGGATGTGAGACCTATCCGAGGTTTTATGTCGGAGCCTTTGCTCGACGACGTTAACCTGTATGGAAGAGGTCGAGGGAATCCACCAAGGATGTGAGACCTTTCCGAGGTTATATGTCAGCGCCCTACTCGATGATGTTAACCTGTGTGGAAGAGGTCAAGAGAATCCACCAAGGATTTAAGACCTATCCGAGGTTGTATGTCAGAGCCCTGCTCGATGACGTTAACCTGCGTGGAAGAGGTCGAATCGAATCCCCCTGGGATTGATTTTGCTTTGATTGGGAGGGGGCGAATGCCGCATGTATCCCGAATCAATGATAAAAAGGGTCTATCTTTAGACCGTTACTGTCTTTTTGAGGTCAAGATCAAGACCTTGCCCAAGGAGTAGAAGTCCAGCAGGGGACTATGTGAAGCTTATTATTGATCCGAAGTATCCTTGCATTTGTTGAGACTTTCCTGACATATCTTTTTCATGTTGGAAGTATTGAAGGAATCTTTTTGATCAGAATTGGGGTCAAAGTTGCCCCCCAGTCCGCTTCTGATGCAATAATGACTGATGTCAGGAAGTTGATAAGAGCGATCTTTTGAAATTGGAGCAAAAGTTGCCCCCGCCCCAGTAGGGAACCATGTTCCCACAGACGGCGCCAAACTGTTGCGTCCAAGAATATTCGCGGCGGTAGAGAAATATAAAATTCGACGTCTTAGCGTTGTATGAAAATCCGGCACGCAATCAGATAAGAGAGTGTCTAGCATTTATGAGACATCAAGATTTTTATGTGGAAAACCCCTAAAAAGGGGGAAAAACCATGGGGCCTAGCCTAGTTTGAATGAATCCACTAGTATTATAGTTGATTACAAATGAGGTCTTTCCTTGGGGGAAGGCCTTAGCTTGATGTACATCTTATGGAGTACATTACATGATGTAAATACAAAGAGTCATTGTTGACGTGTTCGTTTGGTCGGAAGGACTGTAGTCGGCGGGCGACGGAGGTTGGAAGGCTTGTAGTCGGTGGGCGACGTAAGTCAGGAAGACCGTAGTCGGCTGGCGACGGAGGTCCGAAAGACTGTAGTCGGCGGGCAACGTAAGGAGGACCGTAGTCGACGGGCGACGGATGTCGGAAAGACTGTAGTCGGCGGGCGACGTAAGTCAGGAGGACCGTAGTCGGCTGGCGACGGAGGTCAGAAAAATTGTTGTCTGACGACGAAGGTCAGAAGGATGGCGTCAAGTAAAAGTCCAACCATGGAAAGAAATCCATCTTCACATAGACGTCCAGCGAAGTCTGATAACCGGTAGAAGTCCGGCGTCGGGTAGAAACTTGGCGAAGAGTGAAGGTTCGACGTCAGGTAGAAATCCGACGTCTATTGGTGGCAGAGGAGAACTCTGGCTTCACTTGGGCAGAGTTTCGGCATCAGGAGGGAACTCTGTCGTTAATTGGGAAGAATTTTAGCATCACGTGGAAGTTGGGGCAGAATTCCGGCGTTCTCCCGAATATCACGCAAAATCCCGGCGTGTTCGGGCGGCGGGACGAACTCTGGTGGTGGTCGAGGAGGAGTTGATTCTCCTTCCCCTTCTCTTCTTCTTCTCTTATTCTTCTTGCTTCTTCTCACTTCGGCCCCCTTTCATGAGAAATGAGGGCTCTATTTATAGATTTTCTGGAGTGGCATGACTCGTAAATAGATGAGAGATCAAGGGCAAATCGGGAGTGGTTTGAATGGACGGCCGATATTGAATCTCTTGATCGTGGACCATTTGTTGAACATTTGAAGGCCTTAGGGATGTCAGAATTTGGCGATCTAGGGCTCGTTGGATTTGTATCGTCGAGCCGTTCGATTCGAGTATAAGCTCGTTAAAATCGGAGACCGTTTGGTAACTCAAATTGTGGTTTGAACCTTCCTACAGCGCTTCAGGTCTTTGATTTGGACCCATTTGGGCTTGGATTGGGTTGAATTTGGTGTCATTGGGTTCGTATTTCCGAGACGCTCAGTTTGAGTGTAAGCTTGCTGAAATCGGAGTTCAGGTGCTCCCGAATTTAATTTTTGAAGTTTTCGGGTTGGGTTTTGCTCAAGATTCGTGCCTGATCAAGATAATTTCATGATGACGTATCAGGGTTGTAAGTGAGCCGAGCTGGCTCGAGCTCGACTTGATAATGAGCTCACGAGCCGAGCTCCAGTTCGAGCATGATGAGGTTCGGCTTGCGAGCTCGCGAGCCAGCTCGTAATAATATAATTGATTTTTTAATTAAATATATTTGTTTTTCTAAATAAAATCTATTATTACAGTTGGTATTTGAAATAAATAATAAAAAATGATGCCTAGCATTGATTGAATTTTTTATTACAGCTGAGATTTGAAAAAAAAAAATAAAGAGCTGCCTATCATTAATGAAACTGCAGTGAAGCCGTCTAAACTTAATGAAAGTATAGCAGTATTCTTGGGAAAATAAACTACAACAATGGAATAAGTAAGAAAACTGTTGCTTTTTTCCAAAAAAAAATGAAAATTGTTGCGATTCACAAAGAAAAATATAAAAAACAAATATATTTCTCCTTTTCTCGCACAACAACCGCACAACCTCCTTCGATACAAGAGAATACACAATCTTCCTCTGGAAGTGAAACCGGGATTTCACGAGCTACTCGCGAGCTTATTTTTACCACCATGATTCGAGCTCGAGCTTGGTTTTTAAGCTCGACTTGAGTTCGAGCTCATGATTTGGACGGCGAGTCGAGTTTGAGTTAGGCATGATTCGAGCTCGACTCGACTCGTTTACACCCTTAGTTGGGATTGATGTTTTAGGTACAAGTCCTATGTTTTTCCCACCTAGAATTTTAATACTTTATTACTTCGGTGAACTCTCTTGTGCATATGAGTACTAAAAAACTACGTTAAGAAGCAGTAAGACAACTGTCTCAAACAAAGCCTTAGATATAGCAAGAAGTACTGAGGAAAAAGACTATATACACTAAGAATTGGCATCATAATGTGAAAGTTTTTTCAGATGCTGGCTATAATTGGTCAATTTATAATAGCAAATCCACATCTAGATACATAATATTTGTAAGAGGTAAGTTAGTGACATAGAAGAGTAAGAAACAATGGTCGATTAGATGTAATGTTGAGTCAAAATAAGGAGTTGTGATACACTATTTGTCAGATTTTGATTTTGCACAACTCATAATCTTAAATTGTGACAAACTTACTCACATCTACATTTTTTTCTCAATTAGATCAGTGGCCATACCTCTATCACAAACAGGAGCTTTTCCTGGCAGGATGGGCCACAAAAAACCACAGATCTATTCACCTTACATAGCTGCAGCATCAGCATTTACACACCTGGTAACTGACCCAAAGAGAATTCTTACAGTAGAAGAATGATCAATTTTGGTCTAAGAAAGCTACTGTAGAACTTTTTTTAATCCCAGTTGATGATATTTTCTCCATTTCCTCATATACTTTATATGGTTTTTTTGTTTTGTTTTGTTGTAGTGTTACAAGGTAAAAATGTAGAATTATGATTCAGTGCATTTTTAGGAGACAGGTCTGTCATTCTGATGGCTGTAGGGTCTTGCAAGCAGGGTCAAGAAATATGCTACCACCAGCTTGGAGTTGAGTGGTGTTGCCTTTGTCCTTCGAAGGGGGTAAAGAAATTGTTGTCTTATGATTGATTGTAATTTTATGGATTTAAATGTATTTCAGGGCCTAGACTTCGATTGAGGCTAACTGATCTCAAGTTTTTAATGAAATGGATTTTTGTTTTTTTTTTTTTTAAAGTTGATTGAGTTATGCTGATATTGTTATTTTTAACTGTTTTTAAAATTGATTACCTGAATTAGTAGTGTAGGCTGATCAATCTGAAGTTCTTTATTGAATTTAAGGTGCCAGTTCTTCTCTTTTTCTTCTTCTTCTTATCTTTATAGTTTCGAAATTAAGGTTTTTTTTTTATGGCTTTCTGACTGCTTCTTAAAGCAGTTTTTTAAGAAAAAAAATTAAAAAAATTGTACTAGAAAACTACTTTAAGAAGCAGTAAGAAAGCCAATCCAAACGAAACCTAAAACTTTGTTTGAGAGAGCCTTTTTATTTAATAATATTTTAATTATTGAATGATCTGCTTGTATCAAAGATAATTTAGATTTATCATCTCATAGTTTTCACAACAATTATTTTAAAGGGAAATTTGAGTTTATGTTTGATGGTATATGTAATTGGAGAAATTTGATTTCAAGTGTTTGTTTTGTTGGAGAAATATGTTTGAAATTTTATTTCATATGAAACGATTTACTATTCACAAAGAACTCAAATGATTATCAAGTAATTCAAAGATGGATAGAATTAGTTTGAATTCAAACCTTGTTTGAATCTCAATTCAAACTTTATTTGAGCTTTAGGATCAAACATCAATTTAAATCTAGTTTGAAAAGCATTTGAACCTGGTTCAATTTTTTCATGATAGAAGCTCGGTGGGGGAAGGGTTTCATGAGACTTACGATGCACCAGGGGAAGGAACAATTATTAGGTTTGGACACCTGACGTAGCTCTACATCTGGACGTCAATAACATGTTGCCACGTGCTCTTACTTTTTACCGTGCGGCTTGATGACCCGACCCAGATCGGAACCAGGTATTGCTATGTTCGGGTATTGCTAGGTATTGCTCGATATTATTAGGTATTGCTAGGTATTGATTGACAATAATGAGAAATATCGTTCTGTCAAGAATAATACCAAGCAATACCTAGCAAAATCGGGGTATTGCTCGGTATTGGTCTTGACAGATTGGTATTTCTCGTTATTGCTGACCAATACCGAGCAATACCTAGTAATACCCCGGTCTGCACAAATCAGCCAATACATGCAATATCGGGTCCGGGTCGTCGGACTGTGCGGTAAAGAGTAAGAGCACGTGGCGACATGTTATTGGTGTCCGGATGTAGAGCTACGTCAGGTGTCCGGACCTAATAATGATTCCAGGGGAAGAGGATTTCATGAAGAGAGCTTAATGGTAGCTCACCAATGGGATCAATGGCGTGTGAGGAGAAGAGAACTTTGCAACAAAAGCTTGTTGAGGGCTCCCTGTGAGACTGGCGACGTGTGAGGAGAAGGATAATGTGACAGAAACTCGATGGGCTTAGGCTTTTTGATCGAACAAATGACATGTGAGGAGAAGAGGATTTCTCTGAGGAAGGCAAGCTTCGGACCAGCTAGGTATGAGGAGAAAAGAGGCTATATATATTTAAGATTTTGTTAAATGTATTTAAATACTTTAGTAATAAATTTAAAGATAATAGAAGTGCATAAAATTATATATGATTTTATTATAAGTTATATATCAAATAAATATTTTAATATAATAAATTAAAAATTATTTGGAATGTTATATAACACACAATGGGTAAAAATAATAGAATGTTATAAATTATTTAGGCGTATTTTATTTTTTTGGTAGTTTTCTTTAAATCTTTAATTGTTATTTTTATTTTGGTAGTTGTGTAAATATTTATTATTTTTAAGAAACAATGTAATTTTTTTCAATAAACTATATGTATTTAAGATACTCTATAATATAACTTAATAGTTTGAATAAATGTCGTATTTATATGCATTGAAGTTTTTTTTTTTTTTTTAAATATAAACATTGTCATGATTATATGAGCTTAGATTCTAAGTAAAATACAAATATTTTAAAAGTTGGTAAGAGTGGTGGTTGATTTAGGTTTGGGGCGGCTTTCTTATTGCTTCTTAAAGCAGCTTTTTAGTAGAAAAATTTTAATTTTTGTACTAAAAAGTTAGGAATATTGATCCGAAATACGAAACATCATGCTTTAAAAAGTAGTAAGAAAGCCGCCCCAAACGAAACCTTTAGGATAGCTTTTGACCACTATTTTTTATTATTTTCATAAAAAATTTTGTGCTAAAAAAATTACTATAAAAAGTAGAAATAAAGTTGTCCAAAACAAAGCCTTAGAGCTGGTGAATTTCTAAGAAAATTGTTACTAGTTTTATAAAATTTTGGCTTATATTTTCTTTCAATAGATGGTAAAGTTTTCTATGATAGAAAGCTGTGCTAACCTTTATATCAGAGGTTTGGATGTTAGCTAAATAAATGGAGATAATTTTAGGTCAATTGAATGTATGATTAAAAATTATGAATTATTTATGTGGAATGCTCATATCATGTACAATAGTAGTTATGTTTTTGATGGAGGGAAAATGACTTAGCTTTTGAAGAGTAGAGGGTTTGAGGCCTTGATGAAGATGTCGGGGATGTCAATAATTATTTGAATTTGTAATGATCTTCTTTCTTTTATAATAGATGAATTGGCTCGAATGTTATAGAACTGAGAGCTCGAGCTCGAGCTCAAGTGGGGGCAGCTCAAATTTGACTCGACTTGTTGACTTCCCAATATGATAGAGAATAAATATAAGAACGAGAATGAGTGGATATCCTTCATACCTTCAGCCCTAAATTCCTCTCTAACTACACATCAAAATTGGGTAGATTTATACTTGACAATATATGCTCTTACATAAATTATACATATGAACCACCAACCAAGATAAAATAATCACTAAAAATGAACCAAAAAACTAGCCTAGAAAAATGGAACATGCTCTCAACCAATCTAACATTATATCAAACAAATAAATTTCTTTGCATGATAAGTCTACCAATTGCTAGCTATATTCACAGTGGTCCTCCAATTCAATTAATTACTCACAAGATCATAGAAAAATTCATAGACAAATAGGTTAGTCACATTAATCTACATTTATATCTTATTTAGTCTATGACTTTCTTACTGCTTCTATGGCATTAATCAATTGACAGCGAACATAAAATTGATTAAATAATTATAATATTTTCATAAATAAATAGTTAAAAATATCATATTAGAATATTCTGATCAATATTTTAATTAAGATGGACTTTAAAATCTTTTGAATATACTTTAAAATTAGTGCAAATATATATTACACTAATCTCAATGAAATTTTAGAAACTTTGAGCCACATCAAAATCATTTTTTATTAGAAACTCGTGACACAAATTCTATTCAAGAAAATAATTTTCATTAAAAAAAATAAAACAAGAGCTGAAAAAAATTCCGCAAATATAGCTCCAGCAGCCCAAGCTTTTAACATAACGAGAAGATTTGATCAAATTGCAGACTTGGCAACTAAATAAGATTGCAAATAATATGGAAAACCAACAAAAAGAAACAGTGCTTTTCACCCATTACAATTACTTGAGAAAGAATAATATGACTCAAACATGAAGCTTAGTTATACATATATTTAAACTAATCATGCCTTCAAGCAGAGACAGAATTATTTGCAGTCTCCTGAAGCTGCCTTGATCCATCCATCCATTAAAGTTTCGTTTTGAATAGCTTTCTTACTGTTTTTTAAAGCAGTTTTTAAATATAAAAATTTTAATTTTGTACTAAAAAGTTGCTTTAAGAAGCAATAAAAAAACTCTCTCAAACGAAGCCTAAGTTGATGAATTTTGGTTTCTGCTTCTGAGAATGTTCATCCTCCTCCAAGTGGATTTTTCCAAGCAAATCTTCACATTTCACATTCATCATACCCAAGTTAAGCATATAAGACTGCATAAATGACAAGAAATAAAAGAGATGAAGATGTCAGCTTTGATTTCTAGCATCCATCCATATTTGTTTGTAAGAAAATGATAAACTTTCAAATAGATCCATATTTCAGTTGGAATCATCTTTAGCTGCTTATGTGAACAGCTGATTTGGCATCTTTATTAAATTATGAAATTTATATCCAACTCATGCGGATTTCACCAAACTTGGCAGCTTTTCAACTGTTTCCATGGTTAAAAAAATAAAGTTAATGAAAAGTAAAGTGTTTGGAAGATGGCTTTTTAATTTTTACTTTCAAAAAGCTGATTCTGAAAAAGCATTTCGAATTTTTTGTACTAAAAAACTATTTTAAGAAGCAGTACAACTTTCTTACTGTTTTCTAGAACAAAAATTTTTTAGTTCTAGAAGAAAAGATGTTATATCAGCTAAATATTATATAAATAATTGAAGAGACACCAATTCAAAAATGTCTCTTTTCCAAGATTAGCATTATTTGTTTTGAAAAGATGTATGGAATTTTGCAGAGCATCTGAAGGAAATGTCAAATAGACACCACAAAATTACAAACCTGTCTTGTTTGTATTAGTATTTACAGCCGGAACTGCTACAGACTAGATCATTTTGGAGAAAAGAAAAATAGCCAAATCTTGACTGAATCTACCACTAAGACAACTAATATGGCATGCCAAAGGAAATAGTCATTAACAACGAAATTCCAACGTTTAAGTACAGAAATTAGCTCCTGCAGCAGCTAAACTACGAAAAAAAAAATCTGTCCTTCAAGCAATTTTCTTTGACATGACAACAATTTCCAAATCACATTTTAGCTATTCAGCTATCTCTCAAGACACTAATGCAGTAAATTATTCTGTGCAGACGCCGAGCGCCATCCAGTGAACAACCAGAATGCGTCACATCACCCCCGTTCGGTACCGTGCTCGGTACCGCTTGTTACCGCGCTCAGTACTGTGCTCGGTACTGCTGACGTGACGCATTCTGGTTAGTATCCAAACGGTGAACTGCATTCGGCGTTTGCACAGAATAATTTCTCCGCTAATGCCATCATTCATCAAGTAAAACTTTCTAACAAACTAATATCATAGAACTTTATATAGGAAATGTTACCTTCTTCATCAAACTAGTCGCACATTAAGGAATGAAAATATTCCATATCTCATAGACTTGGAATCAGATTTGTTGTTAAATAGGGACAACCAAAAAAAGAATTTATTCTAAAGTTGGATATCACTCAAAGTGAACTGTGAAATAAGGCCAGCAGCTAAAGCTACTTTTCAGCAAAAGAGCTCATCTTTTCAACATTTTAAGGCCACCCTTTTCTCAAACGTAAAAAGAGAATAAAAGAAAGAACAAATGACATAATATCATTCCAGAGAAAACAATGGCTAGAATTGATTTTGTTCTAGTATTGCAAAGTAATTCTTTCTATTTTGTGAGCCAATATTTTTATTTTGTTAAAAACAACTGTCTTGATTGTTGTCTTATAAAAAGGAAGGAATTGTCTTGCAAAATGACTAACATGTATTAAGGTTAAAGAAGAAGTCTATTGTATGCAGAGCCTAAATTTAGCTCAGGAAATTCTGATCCAAGTATTTCACCAACTTTGATAAATAATTTCACATTCAATAGAAAATTTACCTTAAGATGGTTACTGAACATACAAAATGATTGCAAATAAGCAAAAGAAATAAAAATTAACATAAACTGGAGCTTCTCAATTTCTAGATAAGATTGAAATAACAACAAAACCAATAAGTAAAAAATATATATACCTTAGATCTTGATAATCTTAGCAGCTCTGATCACAGGGTTTGCCTTAGAGATCTCCTCTCTACCTGCAGCCTTGTAATCAAAAGAACAATCATGAGTATCAGAATACCGGTGCCGACCACAGAATAGATCACCACATCGGCACCGGAATCCCGTGAGACCAAGCCTTCTCCGGCAAGTCGAGCAACGGTGGCCACAAAGAGCTGGTTGCCGAGAAACTTCCTCCGATTTTATCAGGGAAGAAATCTTGACAACAGCTGCCACAATTTCTGGCCTCTCAGACCTTTGACCTAAGAAATCCTGAGAAGGTTTCAACAATAAACAAGATGGTTGCTGTTGTGGAACAGGCTGCGAAGGTGGTGGTGATGGGGAGCTAGGGTTTTGCGGAGTGGAAGAAGAAGAAGGAGAAGGAGAAGAGGGCGTGAGGATCTCAGCCTCGTCGTTACCAAGGTTGCAACTTTCTCTTGCCATTTAATAATTCAGAAAACAGCTTAACTAGCAAAAGTTTAGACCAGAGTAAAAGCTGAAGTTCACAGTAGAGATTAAGGAGAAATTAGGAGCTTTAAAGACAAACAAATTCGCACAAAAGAGAGATGGAATACTGGAAAATTAAGCAACTGGGCCAAAAGAATCAAGCTTTACCAGATAGAAGCCCCAAATTAGATCGATGGAAAGAGATTTTTTTGATTTAAAGAATAGATCGAAGAAAATAAATAAGAAATAGCTTGATTCCTCCAAGGGTTAGAAGAACGCGATCGATCGATCGACCGATCGCGTTTGAAGGAATTCGAGGAATTCGGGAGAAGAACAGAAAGGAGAGTGAACGGAAATGTTGAAACTTTGAAGAAGGTGCACATAAAATATAGAGAGATTTAAATAATATGAAAATAGTATAATTTTTTTTTATAAAAAGTTAAAGAATGCGACGCAGAAAATAAAAGGGAAGAAAATGGTCTGTGATTTCCGTAGACTCACCACTAATGATCAATTACTGTGCAGTGGACATAATTTTTAATATTTTATATGTGATTAGATGAATTTTTTATGACGCATTAATTAATAAAAATCACAAATATCTATGAACACAGAATCTATGAAATAAAACTATATGTTATTTTTCTGCAAACTGTGCAAAACCTGCTAAGGTTTAGTTTGTAAATTAGAAAGAAATCAGTTTCTTGTTAGTAGAAGATTTGTACATAAACAAACTGAGAAGTCACCTGCATATTTACATATATATCACTGAAACTTCTTATTTTACATATCTAACACTTAAAAATTACTACTTACTCTAACGACATCTGAAACTTTGAACTATTCAAATTTAGTAATTTACCAATCACCACCACTTAGTTATTCCGGCGACTCCATAACCATAGTTTTGTCGAATCGCCATTATCCGGCAGACACAGCCTCACCCGCCCATTGCTCCGCCCCTCACTAACTATCTGTTGTTACAGCTCTCTGTTTTAGTAATAGATGGTGAAACAGATTGCAGAAAAAATGGATTCTAGCAACTTCAAATATATTACAAATATATGGATATCTTTAGAAGGTTTTAAAATTCAGAAATCAATAAATGGTAAAAAAAAAAAAGCTGCAAATACAGTACTAATTCACCTGAGGACAACCCCCATTGGAAAAAAAAATTATTATATGATTCTTTAGATAATTTGTCTCTCCATGTAATTTTTAGTCTTTATGATGTGAAACATATTAGCATGGATGGTTAAATTAAGGAAGTTTGCACGCTTAAATTTTAGAGCACAATAATTATAAGCTTTCTCTTGATGATAAACGACAAAATAAAAATGATAAGGTGATAAAATAGCTTTGGTCTAAACACATGCGAGAGGTTGAGATCATTAAATAGTCAACTAAGTCTTACTTTGCATACATGAGTGGTTTCAACGAGAAATTTCAATGCTAACAATAAGATTAGTATTATGAAGGGCCTCTCTCACAACTCATTCAAATACTTGGTTTAGCGGATGCGATAAAACATGCGCTTTGTGAATCAAATTATAACCACGAGTAGAGTAAACTCAGAAGATAGAGAGTGAGTGAAGAGTTTACCCAAAAAAAAGGAGTTATGAAGCTATGACGATTGCTGGAATGAAGGGGCAGCAGCCTTCAAACTTCTGGAACCATTCAGCAGCAATGGGTGTCTCTTCGGGCGGCTGGACGACACAAGATCTCCTCATGACAGCAGCTAGGACTGGTTCTGGACGGCTGGACAGCACCCTAGTTTGCTGTGGTCAACAAGATAGCAACCTATTGTGCTCAGGGAAACTTCTAGACAGGAAGAAGGGCTGTCCCTGAGATCTGGACAGCAATTATCGCTCCCGGGATGGCTGGACGTCGGTGGGCTGCTGCAGGAATTTCCAAACAGCAAATTGAGATGTTGGGCAGCAGTTTTCCTGGAGTTTTGGAAGGGATTTGGGAAGGAAAAATCAGCCAACAGCTGTGGGGAATTTCGGCCAGCAAGGAGGGGAAGCGTTTGAATTAATTCCTTACTTAGGAGTAGTGGATTTGAAAGGAATTAAAGGGAGATTAATCAAAAACTGACATTTAATTTCAGTTTTGATTAAATTGGGAGGGAAAGACTTGAATTTTGAATTTCAAGTCATAGGCATTAATGCCTTGAATGGGGGAATTAATGGAGTGGAGCCAAGAGGGGAGGAGGCCGGCGGTTTCAAGAGAGGGGAATGGGAGTTTCATTTCATAATCTGAAATTAATTTCAGATTATGAATGAAATTAAGGGGGTTATTTTGAAATTTGAATTTTGGATCAAGGCATTGATGGTATTAAACTAGCATTAAATGGATTTCCCCCTTGATGAGGCCGGCGGCATGTAGAGAGGAGAGGAGGGAGATTAGTGTGAACAAATCAATTTCCGATTAGGAGGATGCCACCTAGGATGAGAATTAGTAACTCCTCATGCCATGAAATTTGAATTGGATTCAATCCAATTCTTTCCTTATTTGGACTTTGGCAATTATGAAAATTTTGGAGCTCATTCAAATTTGAATTTTCGAAATTTGAAGAACAAGGTGGGTGATGACGTGGAGGTAAGTTATGAGAACTCCAACTTAATTTAATTTGAAATTGGAATTTATCAAATAAAACTTTCCTAAATTGGATTTCCAAATTAGGAAAGAATTCGAAATTCGGAATTCAAAGTGGAGCATGCGGGAGGGGGGGAGTGGATGGTTGGGGAGGTTGCCGGCAAAGTGGCTGCCCAGAGCCGTGAGGGTGGCCGGCGGGTGGACTCCAAAGGGGCGGTGGCAATGGAGCTAGGGGAATATTTTGTGGATGAAGAGCGGAGAAAAGAGAAGAACAAGAATATACGAGAAAGATAGAGATAACTAACGAATTCACAAAGAGATCGTAAGAACCGCGAACCTCGGACTCTTCCAAAAATTGGCGGGTATTGCGAATTACCCTCCTCGGGCTTCTCCTCTCATGAACTCACTAAGAGATCACGTGAACTCACTAAGAGATCAACAAAAAACATGAAACTTTTCATTATCAATCATCATCCCTCAATACAAGAAAGCTAGCCTATAAATAAGCCTCATGAAAAGAAAAATAACAGAAACTAAAATGCCCTTCGGGCTACAACACTACATGACCACCCATAAGGGTATAAATGGAAAAACAACAATATAAAATAAACTAGTACAAAAACATATAAATAAATAACTAAAAAAATCATAGCCGTTGATCTCCGATGTCCTCATCACCTTTTTACAAGAATTTTTAGGCAATTGCCTCCGCTAAAAGTTTTAAAAAACTATGGTCTTTAGGCAATTGCCCCAACATAATTAATAACCTTGTGTAGAGATGTTATTGTAAGAGAACGATGAATCAAATACAAAGAGAAACATTAAAGAAAATCCAAAAATATCCTTACAACCAAAATTTGTTCGGGGAGCGCCGCCGCCGGAAACCCCTACAGGAGGCGCTGCCCCCTTGGACCCCCGACATACCTGCAAATCGTACAATGATGAACAAATAGGGGTCCAGAGGCAGCGTCTTCTAAACAAATTTTGGTTGTAAGGATATTTACGAAAAAAGAATTCTACTCTTCTAGTTATAAATTCCCTTGCAGCAGTTGTTTTAGCCGTAGGATGGACTCTGCAATTTATTACTGATGCAATTGTTGCATAGGACTCAGTTGATTGCTAATACAACTGCTGCCAATCCTCGATGCATTCCTGCAACATATATAAAATAACTATAGGCAACATTGATCAATAGGTGTTTGGTTGCAACAGCAGCTATCAATTCTTTGTATGACTGAAGCAATCAAATGTCAAATCAAAAACAGGTTAGTTCATATAAATGCAGCTACCAATTCAACTGCAGTTTCTATGTAGCATGTATTTACATATAGAAGCACCTATCAATTCATATAAATGTTGCTACTAATTCAACTACAGCAATCATATATAACATTTAGGTTTCGTTTGGATGGCTTTTATTCTGCTTTTTAAAGCAGCTTTCAAGTAGAAATTTTTTATTTTTTGTATTAAAAAACTACTTTAAAAGCAGTAAGAAAGCCGTCTGAAATGAAGTCTTAGTTACAATTATGAGAATAGCTTCAAGCTTCAAGCTGTAGTTTAATATATAAAACAGTTCAATAAAATATGTAACTGCAGATGGCAAATTGTAAAAGCAAGATGAATTGTTACATAGGCACAGTCCTAACAGAGGTTCTAGCTCCAGTTTATGTATAACTGTAGTTCTTACATTTAAATTGTGTTGGGAAGTAAACCCCGGAATGAAACAAAGAAGAAAAGAAACCAATGGAAATGAACACCCAGATTTAACGTGGAAAAATCTGAAATAGGGAAAAAAATCACGGATTCTAACAACAATAAATTCACTGTGAAATATTGGGAGAAATTGTACATCTCTTCTTCACACTCTTTTCCTGCCTTTGCTCACTTCTCTTTTCGTTCTACCTCATAACAGACAAAGAGACGCATTTCAATACACCAAGAGACGCAACCCTTCAAGTGAAACAAGAAAAAGAGGGAAGAAAAACTGCTCAACCGATCTCGCAACGCTGTGGCATTGAGGTTTGGAGCTCTGCAATGCTCAACTCTCTATTTTCATCCTAACTTAAAGTGCTGTAGTGCTGGGGTTTAGAGTGCCATAGCATTCCGTTCTCTGTCTCCAAGTCAAAACTGTAGCGCCGCCACGCTGCGTCCTACAACTTTGCATCGCTTATATAGAAGAAAATTTTTTTCCCTAGGGCACAGCTCTCGATCCCCAAGCAGGGAGAGTGTTGCTCCGCTGCAACCCCCGCGAGCTTGCCTGACGATATTTAGGTCATAAATAACAGTAAAATCTGATTTATTGACAAATCAAATTTCACACAAAATTAACAAATTGTTTAATATATAACTCAAATTCAATAAAATATATGACTGCAGGTCTAATTCAAGCTGAAATTTATATATAACTGATGTTCAATAGATTTGAGAATAATTACTCAATATATAACTGCTATACCAGCTATTTGACTTGTCACACTCGTACTCAGAAATGCTGGAGTCAAAATACCGATAAGTTATACAAAAATGATCTTGGCATTCTTACACTTGATTGTTATACAAAAAAGCTAAATTGTTACACTTTATTGTTTTAATCAGAACTCCAAAAAGTTCTATAATAACTTCGGAGCAAAGAAATTGCTTGAATCTCCTAGAGTCAAGAAATTGCTTGGAAGCTTTGGTACAAAATGATAGCAGAAAGCTTTTGAACTCTAATATTGTATTAAGTAATAGCACAAAGCTTCAGCTATTAATTAGCATCAATTAGAAAAAAAAAAAGAAGATAATCTTTAACTTTTGTACTTTAATGAGAGAAAGAAACAAAACAAAGATGCTAACACTTGTAGCAAGATGTTAGATATCTCTAATGCATAAACAAATATATCGTAATATTAAATGAAGTTGTTTCAGTATATTATTTGGATCTTAATTGTAATTCTGCCATACTTAAATAACTCCTACAGCTTCAATCTTGCAAGGCCTCCATTACTGTTTGTCAAAACAGAATAGAAAACATATACTTTGCAATAGATGAATCGATCATATAGCAGCTAAATCAGGTTCAATTAAAATTCCGGCGAACTATCACTCTTAGCACATTATTAAGATATAGGAAAATTTCAATTACTTCCAAATGTGCAATCGCGGAGTCTAGGGCACGCCGGAGAAATCGATCCCAGCGACGAGAGGGCGCGGGCAAGGAAAGCGGAAAACCTGCTCACTGATCTCAGGAAAAGCTTCCTGCGGCTGCAATTGCGGAAGAGGAGCGCGGATGAAGGGAGGCTGTTGGCTTGAATTTTTTGACGGAGTAATCCACGCAGGAATCAGTCGAACGGACTTTAAAGGGCGGCAACTACAAAATTGCGGGGACAAATAATTTGAGCATCTTACTGCTATAGAGAAAGTTATTTTTAAAGCGGTTTAAAAATAGCATTTTAATATTTTTTAAAAAACTTACTAAAAATATTGTGACAAAAATAAAGATTATTATTTCGATCTGAAAGCAAACCATTAAGAGAGCTTATTTAAATAGGGTTGTAAAGGAGTCAGAGCTTCTTGGCTTGTGCTTTAGCTTGATTAATCAAGCTCGAGCTCGAGCTCTATTCAATGAGTTCAAGCCGGTTCAGAAGCCAGCTCATTTGTTTTGAAAGAGATGATTATGATTTAAGCAATTATTATAATAACATAGTAAAAAGAATGTGAAATTAAAAAATAATAATAATAAATATATTTTTTAAATATGTTCAATATAAAGAGAAAATGATTATAGTTCACAGGACGGCTCGTTTTTCAAATAATAAAGAATAACTTAATACAAGAAAATGAGTTATAATTTTCAAACATTTTCAATGACTTTATACTTAAAATTATGAATAATAATATATTTTAAGTATATTTAATATTAATATTTTTAAAAAGAGCTGACTCGTAGCTAATAAGTCGAGTCGTGATTGCCTCAAGCTTGACTCGTTAGCTCATGGAGCTTGACTCACTAACCATTTATTTAGTCGAGCCTGAGCCGGCTTATGAGTCTACCTGACTCACTTACACTCCTAGTCCCAAGCTAATCCTAAGGAAATAAAAAATTTACTATGTCAAATTTGTAAATTATAATATTTGAAGTGATATGCAAATCCCCAAAAAATAAGCCGTATAAAAATGGTCTATGATTTTTGGAGATTTGCCACTAATACCCAATCAATGTACAATTGGCGTAATTTTTTACAATTTAGATGTGATTAGATGACTTTCTTTGAATGATCTATTCACTAATACAAATCACAAATATAGAATAGAAAATCTAAGAAATAAAATTATATATTATTTTTTTGATGAACAAACAATGAAAAGCATTTTTAGCTTGTTTTTTGGCATTCTATTTCTACTCATATAACTTTATATTGATAGGAGACCATTTTCTCTTTAGATCGTCACCAAGATAGGCCAAATTTTCAGAACGAGCATGTCAGCTATTTATTTTAGGAGAAAAAGCCCGTTTATAAAAGAATTTGAAAAGGAGCAGATACGCGTGACGGAATGGCGCATTCAAAGAATGCGCCTATTGGTCTGGCGCATTGTTCAATTTTTTCTGACTGCGCTTAATGAAATGGCGTAGTCCAGTCTTTAGTTTTTTCGCACGCATAAACTGGTCTGAAATTCCGTGTAATCAGAATTTCCTAAATTTGGTTGCATGAAAGTCGGTGTAATCAGAACTTATATATTTTTTTGTACATAAATCACTTAAGATATATATAATTGAAATATATATTTGCAATATTTAATTAAATTTTAAATAATTTAATAACTGTTAGTAATATTTTAATTATATTTTTAATTTTAAATAAAAAAATGAAAGATATTAATCCTTGTATTTTGAATTTTATACATAATTTTAATATTAAATATTATTAAATATATCAATTATTAAATAAAATTATTTTATTTGTTTTAATCAGTATTTTGTTATAATATTTTAATAAAAAATTTTAATTTTTAAAAATAAGTTAAAAATAATTTAAAATGATTTTTTTTAATTTAAAATTATGAAAAAGATTTTATAAATAGTTTAAAATAAATTTATTTAAATATTAAAACTTCGAAGGCAAAATTTTTGACACGAGCTGGTTAGCAGCCAATTTTAGGAGTACAAGCGCTATTGGAATAGTATTTGAGAAGCAGCAGATACGCTGGGCATTTTGGCGCATGAGAAGATTATAAATATTAATTTTAGTTATAACCCCATAAACTTTATTAACTTAAATATAAATATAATTTAATATTTAATTATTAATCATAATTATAAAATTTAAATTTAATAAAGTTTAATTGATATATTTAAATAATTTTAAAATACGTAATTAACGTTTAGTAATTAATACTTTTAATTTTCCTTTTTAACGTTTATTAATTAATTATAGTTAATATGGTTAATAATTAGGAAGCAAGTGTACCTTAATATCAATATATTAATTATTGGAATGGGAATATTGCGAAAAGTAATTAACACTAGTTATTGAAAAAACATGATAAGTTCATTAATAGAATGAAGTACATATCATTAGAATTAGAAGAAAGGTAAAGAAATTATAATTACGAGCGGCTTAGTACAATGCGCATACGCGCTTGGATTTGGGTTAATGTAGGACAACATAAGAATTTTTCTGTGAACTGCTTTTGGATGAGGTGCCAATCTTTGATATTTAAGAACTCCTTTTTTTTACCATCTATAATATTCAGCTCTTGATATTTTTGTGATAGAAATGCATCTTGATAAGTATGCCACTCTTTATAAAGAATACAATGTTGCACATCAGTTATTGGATTCTCAACATTGACCACAACAGAACCATCCTTTTGTTTTGTGATTTCACTGATTCTTGTCTTTAAAGTACCTATAGGAGCAAAATGACCATTATGATCTCTAAACCTTTGTCGTACAAATTGCCAGCCCAAATCAGTAATAGTTTCTCCTTCCATATACATGGGTTCACGACATTTGATAACTTCATGATATGTATCCCATAAACTATCGTCTTCATACCATGACCATTCATGCAGACAACATCGAAAAAATTCATTTGATCTTGATTTCTCCTCCAAGAATTCATCCCTGGGATACGACATACATTCTGTTAATCGAATAGTACCATCATAGATCAACTTCTTTCTTGGAATAATATGAAGGAAATCCCTTGATGGTGACCGCTTTATTGATAAGCTCCTTGATGATGATGATATTTGTAGCTGAATATTTAGTATATGCAATTTAGTTTGTCATTAAGAAAATAATATTAAATGAATTATTTTAAATTGAAGATTTGAAGAACATGAGCGAAAGTAATATAACGAATTAGAAGTTAAGCAACAATTACGAACATGAATACTAATCATCAACATAACAACAAGAAATACATTTAAAAGTTATGTTCGAACGAGAAAGTAAATAACAACATGAAATACAATTTTAAAGCACCGTGATAGGAGTAACGTTGAAGTTACTACTTCATATTATTAAGAAGATATCGTAGACGAGTCTGGAGCTGTGTCTATGTAGGACAACATTTGAACTCGATCTGGAATTGTTGCTGTAATTGCTGCCAATCTTGTCCATTAAGAAAATCCTTAGCTTTAGGGTGTTTTGAAGTTTGCATCAACTGTTTATAAGAATCTAATATGTGCTTATCATGGCAAGGCGTCCATTCAGAGTATAAAATACAATTATCTATATCCATCATAGACCTTCCGAAACCGGGTTCAATCTCACCGTGTTTATCTCGAGAAAGTTCTAGAATTCTACCTTTTAGGAATTCCTTTGCCACAAGGTGGTGCTTAAAAATGGGAAAGCCTTCTTGTATACATTGCCAGCCTAACTCTCGTCGTGCATGGTTACCTCTATATTCCTTCTCTTTCATCGTATCATCATGTAAGTTCCACAGTAATGAATCGTCATCTTCATCCCAAGTATGGATAATACACCTGAATAGTGCGTTTGATGAAACTCTAGCCTCTAGGTCGTTATCAACAGGATAAGATAAGCTTTGACGCAATCGTATGGTACCCTCCGTAATCCATTCTTTGATTTCTGTAGTGTTGCTAGTCTCTGGATTGTTGGAGTACATTCTTTATTAGTAATGCTGAGATGAAATTTTTTGGATTAGTCTGTGAGAATTGTGGATTTTACCTATTTTAATTAATCCAAAATAATGAAGAAAAAAAGATGAGGACATGAAAAAAAAAATTTGAACTGGTAGATATGATAGATATGAGTTGTCGAGCAATATAACAAGAAGATTTCGTAATATTTTAAATTTTTTAGAACAGGTTGTCATATCTCAAATATCAGCACAACAATACATCTCAAATCTCATACTATCGATGCCTAGGCAGTGCCCCACTCCCTGGAGTAAATCTATTTGGTGCTCTTCGTCTTCTCCTCTGTAACTGTGGCTCTTCTGAAACCTCATTCTCCTCCTGCTCAACCTCGGCATGTCGGTGTGGAAGTTGTGTACCTGGTTCCGTAGGATAACCTCCCGTTAACATAATATCCTGCTGCGTTGGGGATGAAGGTAATCCTACTGATGACATCCAGTGTGGAATGGCCATTGGAAATAATGATTGCCCACTAGTTTGGTCGTATTGTGTGTCATAATAAATTTTTCCTTGCTGACTGGACTGTCTAACGTGCGGGTTCTAATGTGGGGCTGAAGTACCTACTCCCATGTAATCGTAGGCCATGGATGGTGTATGAACGGAATGCTGATGCGGGTCCGGAA
The DNA here is from genome assembly GCA_022539455.1 of Dendrobium nobile. Lineage (NCBI taxonomy): Eukaryota > Viridiplantae > Streptophyta > Magnoliopsida > Asparagales > Orchidaceae > Dendrobium > Dendrobium nobile. The sequence continues at coordinate 51,537,359 of CM039734.1, forward strand.
CAACATTCCGTCGGTGCCTACTTCCCATCGACCTAGAAGGAGCATCTGAAACAGATCGTCTACTATGCTGCTGGCCATGAGAACTCTCCGCACGTTCTCTCCTTTGTTGCTCTGCCTCCGTCGATGTATCGAAGGTAGTGTAGTCGATATAAACAGATTGTTGAACTCGGGCAGACAATTCAGCAACCTGATCTATAGCCATCTGCAATGAACTAGCATTTTGTCCCCCACCGCCGGCATGTGGCTCAAGTATCGCAGATGATCGTATGTAGTAATCCGCCTAAGAAAAATATACTTTCTTTAAGGTTTTGTAAAAAAAAAATAATACATTATAAGTAACATTTCAATACGTACCACTAATCTCTCGCCGGGTGATCGAGGAAAGAAGGTTTCCGGAGGCTCAACTCGAGGTTTTAACAGGTAGATAGAAGCCCAAGATCTATACCACCGTAGATAAGCACCAACTTCTTGGTTGCCTGTACCTGTGACTGGAATGATGGGTACCACATAAGCCCTTCTCTCCTCCCAGATCTGGAGGTAGTCACGGTACTGTACTGTCCAATCTTGATCTGCTCGACCCCTACCATCAATGCGCCTGAATGACTGATCCATTGGTTCAATCTCAATGGTTGGTAGACCTGAAAACTGTCTTACGACCCGGTCTGGAAGGTGCCACTCTGCGCGTTTCCAACTAATAAGAGGTACTCGTGCCCTCCAAATCTCTTCTCCATCATGATACTGCAACGGAAGAGCAGCTAGAACGGTATGGGTATAGGGAGTCATGATAACCTAGAAATTTTTAATAGAAATTTTGTTAAAATTTTTGAGTTAAAATATATTATTTAGATAGTAAGACTTTTATAATACCTGACTCATACGCAACCCATCAAACTCATCTCTATACGTCATTGTATTTCCTGCAGGTAGCTCACGTATCCTATCTTCAGCCTACCTATATATTTGTATGAACCATTAGTAATGAAATAATAAAATATGGTTTATTGACTAAAGCTTACGCACCTGCAACCCAATGGACGGCCGGCTAAGTCGATAATCTGCGGGACTCGGAGTGTTGGTCTACCAATATACAATCTTTCCCAGGACCAAACTTGTAAGAGTGCCACACAGCCCGCTATATATGTCCTTGTTGGTCGAGTTGCATAACACAGCTCCCTATAAAGATGAGCAAGAACAGCACCACCAATTGATATCCTACTGAAGCTGTCAACATCCGCTAGTAGAGGTAGCCATTGTAGCGAAACATGACTGCGTGATGTGTCGGGAATTAAAAAACAACCTATCATGAATAGGATATACGCACGAACATGTCGTAGGAAAATCTCTGGTGCTAAATCATCATAGGACTCTCTGTAAAATGTCCAGCGCAGCCAACGTAGTGGGAGCATAGAATCAATTTGTGAAGAACCCATCCTGAATGTCGCAACGTCTTCCTCATCATTGGGGTCATGGTATACTGTGTCCCTCCCGGGATGCGTTCCAAGTAACTCATCACAGCAATTCGGCCATGTTGGCCAAATATGTCCTTGGCCAACAACATTTGGGCCAACGACTGCAGGTCCATCAATTCTAAGCCCCAGTAAAATTTGGACATCCTGCAATGTGATAGTCATCTCGCCAATTGTGAAATGAAATGTGTTTGTTAATGGGCACCATCTCTCCACCAATGCCTGAATCAGGTTGTGATCCAGCCTAATAAACTATAAATGCCTGAGGTTTTGAAACCCCATGTTTGTCAAAACATAAATCATTCGTGGGCAATCAATTGGCCATTCTCTAACCATTCGCAGATGTGATGACGCAACCAGAGGAGATGCCTACAAATTTCATATTAAATAAATATAATTAGATATTAAGCTTGACGTAAGTAATAAATAATAACATCAAATTATTTTACGTACATGCTCTGGATCATGTGCTCTATGGGAATCTCCAAGTGATGCGATACTAAGCTGTACTGGCACAGTATCTGCAGCAGTACGCTGCGATGTGCGCCGCCCTGAACGAGCACGTCTAGATCGGTCGGCCATACCTATCCAAAATAAAATATAAGCAAATCATATAGTTATAACAGTTAAATTTATTGGAGCAAAATTATAAGGTTTACAAATACTTTACCTTGATGATGAAGGATTTTGTGGGCAAGTTGATCTATTATGACCTATTTGTTTGCAAACGCCACAAGCTTTGTTTGATCTAATCGGACGTTCATCCATAGTATTACGAAATATATTCATCCGTGGTCGGCCAGCACGACGACGAAAACTTGGTGCCATCAAAGGGATTATTCCAAGATCTTCATTGAAGGTAGGCCAAATATCTTTCGGTGGGAAGACATGGAAAACTTTGGAGTACGTCGCAATATACTCTTCGACCCTAAATATTGGTGAGACGAAAGCATTATGATCCCATCGCCTATAACCAGCGACTGTAACAACATGAACACAAGGAACATGAAAAATTTGTGGTTTCAAACACGTGCACGTACACGCGCTTGTATTGATTATCTCGACCTTGTTTGCTCGAGAAGACGTATCAATGACTTCAAATTCATTCCTGTTAATCATGACTGGTTCAGGACACCGTCGAGCATCACGTTCAGCTCTTTGTAAGACTAGCATGGTGCGTGGAACAAACTTTGATTGGGCTTCCTCAACCCACTTTCCAGATTCAGTTGATCTTCTTAAAAATAATGCTACAAGGTTATAGTAAATTGCCATTACTAATCCTTGAATTGGCAATCCTCGGGCTCGTTTAAGCACCCCGTTAAAACATTCAGATGCGTTTGTGGTCATTATACCATAACGACTACCTTCATCAAATAATAGGGTCCATTTGGCAACATCGCGTTGGACCAACCAATCAAAAGCCTCATGCTTTGTCATTTTAATTTCATCCATCATTCGATTGAAATATGCGTAATCTTCAGTATTCCCGGCAAAATACATTTTGTTGCTCAAACCCTCACTATCTGGAGTACCCAAATGACGGACAAGCTTTTTAAAATTTTCACGTAAGTGACGAAGACAATGCTTATGAACAGCATTAGGAAATACTTCCCTGCACCCGTGAACTAATCCTGGGTGCTTATCTGAAACTATACACAACTTCTGTCGATTAGCAACCACTGGAATAAGTAGTTGAAGCTTTTGTAGGAACCAAATCCATGATTCATTGCTTTCCGATTCCACCACTGCAAAAGCTAGTGGAAATAATCCACCATTTCCATCAATGCCTACAGCTGCTAAGAGAGTCCCTCGATACTTCCCAAGTAAGAATGTCCCATCCATGCTAAGCACCGGTCTACAGTGTTGCCACCCATATATAGAAGTACCGAAAGCCCAAAAAAGTGACTTAAATCGTGTAGGTGGAACGACTTGAATATTATATAAAGTGCCTGGTTGGGATAACCTTAAGGCTTCCATGAAACAGAAAAGAGAATAATAAGATTGCTCGTAGCTACCAAAAGTGGCTTCAATAGCTTTTCTACGTGCATCCCAAGCCTTTATATATGATATCTTTATGTCATATTTTGACTCCATTCTAGCTATAATCTCCTTTGGCTTCATGTCTAATTGTTGTCTAATTATAGGAATTATTTGTCTTCAAATAAATTTTGAGTTGCAATTATGATGTCCACTAGCCAAGATTGGGTGGGTGCATGTATGTGGAGGTCCACATGTAGATATTTTCCATAACCCACTTAACCTTTTACTCCGTGCAGCATGTAAACGCCAAAGGCATGGACGATCAGGAGCCTGATGATGAGCACAAAGGACACTCAATCGGCTTTTGTTGGATGTTGAATTTATAAATTGTACATTATGGAGTATCGACCAACCATTAACTGCGACTTGCAAATCTAATTTCGTATGAAAGATCTGACCTTCATATAACTCCATTGAAGTTGTTGCTTCTATCGAGCCGACAATGTTAGCAAATGGCGCATCAAAATTTTCATCATTATCCCACTGTTGAGTAGTACGAACTGTTTTAACAAAATCGTTATTGATGTTCATGCCATCAATCCCAACATGATTTTGTCTTGCGTGCTCTGCAATGAACTCTTCTCCATTACATCCCGTACTAGTAAATTGTTCCATAGGTATGTGGGACTCCAAAATCGGGCTACCATCATTCGAAGAATTAGTACTATCGCTATTCATTGTTTCATATCCTTCATCTTCATTTTCGGAATTACGCTCCATGGAAGGCACGGAGGGGTTGATATCTTCTGCTATTGTATCATTATTTATGTCGTAATATGAATGTTCCCCTACACTTTGTCTAGGTTGAACTCTTGGAAGCTGCCCTATTGAAGTACTAGGTCGCTCCCGTACACTAGGACGACCATCTAAACCATCTTCCACAATTCTCGGAACATCTCTAACACTAGCCATAAATGATTCAGATGTGCGAGTGGGCCTAGTACATAAAAGTTCAGTTAGGTGTAAGGACTAGTTCAGTCAATCAGTTTACATATACAATGGTTTATACTCACATAAATTCTTCAACCGGTGGTGCAACAAAGTGGAGGGGTGAAATTTGCTCAACCTCCACATACACAACAACAGATTGTGTTCTAGCCTCCATCAACATGAACTCACAGACCTCATCATCGGTGACATGAATCGCACAGAATCCACCATTATTTCGCAGACGACATGTGAGGTTAATAGTGCTTGTTGTTGAATTTATTCTGAGTGCACGCATTATTCTTTGTTTTATCATTTCAAGGCAAATAGTGTCATCGATAAGGAGCGGTCTAATCCTTCCGCCGATATAACTTGGTGTGAATTCGTCCGAAATACGTAACTCTCCGTCGAAATACAGTAACAATCGAGACATACTATCAAGATAAGAAAAATTATGTCATTATTTAGTTTGTGTTCAAAAGTTTTATTGTTACCAACACAAAGCTCTAATTATATAATTTATGTTATATTTCAAACGTCATTACTCTAACGAAAACACTTCTAACTAATTTAAAAAATAATTAATTAAAACTACCATTCCTCCATTGATCGCCCTGTAATTACAAGAGATAAAACTCAAATAAAATTTTTACTTATTTTAATGTAGTTTTTTTTAACTTAATGTCTCAATATAATAAATTTGAAATTTCATATTAAAAAAACTAACATCATGACCTGCAACCACTTAAATCGGTTAAATTAATCATAATTTGGTTAAACCTGATTACTAAACGAATATGAGTAATAATAAAATTTATTTTAGAATTTAGATATGCATCAACTACATAAATTTAAATTAGAGAATAAACTAATTAATAATTTAAGTTGATATGAATTTTAAAATATAAATATAAATATAAATAAATATTTAAATAAATTTCAATAAATTAAATAAAGAAGATAAATCAATCAATTGTTTTTTTATTTTAGCAAAAAATCAATTGTTACTTTACGCTCTTGATTTGATCCCTTACGAGAAATCAAATTCATTATAACTATGATTCAATTTTTTGAAGTGATCTACTAACAAGATTCTATAAATCTTATATCATTAAAACATCTAAATAAAGTGAAGTACTAACCATTGGATTTTATCTCTAATGGGAGACCAATTATAAAATAAATTATATCATTCATCTATATAGGTTTCTTTTGGTGTTCAAAGTCCTGCCAATGTTGATAGCGTAGATTTAGAGCCCATTACTTTGATTTTGTTTGGAACAAATTTTTTTTTTTCTAAAACATTTTTTTCATAAAAATTTTTTTGATTAAAACTTTTTATACTAAAAAGCTTCTTTAAAAACCTATAAAAAATCAATCACAAACGAAACCGATGTCAACATTCAAAATTATTCATTCAATGGTAATTATATTTCTTTGACTTAATTTATTGTAATTATCAAATAATAAAAAATATTACAATTAAAGGAAATCCAATTACTGCTTTTAAAGAGCTTTAAGTATTATCTTAGTGCTCCACTAATGCATGACTTATTTTGGCCCATATTTTTCAAATGTCTTTAATTATTTATTATTGTTAGTCAATCATCTCTAAAATTCTGTGTTATTTATTATAAAGAAATGGGTTTAGGTAGACAATAATCAACATTAAATTTATCAAATAATCATAACATAAATCTTCCTTTACATAGTGAAATAAATACTTATTATTATTTTTGATTATTTATTATAATATAATAGTTAAGAAAAATAATGCAATAAACGTCCTAAAATTTTATAAGCCTATTGGATATAACAAAAATAAAAAAAAATGTTACATTGAAGCGTGAAAGACTGATTTAAAGCTACAATGCTCTTAGTCTTAGAATAAGACAATGCTCTTAGTCTTACAATAAGGATTGTGATATTGTCACCCACTAAGCCTACAAAATCAATTTAGCACAGCTTTCGTAGCTTCAACTATTTTAATACAAGTAAAAGATGATAATGGTTTTATGTACTATCAAAATAATATATTTTAATATTTTAAAAAATAAAAGACATCATATATGAAAAATGATAGAGATTACATTGCAAATGTACTGTAAAGACATCATTAACAAATAATCTTTTTGGTTACTTAGCAAACTAATTTATTGATTAGTACTCACATTGAAGGTTGCTTCTCACTTTTAAAACCATGAGCATGTTCATTTAAAACATTGCTTAGGCTATATTAGGTGTTTTATTATTACTTAAAGCCAAATTACATATAATAAACCAAACAATATTTGCAACTTCTTCAAACGTACACACACAAATAATAAATACAATAATCAAAATACTACAACAACATCTTTAAAAAAGAAAAAAAATAAATAAACATTCACATTTTACAATTTCTACAGGACTAAAAACGTCTATATTAATTTGTTGCGTCCAGGAGTATTCGCGGCGGTAGAGAAATATCATATTTAACGTCTTAGCATTGTATGAAAATCTGGCACGCAATCAGATAAGAAGAGAGGGTCTAGCATTTATGAGACACCAAGATTTTTACGTGGAAAACCCCTTTAAAAGAGGGAAAAACCACGGGGCCTAGCCCAGTTTGAACGAATCCACTAGTATTTACAGTCGATTACAAATGAGACCCTTCCTTGGGAGAAGGCCTTAGCTTGATGTACATCTTATGGAGTACATTACATGATGTAAATACAAAGATCTACTATCGACGTATTCGCTTTGTTAGAAGGACTGCAGTTGGCGGGCGACGTAGGTCAGGAGGACCGTAGTCAGCTGGCGACGGAGGATTGTAGTCGGCGGGCGACGTAAGTCAGGAGGACTGTAGTCGGCGGGCGACGGAGGTCGGAAAGGATGTATTCGGCGAGCGACATAAGTCGGGAGGACCGTATTCAACGGGCGACGGATGTCAAAAAGACTGTAGTCGGCGGGCGACGTAAGTCAGGAGGACCGTAGTCGGCTGGCGACGGAGGTCGAAAGGACTATAGTCTGACGACGAAGATCAGTAGGACAACATCAGGTAGAAGTCCAGCAATGAAAAGAAATGCATCTTCGCATAGACGTCCAGCGGAGTCCGATAACCGGTAGAAGTCCGGCGTCGGGTAGAAGCTTGGCGAAGAGTGAAGGTCCGACGTCGGGTAGAAATCCGACGTCGTTGGTGGCAGAGGAGAACTCAAGCTTCACTTGGGCGGAGTTTCGGCGTCATGAGGGAATTCTCTTGTAAATTGGGAAGAATTTCAGCATCCCATGGAAGTTGGGCAGAATTCTGGCGTTCTCCCGAAAATCCGGCAGAGTTCCGGCGTCTTCAGGCGGCAGGAAGAGCTCCGGCGGTGGTCGAGGAGGTAAGGAATCTCCTTTTCCCCTTTCTCCTCTCCTTCTTCTCTCTCTTCACTTGAGTCCCCTTGGTGTAGAATGAGGGCTCTATTTATAGTTTTTTTGGAGTGGCATAGCCCGTAAATAGGCGTGAGATCAAGGGCGAATTGGGAGTGGTTTGAATGGACGGCCGATATTGAATCCTTTGATCATGCACCGTTCATTGGTCATTTGAAGGCCTTAATGATGTCGGAATTCAATGAACTTGGGCTCGTTGGATTCGTCTCGTCGAGCCGTTCGATTCGAGTATAAGCTCGTGAAAATCGGAGACCGTTTGGTAACTCAAATTGCGGTTTGAATCTTCCAAAAGCACTTTGAACCCTTGATTCGGACTCATTTGGGCTCGGATTGGGTTGATCTTGGTGTCGTTGGGTTTGTATTTCCGAGACGCTCAGTTTGACTATAAGTTTGTTGAAATCGGAGTTCGGGTGCTCCCAAAATTAATTTTTGAAGTTTCCAACTAGCTTTTACCTCGAGATTCGTGCCCGATCAAGCTAATTTTTGGAGTACGTATCATAATTACATAAAAAAATAAAGAAACAAACTAAATAAAAATTAAAAATACCTGCTCTTCTTCTAAAAACCGAGAGCTTCAGACGAAATAAGGTGTGCCTTCACTCCTCAACTCAAGCGTTATTTATAGCCTCTCCGCTCGTCTCCCCAACCACCCATATTCAAATCCCTCAATTATTTCCACACCAAGAATGCACGCAATTGACGGATCTGGTCGGGCTTTACGACAAGGAAATCCGGAAATCCATGGCATGTCGACAGCTGGACGATAAGAGATAACTCGCAGATAAGAGAGAGGAAGCAGATGCGTACAATGCGCTAAACAACACCGCGCATTCTTTGAATGCGCTTACACGTTCGGCGCATTCAAAGAATGCGCCATTATGTTTGGCGCATTCTTTGAATGCGCCAATCCGTTTGGCATATTCGCTGCTTTTTAAATTTTATTCCTAAAACGCTGTTTTTGCTTAATTTCAAAACAAATGCGCTCCTTCCTAAAAAATGGCCACCAAGATATATGTATGCGACATTTTCTATATTTTCTCTCTCTTCGTCCTCTTGGCCTCCAACTGACCAAATTAAAATTCCTTTAGAAGCAAAAACCAGTCTCACTCTACACTTCTCCATATGCTACCAATAGGGCTTCAAATGAACCAATACGCTCAATTAGCTACTCATGTCGTCTCAGCTAGGTGAGAGATTATTAGGTGCGGAGTGCGGACAGTTAGAACCATCCGCACAAGTATTGGGTACCTAGCAGTACCCGCACTCGGTACCGCTGGATACCGCTAGGTACCTAGTACTTGTGCGGATGGTGCGCACTCCGCACCTAATAATTTTTCCAACTAGGTAAGAACTCTCATTCGTAATTGTTTAATGAACTAATTGAATAAATATGAATAATTTTATAAATACTGGATTGATAAATGAATAATTTGAATAGCTTGTTATTTGATTTTGTTTGTGATCATAAATAGTATCAATTAAAGCTTATGAATAAGCTCAGGCAACTCGTTTTTTGCTCAAAAGAAATTTGCCATGTCTATAAATAAATTTGACCCAAGTAGGCGAGTATGACCAATCAAGTAAGCTCTAATGATGTGAAATCCCTTAAGAAAGTGAAGCTAAAACCTTAAACATCAAGACTCCTTTTAATGAATGGCTGAAATTATATTAGGACTATCAAAATTAAATGTGCTCATATAAGAGTACTCCTAAGATGGATGACCAACCTACCTACTGGAAAATTACACTAATTAGACAAAATTATCAGAACATTATGCTAAAGCGGACAATATTATGATATTTAAGCGTTTGAGTTGTTATAAATAGTATCAAAATAATAAATTAGTTGAAAGGTAAGAACTCTACCTTTAACATCTTATCTACTTAGCGGATGATTGTCGGCTAAGGAAATTGATAAGAATGTAAGTTATTTAAATGAGGGAGATTGTGAAACCCTTAAGAAAATAAAGCTAACTTTTAATCATTAGACACATTTTGATGTAATGGTTGAATTTTATTGAAAACACCAAAGTTAATTATGCTCCTATAGGAGCACTCCTTGGATGAGAGACCTCCTAAGAAGTTACATCAATTGGACAAAACTATGAGACTATAGGGCCAAAGTGGATAATATCTCGATAATTAAGAATTGAATTATTACAAATGATATTAGAGAAGTATACCAGCTAGAAGGTGGCTTGTAATCGCCCTGTTTTATGAATAATATGAATTTTTAGATCTTTTTCAGAAAGTTGCATAGAGCATTGCAGCCCTGTGCTTTCAGGCGCAATGGCACTGGGAAGCACCTGAAAGGGGCTCTTTGACGCCACTTTTATTTATTCTATAGTAACTTTAGAATCACATGCAGTGCTGGGTCACATGGGCGCCGCGGTGCCACGCACTGAAACAATTTTTGTACATATTAAATATCCATTTTCTCCCCTTTCTCCTCACTCACTCTACTTTGTCGTGGAAGGAAATGAAAAAAAAAAAAGAGAGATGAGAGGGATAGGAGAGAGGAAGGGAGAGAAAGCTGCTTTCATCATTTTCGTCCATTGGTATAGTTAAAGAAAAGTCTTTAGATCATTGTAATTTACCCAAATCCCATTTTAATTTTCAATAGTTTTGAGTTTGCTGATTTAAATCTTCTCAAAAATAATAAAAATATATTTTCTTCTAATTTATTAAACTTTTATCGTATAATTTTTTGTATATAATGTATATAATTTTTATAAACATTTTGACTAAAATTTATAAAATTTCACAAAGTAAATTGGATGTTATGATTTTCTGAAGATTGATAAGCAATACGCATTTTATAGAATTTTCTACTTTGCATAGTACTATACACATGTTACTGCATTATATAAGAGAATGATACTATCGATATAAGATGACTATGGTATTTACATGCCAGTAATGAAGATTGATTGTTAATACTATAATTAATATAAGTTAAATATTAAAATAATAGTACTATATATAGCTAGGAGGGTGGGTTAGCAAGCTTTCCTTTAAAGATGATGACCGATTACGCCGAAGAACAAAGAGTAACTACTCTTTATAGAGAATTGGAAGCCACCTATAAATGATAAGATTGATGGATAACAAATGGAAATATGAAAACACGAAATTAAAGTTGGATGTCCTACCTTATTGAACTATATAATATTGATGTATATATTGATAGCATAAATAATAATAGATAAAGTATCGATGATTAAGAATAGATAAAGTGGATAACTAATTCATGTATTCCTTATTCATTAGGTGAAAGCAGATACATTTTCGATAATTAAGAATTTGGATTGTTACTAACAACTCTTCAAGTGGATGACTTTCTTCTCAAGGGAGATTAAAAATCATCAACTTGTCTACAAACAATTATTAGGTCAAGTGACCTGATATAGCTCTACGTTCGGACGCCAATAACATGTCGTCACGTGGTCTTACTCAATACCGCGCGGCCCGACGACTTGACTCGGGATTGCTATGTTCGTGTATTGCTCTAGGTATTGCTCGGTATTGCTAGGTATTGCTCGGTATTGTTAGGTATTGCTTGACAATAATAAAAAATATTGCTCTGTGACGACCAATACCGAGCAATACAGAGAAAAACTCAGTATTGCTCGGTATTACTCGGTATTGCTCGGTATTGATCTTCACAGAATGGTATTTCTCGTTATTGCCGAGCAAAATCGACCAATACCAAGCAAATACCGAGCAATACCTAGCAACACGCGAACATAGCAATCCCGTCTCTGTTCAGGGGTTGTCGGGCCGCGCGGTAAATAGTGAGAACACATTGCACTATTTTTCTGGCGTCTGAACATAGATCTACATCAGGTGATCGGACCAAATAAAAGTTCCTTGTCTACCGTGCCCTTCAAGTCAACAACAATAATATCTTACTAGCTTAACATGACACTTCCTCAAGTTAGATAATTTAATGATTTCGAAGTCTGATTTCATCAAACTTTCAATTACGCTACACAAATTTGGCATTTTTTTCTTAGTTTTGATATAGTCATGTATATATGTATAGTCAATTATGTAGCATTCTAACTCTTTAACCAAATTGTAGAGTAAAGAGCAGCAGAAAGATTTTCATCTATGAGCTTTCAAGTTTGATAAAACGGATTAGGGGAGATGCTGCTTTCCTCATTGATGATTTGTTTGGGAGGCTTACGAGTTGTTCGATCGAGATAGCCATCAAATCCTTTTGCGCCGAAGAAGAAGATTCAGAAGGATTCATGAGATGAAGTTGGGCTTGTTGCTGTGATACCATGCTGAAGTATGAGCTGAAGAAAGCTAACAGAAATGTAGAGCAGGAGGAAGGAGAATTGAGAAGAATAGCTTGACACACAGGCGAAACAGAGAAGAAGAAATACAAATAAGTTAGAAATTAACAGCAGAAAGGTAGTCTCATTTTTTTCATCAACTATACTGTAGATAACCAGGGATAGCTATGGACAAGATGTTTCTTTTTCTTCCATAAGAACAGAGCAGTTACAGTAGAGTGACTGAGATCAAAGCACAGTTATAATACAATGGCTCATATAAAATTTTAATATCAAATGTATCACTCATACATTTCATTCTTATCACTCATACCACTCTATAAATTTTAATATTTCATTTCATGCACTCATATTTGTCCTATGGGTAATAAGCATGTAATATTAAAGTTTTAGATGTTAGATATGAAAATAGCATGAAATATAATTGTATGATTTAGCATCAAGAATAATATCATTACCATGTTTGATTAGGTCTTGTAATTCGGTTTCAATGAAGATAAACAATATAAAAAACAAATTTTAAATAAAATCATGATAAAAAAATATCATATATAATAAGCAATGAGAAAGAGCTAAGAAGAAAGCCATAAATCCTAGCAGAACTCCACATCAGACAATCAACCCTTGATGAATTATGCTCTCCTGTTCATGTTAAAAACCTTCAAACCACAGGCCTTATATCTATAAATAGAATTTCAAAAAAAAAAAAAAAAAAAAAAAAATTATAAATAAATAAATAAAATCTTACATCAACTAGGGCGGTAAAAATCGGGGTTTGGCTCGAACCCGAATTTGGCCCCGCACTTTTTAAGCGACCCGAACCCAACCCACTTCGGGTATATTTTATTAAAATATGTTTATTTAATTCTATTTATTTAAACCTAAATTGAATTAAGGAAAGATTTATTTCAATCAAGTTAAAATAAATTAAGCTTAATTCAGATTGGGCAACATAGTTTATTATTTTTTAGAATTAACATTTATTTATTTCTTAATAATCTTCTAAAACCCTCCAAAATCAATTAAAAACGGGTCAAATCGGGTTGATTTCGATTTCCAGGTCAACCCGAACCTGACACAGTTTTACAAACGGGTCGAAATTCCTAACCCGAAACCGACCCGGTTCGTGCTCGGGTCGGTTTTCAAGTCGTGTCAGATATTAACACCCCTAACATCAACACTGCCTAATGCAAAAGAAATGCTCAAAATATGACTAAAAACTATCAGAATCATTGAATGGATAACATTATGTATAATTCAATCAGAATAATTTTATTTATTTATTTTATTTGCATTACTTCAAGCTGTAAAGCATTTTTCATTTCAAAAACGTTAATCACGTAGCTGCATATCAAACGCCCCTGAAAGCTATCACAATGTTGCCTACATTGCCACCTCTGTCGCCTAAAACCTCTCCTCCAACTTCAGAACCCTCTTTGTCTGCCTAAAAAAGCTCATCTTCTAAGAGTTCACAATCCTTACCAAGCAGGAAGTTGTACTGAGTACCAAAATTAAGCAAATTAAATCACAAAATATGAGTTCTGAAACAAAGTTCGGCCTCTTGCTTGGCCAAACTTATGAAATCTTAAAAGATGAGTTTTTGAGATAGATGACCGCGAGACTCTCGAACACAATTGGCCTAGGCTTCGTTTGGGACGGCTTTCTTACTGCTTCTTAAAACAGCTTTTTAGTACAAAAAATTTAATTTTTCGACTTAAAAGCTGTTTTAAGGAGTAAGAAAGTCGTCCCAAACGAAGCCTTAGAGTGCATAAGATGGGTTATGAGAAGTGTGAGCTTTGTTAGAGTCATTGGAGATATTAATCTCTTCACTAATGAGAAGAGAATAGAAGTCATCGGGGCTCATAGGTGTGAGTTGGGTGCGGATTGATGTTTTGAATGATTGATACTATGGTGGGAAACCATTAAGAGTGTATATGATGATGTCTTTCGGATAAACTATGGAGTCGATAACTGAGATGTGATCAATAAGTGTTTTAATCTCGGTAAGAGACATGATGAAGTTTTCACAGAGATGCTATGGAGCTCATTTTTGAGTTGAATAACTCGGGATCAATTGGTGGCCCTGAAGGCGACATTCCAACATGAGCCATATGTCGTATCAGGTATTGAGATTGTGGACATATGGAAAACATAGAGCGATTACCAAATTTTGGTCAATGAGGAGTCTTTGATGATGAGCAGTATTTTTATTGATAGTGGAATCGGAGTTGGACATGGTAGTTGTTGGTATTATGGATGTTCTATAGAGAAAACTGGAGAACTCGTTGACAGTGAAGAGCTTAAGCATTTGGGATTTTCATATAGAATAAGTGTCATTTCAGAGTTGTGTGGGAACTATAATTTAGAGGATAGAGATAACAACTCTGAAAGAAGAAGGAATGTGAGGTTTAGAGGAGGAGGTAGACAGGGTACCGTCGTCAAGCTATGAAGTGTCTGACTAGTCCATGCTGATGTTGTATATACCGCAAGGTATAACTCCCTGATACTATAAAGAAACAGTAGCTACATTGCTTTATACTACATGCAGTAAAACAATAAGTAATACACAAAAGATAGACTTGATAAAAGATTGTTCACTTGTATTTGCAATATAAAAGGATGTATAGGTGCGGATTGATGTTTTGAATGATTGATAGTATGGTGGGAAACCATTAAGAGCGTATATGATGATGTCTTTATGATAAACTATGAAGCCGATAACTGAGATGTGATCAATAAGTGTTTTAATCTCGATGAGAGACATGGATGAAGTTTTTATAGAGATGCTATGGAGCTCATTTTTGAGTTGAATAACGCAGGATCAATTGGTGGCCTGAAGGCGACATTCCAACATGAGCCATATGTCGTATCAGGTATTGAGATTGTGGACATATGGAAGAATGGAGGTGGTGAGGGTTGAACATAGAGCGAATGCCAAATTTTGGTCAATGAGGAGTTGTTGATGGTGAGAAGGATTTATATTGATAGTGGAATCAGAGTTGAACATGGTAGTTGGTGGTATTATGGATGTTCTATAGAGAAAATTGGAGAACCCGTTGGCAATGAAGAGCTTAAGCATTTGGGATTTTCATAAAGAATAAGTGTCATTTCAGAGTTGTGTGGGAATTATGATTTTGATGTTAGGGATAACAAATTTTAAAGATGAAGGAATGTGAGGTTCAGAGAAGGAGTTAGACAGGGTATCGGCGTCAAGCTATGTAGTGTCAGACTGGTCCATGCTGATGTTGTATATAAAGAAACAGTAGCTACATTGCTTTATACTTTGGGCAGTAAAACAATAAGGAATACACAAAGGATAGACTCAGATAAAAGATGATTCACTTGTATTTGCAATGTAAAAGGATGTATATGGAGTTTGATAAAAAAGTATTGTACTATGTGTGTAGAGAAGTGCTTTTGTTTTACAACTATAAGATTCATATTAATTTTTTAGTTATAATCCATTGGTTTAATTATGCTTGTGCTACACCATGAGATGTACCGAGTAGCAATCACTAGCTACTACAAAAAAATGAGAAAGAAATCTCATTTTTTCAAGATTTCGAAATACTTTCTCCGGAAAAAAAGTAGTGTCATGTTATTTTGATCAAATTTTTAGTTAAGACCAGCCTTATAATCTTTCAATATATTTTGAAATTAGTGTAATACAAATTATTTATATATTACGCTCAGCAGCGGAACTAGTTTACTTTTTATGATGAGCGAGCATTCAGAGAAACGCAAAGCGACAAGTGCTTTCAATAAGTCACAGCAAGCGACAAGTCGTCGGACATCACGCAAGCGTGAACGAGATGGGAGAAATAGCGCACAAGAGAAACGCTAAAGAACTAGGCATGCATGAACAAGATCGGGATTGGATGCTTAGTAAAAAGTCTTAATAAATGGAGTAAGAATTCATCATATTATTATAAAAAAAAAAAAATGGCAGTGGAAAAGCCTTAATAAATGGACCCTAAAAACCAAATAAATTACCCCCCCAGTCTTCTTACTATGAATAATTCGTCATATTTATGGACTCTGACGCAGTGGAACTCATTGTCGGGACCAAAATCGTGCGGGAAATTTTCTTACACATTGAAGGGGGTATTATTATTATTTACAGTATCATAATTTCTTACAACAAACATAGTAATAGCAAACCTACTTAGGCGAGAAAGCGATTTAAGTGGACTCGGGTTCGGCTTCATAATTAACTAGATGAGCAAATGAGTTAAATTTGAGCCAGCCTCGACTCGACTCATGAGTTCGCAAGCCGGCTCGTTTTAAAAATATTAATATAAAATATACTTAAATATTGAGATTCAAGTTTTTAAATTTAAAATTGCTAAAACAATTAAAAATTAAATTTTATTTTCTTATCTTTTTAAAATTTTATTATTTTTTTAATAATATCTCTTTTCTAATTAACTTATTATCATAATTATTTTCTCTTTTTCATAATAACTAGCTGGCTATGAGCGAGCTAGAGAATAGAAATTGAGCTTAGTTCAACTCGAACTCTATTAATTAATCAAGATCAAAATCAAGTCAAAAGTGTCTCAAACTTATTCCAACTTATTTACACCCTTAGTTTATGAACTTTTATTATGTCCTCTGATCGGACGTAGATATACGTTCGGTCAAAGGATTGTTACTCGGTTTTTGCTCGGTATTTGGTCGGTATTGCTAGGTATTGCTTGATAACAACGAGTAATACCACTCTGGGAAGACCATACCGAGTAATACCGAGCAAGTACCGAGTATTACCAAAAAATACCAAGTTTTTCTAGAAAAAACTCGATATTTTTTGGTATTACTCGGTATTTTGTCTTCACATAATGATATTTCTCGTTATTATTAGTATTGCTCGGTATTTGCTCGATATTTCTCGTTTTGTGCATGCGATCTTAGTGCCGACCGAACGTATCTCTACGTACGTTCACCGGACCAAATAAAAGTTCCTTAGTTTATTGGTTCGTTTGGGACAACTTCTTCCAACTTCTTAAGATAGTTTGTTAGTTCAAAATTGTTATATTAAAAAACTACTTTAAGTAACAGTAAAAAAGTCTATCTCAAACGAAACCTATAGCACTATAATAGATTTATGAACTTTAAAATTCATCATAACATCTAAGAAGCAATCCCAAGGAAGCCTTAATGTGATTACCTTTATAAGGAGAATCTATAGCGGAAACCTTTTAGCGTATATGTAGATATTTTTCTCTTTACTTTTATTTTTCTTATTTTGTTCTCTATAGAGATTTGGTATTAGTATCATTAAAATTAAACAAGATTGGGAAAAATACTGTTTTTATTTGTACACTTACGTTATTTCTCATTAATGGAAAGGTTCCGCTTTAATCAAATCATAATGTTTTTTTTTTTTTTATTCTACTTGTCTTATTCATATTTAATGCATTTACATATAAGAAAATAGTTTTTATAGAGCTATCGTACTTTATTTCTTTATAGAAAAGAGACGGACGAAGGAAATAAGCAGGCGGGCTGGGTGCTCTGGGATATTTTGGCGATTCTAGGGTTTTTCAGCCTTGCTCTCCGCGCCACCCTCGTTCCTCCGATCGGGAGAGGTTAATCCTCTCCCTGATGGAGACCAACGAATTCCCCCCTCTTCAAAATACATCGATCCTGGGTCCGATTCCAGCATCTCAGAATGGTTCCTTCGCAAAGAACCTGGCAAATCCTTCTGCATCTAAGGAAGATTTCCCGGTCTCCTTTGTTCGGCCAAGTCAAAAACTCATTTTCAAAGGAGAAGATCTCTCCGAAGGCATCTCGGTATGGTCTTTTTCTTTGATCGGATATTCTCTGGGGCCAAGGCCGTATTACGAGCGACTTCTCGCAGCCATGAAAAAGGTTTGGATACTGAAAGGTTCGTTTTCCCTTCTCTGGTTAGCGGATGGTTTTTTCCTGATCAAATTTTCTAACCAAGAAGATTTTGATCTTGTCTGGTCTGGAGGACCTTGGTTCATGTTAGGGAAACCATTTATACTAAAAAAATGGTCTCCTAAATTCCAACCGAAGAGGGATGAACTTTCTGAGATTCCCCTTTGGATAAAAATTGTTGATCTCCCCTTGGCCCTTTGGACCCCAAAGGGAATTTCGACTATAGCCAGCTATATTGGTAATCCCTTATCTGTTGATTCTCTTACTGCTAAAAGAGCTAGATTAACCTATGCTAGAGTCTGTGTTGCTATCTCTAAAGAATCGTCTCTCCCGGATGAAATTCCCATCAACATAGAAGGAGAAGATATCATGCTCAAAGTTATTTACGACTGGAAGCCAAGTCGATGCGAAGGATGTGGATTTTTGGTTCACAGTTATGCTTCCTGCAAGTCGAATCCGAATCCTGAGCCGGTTGTTCTCCCCCCTCCTAAAACCAAAAACAGAGGTAGAAGTCTTAGCCGGAACCCTAGATCCCAAATTCCGGCTCCGGCAAAGCCAACTTCTCCGGAAAAGGTAATTCCGGCTCCGGCGAAGCCCACTTCTCCGGAAAAGGTAATTTCGGCTCCGGCGAAGCCCACTTCTCCGGAAAAGGTAATTTTGGAAAGCATTAACATGAACGATAATAACTTTCCAAAATTAACTCCGGCGTCCGAAAAGGAAATTTCTCCCCTGATCCCTAATAATTGCATAGGCAAAGATGCAATTATTCCTATTCTGAATTCTCCTTTTGAAGAAACTTCTTCCTCTGGGCAACCTTCTATTCCTTCTGAAATTCCTCCAGCTAAGGTTATGCTGTCAAACAAATTCTCGGCTCTTCAAACGGATGATCCTCCGGACCTAGAGATGGAAGATACTGGCTCTGTAAGTAATATGCATGAATTTAATTTAGTTACTGAAGTTTCCTCTTCTCAAATCTCTTCTGGAAACAAAAATCAAACATCTCCGGTTTCTATGACTACTAGAGCTAAGTCGGCCAGGAAGGGTAAAAACTCTAAGTATTAATGTTTTTGCCGCATATTGGATGTTGGAACGTTAGGGGTTTCAATAACCCTAACAAGGTTAAAGCTTGTAGAGAGCTAGTTAGAGCTAACAATCTCGGTTTATTGTGCATTTTAGAAGCTAAAGTTCACAATGAGTCTATCAATGACCCTTGGTTTGTCAATTCGCATATGATTTTTAATACGGAAGATAGTATTAATAATTTTAGTCACTCTAATCCAGGAAGGATCTGGATTAAATGGAACCCGAATATTATTACTTTCTCTCCTCTCTTTATTGCTTCTCAAATCATTCATGGTACTGTCACTATTGGTACTCAACCGCCGGTTTTAATTTCTGTTATATATGCTGCTAATAACGTTTGTGATAGGAATATTTTATGGAATCAGCTGAGAAATCTGGTCCCGGAACCCTCTATGGCTTGGGTTATTATGGGTGATTTTAACTGCTACAGATCTGATGATGAGAAGTCCGGAGGGCATCATACCCATAATAGCCAGTTGGGTGAGCTTAACAAAGTTATATTTGACTGTGGTTTACTTGATTTAGCATCTGTTGGTCTTTTTTACACTTGGTATAATCAGAGACTTGATTCGCCTATTCATATTAAGTTAGATAGGATGCTTACTAACAATGCTTTGCTTGAGAGATTTCCTGATGCTTTTTATAAAATTCTTCCCACTCATAATTCTGATCATTCACCATTAATTTTAGCTGTTTCCAATTGTGATAAAAACCCGTCTAGATTCATGTTTAAAAACTTATGGATTAATATGGATGGTTTTTGGGAGATGGTTTTAGATGCTTTTGATAGGCATTATAACTGTAGTCCTATTGCTGCTTTCTATAGATCTTTGCAGATTCTTAAGAACTCTCTTAAGAGTAAAAATTGGACTTCTTCTTGCTACCTTTTAGATACTATGGATAATATTAAGAATAATCAGCAAAAATATATTGCTGATCTGCAGCAGGACCCGTTGAACATGAATTTAAATTTTCTGTATAAGCAATCCTGTGACAATCTCAATACTCTTAGCAAAGCGTGGTCCTCTTGGTTATACCAAAGGGCTAAGACTAAATGGATCAGAAATGGGGAAAATGATCTTGGTTTTCTATATGCTCATATTAGATCTAAAAAAAATTTAAATGTCATCAAAGAGATCACCGCCTCTGAGGGTAAGTTTGAAAATAAGGCCGGAATTGCTGAAGCTATTATTAAGCATTTCAAAGAGATTTTTAACTCACCCAGACCGATTAATGAAAATGTTTTCAGCATTCCTGTTGGCAACATTATTCCCTCGAATGTGATTGAATCCTTAACTCTGCCGTTTACTGATTTAGATATTAAAAATGTAGTGTTTAATGGTTCTTCTTGCTCTGCGCCTGGTCCTGACGGTTATACGTTTGATTTCTATAAAAAAGCTTGGCATATCATTGGGCATAAGTTATGCAATGCTATTAAAAGTTTTTTTACTACTTGCCATCTTCCCAAAGGGGTTAAAGCCTCAGCCATTACTCTTATTCCTAAAAAACCGCATGCTTCTAATATTAATGATTATAGGCCTATCTCGTTATGCAATGTTTTTTATAAAATTATTGCTAAGCTTTTGGCTAATCGTTTGAAGACGGTTTTACCTTTAATTATTCATGAGAGCCAAGCTGGGTTCATTCATAACAGGTGCACTACTGATAACATTTTGCTTGCCTCGGAAGTGCTTAGAGAGTTTAATTTTAATAGCAATCTTTTTTGTGCTAAACTGGATATCAAGAAGGCCTTTGATATTGTTTCTCGGAAATTCCTGATTAATAGGATGAGGCAAAAGGGTTTTCCTGACATGTTTATTAACTGGGTTAATTGTTGTATTTCTAATGTGCATTTTTCTATTTGCCTGAATGGGTCTTTGGAGGGGTTTTTTAACTCTTCCTCTGGCCTTAGAGAAGGTTGTCCTTTACCCCCCCTTCTTTTTTGTATTGTTATGGATGCTCTTTCTTGCAGTCTCACCTCGAATTTTGTGGGGAATAATAGTCCTGTTTTTAATATTAATGGCAAGAATTTTAATCATCTTATGTACGCAGATGATCTTCTTGTTTTTGGAATGGCTAAAGGTCATAATGCCACTAACCTTATGAACATTCTTACTGATTTTGCGGAATCTTCAGGACTTAGCATCAATCCCACTAAAAGCTTTATTATTTTTTCTAATAATACTTTTGATACTGAACAATTTTGTAGCATTATGGGTATTATTCAGAGAAGTAGTTTCCTTTCGTATCTGGGGATTCCTATATCTCCAGAAAGGCTGAATGCATATCATTTTCAAGTCCTGTTAGACAAAATTATTTCCCATCTTGAAGGCTGGAAGGTAAGATTTCTTTCTTTAGCTGGTAGAGTTCAGTTTCTTAAATTCACTATTTCAAACACTCTCGCCTATTGGATCAAAGGGTCTATCATACCTAAAGGCATTTGTAAGACTATCAACAAGTTATGTTCAAAATTCTTATTTCATGGGAATATTAATGGTAAGAAAGTGCATATGATTGCTTGGGAGAAAACTGTAATCCCTAAGCAAAATGGCGGTTTAGGTATTGTTTCTATTGATGCTTGTTATTACAGTTATCACTGCACTTTTATTTGGAATTTCCTTACTCAGGATAGTTTGATTTATTACTGGTTTAAAAATAAATATTATTCTCCTCGGAAGCCTCCGGTTGCAAAAGCTTCTAAATTCTGGAAAGCTATATGTTCCACTGCTCATAAAATCAAGCATCATTTAGCTTTCAATATCGCTTCTTCGTCCAAATTCTCTTTATGCTGGGATCCGTGGATTAATGGTAAAAATTTATCTGAATTTTTTCAGATAAACCAAAGGATCACTGGGTTATCTATCAATAGTTGTATCAGGGATGATGTTTGGGCCCTTCCAGACTATTTACCTGATAATATGAAGCATGTTATTTGCGGCATTGAGATTAAAGAGCAACCGGCTTTGGCTTGGGATGGCTCTTTAAACCCGAAATTTAAAAATTTTTTGAAATCCTTTTATGATCATGAAGAGGAGGTTACCTGGCACAAGTATGTTTGGCATAAAGCTTACTCGCTTAGATATTCTATTCTAACCTGGATGGCTATGCTGCAGAAACTTAAAGTTGCTGATTTGTTAATCAAAAAATCTATTCAAGTCAATCCGGTTTGCTGCCTTTGCAACAATGCCCAGGAAGATCACAACCATCTTTTCTTTAACTGTGATTTTACCTTTAATGTTATTATCAACCTTATTCCTGATTTAAACTCTTTCTTACTTAGACCAACTTTGATTTAGGTTTTTGATTACATTGATAACCAGCTGCTTTTGTCCAAATGGGAAAAGAACTTCTGCTGGCTTACGATTGGATGCACTGTGTACCACCTTTGGAGGGAAAGGAACAACCGGAAATTTGCTAACAATTGGAATTCCATGGAGAATATTACCATTACTATAAAAAATGCTATACGGGTCAAAACGTGTAGCTGGAAGCATTTTCATCATCTTATTGAGAAATTTCAGTTTCTCTGAAATTTTGGGTGTTCTGTTGTATGGCTGGGGCGGGAGCATTCTCAAGCTGTTTTGTTCCCGTTGCTATTTTGGTTTTGTAATTGCTGGGTTGTTTTGTTTTTTAGTTTATGTTTGGCTCTTTGTTTGGTTTGATTGAGTTGAACTCTTTATCTTTGTCTTTGTTAGTCTTTGTTTTATTGTAAGTCTTTTTGTATCTTTTTAATCTTAATAAAATGGGCTTTGCCCCGGTTCTTCCCAAAAAAAAAAAAACAAAAAAAAAAAATACTTTATTTCTTTTTCTCATTTTAGTGCGAAGCCCGATTAGTAAACCCACCACCAATTGGAAGAGAACAAGCATCTGCATCAATTTAGCAATCACCTGGTTTTTTATAGTCAAAAATAAATAAATAGAAAAAAAAGCTAAGCATTGATTGTTGGAGCTCGAGAGTTGTTTGGTTTGAAGTAAAAGATGTGAAAAGAATTTTAAATATAATTTTTTTTAAAAAAAATAGTAGTATTTTAAAGTAAAAGAAATGCAAAATAAAATTTTAAATATTTAGAATTCAACTTGTGGCTTAATTTTGATTTATTTGTAAATCGTTAGATTTGATTGCTTTTCAAAATATATAAATTCTCTATCATTTTCATCATAGCTTGTCGTCGATGTTGCCAACACTACCATTTACTATCACTGTTGGCAATAGTTGGTGGCAATGTTAATTAGCGATGATTGGTTTTGCCACTTGCCGTCGCTGGTTGCTACTGGTGGCAATATCAATCAGCAGGTCATTGATGTCACCATCGGTTGTAGCCGGTTGATGGTAGTGGCAATACGAATCAACATGTGATAGTTATCGCCACCAATCACCTCAGACTGCTACCAATCATTAACTACCACCATCATTGATCTTTAAATTACTTTCATTTTACTTTCAAAATAATAATAATAATAATAATAATAATAATAATAATAATAATAATAATAATAATAATAATAATAATAATCGCCATCATTTATTCTACATTCAATCAAATATATCACATTTTTTTATACTACATATTATTTTATTTTGCATTCTTTTTTCATCGAACCAAAACCCTCTAAATGAAAGCTAATGCAATAAAAAAGAAGTTAGACCTAGCATTGGATGGAACTAGGGATGTAAGTGAGTAAAGCCGGCTTGTGAGTCAACTCGTGCTCGGCTTGATAAATGGCTCGTGAGCCAAGCTTGATGAGCTAACAAGCCAAGCTTGAGCTAGCCTTGACTCGACTCATAAGCATGCTCATTTTAAAAATATTAATATGAAATATACTTTAAATATATTAGAATTCAAGATTTTAAATACAAAGTTATTTAAAATATTTAAAAAATCATAACATAATTTCTTATATCATGTAATTCTCTATTATTTTTCTCAAGATTTTTTATTCTTTTCACCATTTAATTATAATAATTATTTAAATCATAATCATTTTCTCTCTTTCATAATAAACAAGCTGACTCAAATTTATTGAATTAAGCTCGAGCTCAATTAATTAATCAAGCTCAAACTCAAGCCATGAGTGAGTGGAGCTCGACTCAACTCGTTTACAACCCTAGATGATTCTTTAGGTAATTTATTCCCCATTCATCTATTTTTTAGTTTTTATTTATTAGTTTGAATTCCAAAAATATCCTTATAACCAAAATTTGTTCCGGAGCACTGCCCTTGACCCTACGACTTGATCAGATTGGTCGAACACTCGAACTCCACCAGTTACTTATAACTTAAAAATATTTAGATTTATCTAGACATGATAGTTTTAATTATATTAATAAATTCAAAAACTTTTTATGCTAATTTTGATATATTTTATATAAGAATATTTTTACATAATTTTTTATTTATACCTATTTTATATTTATAAATTCAAATTAAAAGTTAGGCCATGTGAGTAGCAACTGGTGATTTTAAGCACATAAATTTAGTATAGATAAAAATACGACCAAAATAATGGTAGGAATTTCTACTCTCTTTATCTTTGATTTTAAGGTTGAAAAAGAAAAGCTCTGATTTTCTCATAAATTCACAAATTTCGGGTTGAAAATCGCCCGAAAATTAGCTTATTAGTAGATTTCCCTTCCAAAATAACCGTGCAACTTACCGGAAACGATTTCCCAATCAAAAGACGGTAAAATCCCCATTAATGGAGTAATTTCTCACTTCCGTCACACTAGTTTCCTTCGCTGCCAGCGCTTTCTCGAAAACTTTCTCGACGATCTTCTCCACCTCCAAGCCCTCGATCCCTTCATCCCAATCCTTCCGCACCGGAATATATGGCGGCCGCGCAATGTCAACCACTAAATCCCAATCAACTCCTCTGAAAAACTCGTGCCGCTTAATCTCCTCGCTGGTGATCCTCTTCGACGGATCCTTCACCAGCATCCGTCCAATCAAATCCCTCAGCGGCATCGGTTTTCCGACGAGATCCGGAGATTCGTGCAATATCCGGCGGAATGTCTCCCTCCGATTCTGCCCTCGAAACGGTGTTCTTGCATACAGCATCTCGTATAGAATGACGCCAAGGCCCCACCAATCGACGGCGAAGTCGTGGCCCTTTCCAACGATGATTTCCGGCGCTACGTATTCCTCTGTGCCGACGAACGATTTCGATTTCGCCGGAGAAGGAAGCAGGGGATCGCCGGTGGGGAGGTCCGGCGTGACTCCGGCGTGGCGGGAGCAGCATCGGAACAGAGAGCGTAACTTTTTTCGTTTCGATTTGGCGGGGAGGGTTTCGGACCGGGTGAAAGGCGTTTTCGGGGATGATCTGGATGTTGGAAGTTTGGTCGACAGGTCGAAGTCGACAAGCATTATGTGGCCGTTCTCCTGAATCAGAACATTTTCCGGTTTGAGATCGCGGTAGATGATACCCAAATTGTGAAGGTGGGTTAATGCGATCACCATTTCCACGGCGTAAAAGCTTTTGTATCAGAAGAGGAAATCAGAACTACATGCAGAGCATATAAGCAGATTGAGATAATTAATTGACTGAACTCACTCACTGTATCGTCTCCAGCGAAAACATTTTCTCGGTTTGGCAGCGACGAACGGTGTTCAGATCGCCGCCGGGGCAGTAATCGATGGCGAATCCGACGATTTTATCAGTGGAGACGATTCCACGGAGAGAAGGGAGGAGGGGGTGTTGAAGTTCGAGCAGGACGTCGCGCTCGAACCAGATTCTCCGGAAATCGGCATCGCTTGAGGGTTTCGAGATTGATTTGAGTGCAAGGGTTTCCCCGGAGGTGAGGTGGCGGACGAGGAAGACGATGCCGTTGCCCCCGCGACCGAGAATGGAGGCGGCGGTTAGGTCACTGAGCTCGATCGTGGCGGGAGGAGTTGGGGGGTTTGGCCTCTCGGCCATGGTTACTTGCGAGGGAAATCGGGGCAGGTAATGGAGGAAGACGGGTGGTATTGTAAGGATTTATAATCAAAGGAGAAGATAGAATGTTTGGAATTTGGATCAAGTTGGCGTAAAGATAATATTCTTATTTCGTGTTCTAAAAACGAAAGAAAGATTACGCCAATAGCTCTTTTGAAAGTGAAATTTCGACAGGACAGCAAATCCAAAGGAGAGATTTATAATTCGACTGGTCGAAGTTTTGTTTGGAATAATTTTTATACTGTTTATTAAAATTATTTTTTAGTATAAAATTTTATATTTAAAAATTTTGTACTAAAAAGTTGCATCAAAAGTAACACAAAAATAGTCCTAAACGAAGCTTGAGTCAAATTAAATAATGTAATGAATAAACATATTATTAAAAAATAATAAAAATAGCATAATAATAATATTTTAAATATGAGATAAAAAATTAAACGAAATAAACAAATATGAAATATTAAATTTACATAATTAATTAAAATAATTATCTTTAAAATTTTAAGAGCATAAAAATCCTAAATATCATAATTCTAGGAATTTACACTTAAAATAATATGGTAATTTTATATTTAAATGTTTTTAATTTTTAAAATTGAATTTTAATTTAAATTTAAATTATATATAATAGGATAATTTAATATA
Source organism: Dendrobium nobile (assembly GCA_022539455.1). Classification (NCBI taxonomy): domain Eukaryota; kingdom Viridiplantae; phylum Streptophyta; class Magnoliopsida; order Asparagales; family Orchidaceae; genus Dendrobium; species Dendrobium nobile. The sequence goes on from CM039734.1 coordinate 51,564,063, forward strand.
AATTATTGCAGCTTTATATTACATATTTACATATCATTTATAAATATAAATTATATAAAAAATTCACATTATAAAATTATATGCATAAAATCATTTTTGTGTATAATTAAATATATAAAAGTTAATTGCTTATAATATATAATTAAATATATATAAAAAACTAAATAGATACAAATTTCGGTCACTTCGACCTCCATCACCTACTATAGTTCCTTCGACTATTGTAGCCCGATTATGTTCCCTGCGATCACCATTGCCCAACTACGACCTAATCGGCCAGCATCACCCTCCAACTAATGTCCTTATGGCCTTCATCATCCGACTTCAATCCATCTGACCACCGTCGGACGACAATGATCTTGACATCTGTCGCACACCAACTATGTCTTTCTTACCTTTTTCGTTCGTTGACTATAGTCCCTCTAACCTCTATCACCCAACAACAGTTCCTCCAACTAGTTGACTGTAATCCTTTTGACATTTGTTGCTCAGCAACTATGGTCCCCATGACCTTAGTCGCCCGTCTATGGTCACTAATCTTTGTCGCCCGACTATGGTCCTCATACAACTCTCCCAACAATGATCCCTCATACCTCTATCACCTGACTAAAACTCCTCTGATCTATATCGCTAGACTATGATCCCTCCGACCACCATCGCTGGACTATGGTCCTACCGACCAAATGAGCATGCCAAAGTTCTCTTTAGAATAGCTCTAGAGTCATTGGATTCTTTTAAATCCAAATATTTAATATGATCTATATATAATGTATATTTGTTATATTGAACCAACGTCTTCCTCTATGGAAAGACATCATTTGTAATCAACGACAAACGCTAGTGAAATTATTTTAATTGAACGAGACCTCATGATTTTTTCCATTTTCTTGATTTTCCATGTAAAAATTTTAGCGTGTCTAATGATTCCTTCATATTTCTCTCATTTATGTATATGCTAGATTTTCATATGAAGCTAGGACTAAACAATATCCATCATGAATATTTCGACATGCAACAATAGGTAGGGGTGTCAATATTTGACACGACGCGAAAACCCAGTCAATAGGCATTCAAAACCTTTAGAAAAACACTTTGAATTCGCTTTAAGCTTCATAACAAATATTCTAAAAATCAAAATAAATGCATTTTAAATACAATTGATATGGCATGCAAAAATTATCTTGATCGGGCACAAATCTCGAGGCAAAAATCTAGTTGGAAACTTCAAAAATTAATTTCGAGAGCATATGAACTCCGATTTCAGCGAGCTTACAGTCAAACTGAGCGTCTCGGAAATACGAACCCAACGACACCAAGATCAACCCAATCCGAGCCCAAATGAGTCCTAATCAAGGGTTCAAAGCATTGTTGGAAGGTTCAAACCACAATTTGAGTTGCCAAACGGTCTCCGATTTTAACGAGCTTATACTCGAATCGAACGGCTCGACGAGGCGAATCCAACGAGCCCAAGATCACTGAATTAAGACATCATTAAGGCTTTCAAATGCCCAACGAACGGTTCATGATCAAAGGATTTGATATCGGCCGTCCATTCAAAACACTCCCAATTCGCCCCTGATCTCACGCCTATTTACGGGCTATGCCACTCCAGAAAAACTATAAATAGAGCCCTCATTCTACACCAAAAAGAGGAAAGGGAAGAGAGAGAAGAAGAAGAGAAGAAGGAGGAGAAGGAAGAAGCTCCTCCTCGACCACCGCCGGAGCTCTTCCTGCGGTCTGAAGACGCCAGAACTCTGCCGGATATTCAGGAGAACGCCAGAATTCTGCCCAACTTCCATGGGATGTTGAAATTCCTCCCAATTTACAAGTGAGTTCCCTCCTGACGCCGAAACTCCGCCCAAGTGAAGCCGGAGTTCTCCTCTACCACCAAAGACGTCGGACTTCTAACGTCGGACCTTCACTCTTCGACAAGTTTCTACTCGACGCCGGATTTCTACCGGTTATCGGACTTTGCTGGACGTTTATGCGAAGATGTATTTCTTTCCATTGCTGGACTTCTACCTGACGCTGTCCTATTGATCTTCGTCGTCAGACCACAGTCCTTCTGACTTCCGTCGCCAGCCGACTACAGTCCTCCTGACTTACGTCGCCCGCCGACTACAGTCTTTCCGACATCCGTCACCCGTTGAATACGGTCCTCTTGACTTACGTCGCCCGCCGACTACAGTCCTCCGTCGCCAGCTGACTACGGTCCTCTTGACTTATGTCGCCCGCCGACTACATTCTTTCAGACCTCCGTCGCCCGCCGACTACAGTCCTCCTGACTTACGTCGCTCGCCGACTACAATCCTCCGTCGCCAGCTGACTATGGTCCTCCTGACTTACGTCGCCCGCCGACTACAGTCCTCTGTCGCCAGCTGACAACGGTCCTCCTGACCTACGTCGCCCGCTAACTGCAGTCCTTCTAACAAAGCAAATACGTCGATAGTAGCTCTTTGTATTTACATCATGTGATGTACTCCATAAGATGTACATCAAGCTAAGGCCTTCTCCCAAGGAAGGGCCTCATTTGTAATTGACTGCAAATACTAGTGGATTCGTTCAAACTGGGCTAGGCCCCGTGGGTTTTCCCCCTTTTACAGGGGTTTTCCACGTAAAAATCTTGGTGTCTCATAAATGCTAGACCATCTCTCCTTATCTGATTGCGTGCCGGATTTTCGTACAATGCTAAGATGCTAAATATGATATTTCTCTACCGCCGCGAATACGCCTGGCCGCAACAACAATAAACCTAAAACCCCTCAAAATTAACTGCTCCTATTATTTTCTTAATTTTCATTTATTATTTAAAAATGACTCTTACTATAGTATCGTTAGTTAAAAGCAAAAGGCTGGAATATAAGATAAAAAAAGGTTCAAATTTATAGGAAACGAGCAAAAAGATTGGATTGAATAAGACGAAGAAAACAAAGCATTCAACTATTCAAGCTTAGGAAGCTGTTCAAGGCTACATCTATAGGTGGAAGACCCGCCAACAACGTAGCCATCCAAAGGAAAATGACAGGCATCTTGCGCTATTTCACATGCAATATTTCCTCTAAAAAATTTTAATTTGATTGTTAAAAAATCAAAGATGTGTTGCCTGCTAAAAAAAATTATTCTAATTAAATTTATTTGTTTGCAACGTTCATAATGAATCACACTCTTATTTGTTCTTGTTCTTATTGAAAACCTCTTACTAGCGGAGACCGACGGACGGCGGCGGGCGAGGTCAGTGTGGACTAAGGCAATGGCGGCGTGGGGCAGTGCCGGTGCGGCTGCGGGGTTGATTTGACTAGCATGGAACGTACGGCTTGCCGCTGGCCTGATGACTAAAGCGATGAGAGTGACATACGCGACACACGAGTAACTGCTGGCCGCCTGGCAATATCTATTATACTTTTGGGTTTCCGGGTCAACCCGGATTACTTTTGGGTTTCCGGGTCAATCCGAACCCCACCAGATTTTACAAACGGGTCAAAAACAAAGCCCTACATGGGCCCTGGTTAGGTACCCATTGGGTACACATGCCTTACTTGGACGGGCTTCACCCACCCATGCCCACTCATGGTGACTTTCGGGATGTCGTACCCATCTATGCACACCCACTTTTCATATTTTTTAAACACAAACTGCCACGGACTGATGGTTTTGAGGCTTTTTGCCCTTTTCTCTGATTGCAAACTTTCAAGCCGCATATCATAATTTACAGTAGTCGCAGCATGGTTAAGTGCTGCACACTTTGTTGTGAGAATTGGAGTGATATAAGATATACATAGATTAGCAATGTAAATCAATTTATCCCCCGATGTTGATTACCCACCTATATCCATCCACAAGGCCATGGGCGCACCCATACCCACCCATACCCATTGGGTATGGGTGGGTGTGAGTATGAGTACCCAATGTAGGGCTTTGGTCAAAAACTCGAACCCGAACCCAACTTATATAGCAAATGGGTTGACCCGAACTCGAAATTTTTCAGGTCAAGTCAGGGTCGGGTTTCGAGTCGGGTCAGATTTTGACACCCCTACTTCCTACTTTTAAGCATAAGAAGTTAACAAAATGGCCATTTTTAATGAATATAGTTAAATGAATAGTCAAGAGTCTCTCTTCTTGAATTTAATTGACCTCATCTTCCTTCATACTAAGTCTGGCCAGTAATCACAACCTAATTTTATTAATAAAAGATTAACTTAATCATAATTTATTTTGAGATTAATTAATCTAATATTTAGTTGTCTTATTAAATTTATTCCAAATGTCTTGAAAGGCTATGCAACTCTTATCAGCTTATATTCCTGCTTAGCAATATTTTAATATTGGATCTTGCAACTTGCTAAGCATGAAATAGAGAAGACATTGACCATTGCTATGCATAGAAAAGGTTGGATAATGAGGCCTAATAACTAATATATTTTTAAGTAGAACAGGCTTCCAACTTAATATAATATTAAATAATTAAACTATATATTAATAGAAGAATATTAAAATGTTGAACAATTTTTTATAAATTTTGATTTTTATATCAAAAAATGAATTTGATTATTAATGTGTTAGGCTTAATTTTAATATGTATTTATTTGTTTGGTCAAGAATATAAACTTAGGGTTTATTGGAGAGAGCTGACAATGTATATTAAAGTACTTGTTGAACTGTTATAGAAAATAACTTTTTTTTTTAATTTTTATAGGTATTATATTTTCTTTTTAAAAAGACGATCATCAACTTTTAACATTACCGCGAACCTACGGCGTTTTATCCGCTGGTATTTTCCGTCGGATATGTACGTCGTAAAATTTCGGCGTATATATCGCCGGAATAATCGGTTAAGAAACGACGTTTTGGCTAACATATTTTGCGCCGGTAATGGGTTGGAGAGTGCGCCGGAAAGATTTCCGGCGTCTTATAAACGTCGTAAGACATTTTCTGACGCGCACCAAACCGGCGTACCAAAATCCAACGGAAATGCGCCGGAAACCAAGGACTTCCGTCGGATTTTACGTGTTACCGGCGGATATGGTCCGCCGGTAATACCGTATTTTCCTGTAATGAAAGGAGCAAGAATGTAATAGCTTGATAGAAATTTTACGAGAATCTAAAAGAATAAATTATATAGAAAGTTGTACTAAACTGATTGTTCGGGTTCTTTTACAATGGTCAAAACTTTTTGCAAAAGTATTTTGAAGAAAATAGATATTTTTTAAGTTCTTATGGGTATTTTAATTTTTTATTTTTTATTTAGAAAGTTGGATCATAATTTTCTTAATAACAACTACCACAATACAACATTATTGCTATAAAATTTAAATTTAACTATGGAAATTCTTAAAATAATTATAAACAAATTATAGTGAAATAGAACTTTGATAACTTTTAAAAAAAAATATTGAAAAAAGGTGCTCCATGTTATGAAGGGGGTGGAACATTTGCTATACTTTTTTTTTTATGAAAAGTCAATGGGAAGAAAAATATCTTGAAAATTGAAGCAATATTTCAATATCTTTATATCAATCTGCTATTTTGGCTACTTTTTGGGCATTTTTCTACTGCATTATAAATCAGTTTTTTAGTTTAAAATTTTCTAGTTCAAAAAAATTTTGCTCTAAAAAATTATTTTAGAAATTAGTAAAATAACTATCCCAAATTTAGCATTAACATAAATTATTTTCTTTCTTTCATTGCAAGAAATTTGCTAGTCATATTTTATTAAATAAATATGAATGAGTATTAAAAAAAATATGTTTATTATTTATGTAACAAAAATTTGTAGTTAATTTCTACAAAAAATATAGCTAAATAGCTCCTTTTAATCATATTATTGATAATCACAATTAGTAAAAATACAACTAATAACAACAACATTATCATCATCATCAAGCTTTTATCCCACTATGTTGGCTCTGCTATATGAATCATTTTTCTCGATTCTGTCCTTCTAATAATCTAATTCCCATTCAAATCTAATAAAGAAAGATCATTTCTAATATTTTTTATCAAGTTTTTTTTGCTCTAATATCTACCTTTCTTAACATATGTCAGATCTAATACATCTACTCTTCTAATCGAGTCATTGTATGGCTGATATTTTATGTGACCACACCGTCTAAGACGACTATCTCTAATTTATCTGCTGCAGGAGTCACTCCAATAATTAAAAATACAACCAAAAGATAAAAATTATAATTAAAGATATAATTGTCTAATTTTTAAAATCCTAAGACAACTTAACTACTAGTAAATATTAATTGCAACTCTATCATGCAAAATTACAATACTAGTTATAACATGTATTAATTAGCCTTCACTCTCTCTAAACGCAGACAAAAATAAGAATTTTAATTTTACCCTGTCATTGTTACTTGTAACATTCACATGATAGTAACAAGCAAGAAAAATGTAGGAGAAATGAAAAGAGGAAGGCTATTTTGTCAAATCTTTCACATTACTTTGTTGATTAAGAACAACATTATATTCCATCATTCTGACTTTGAGGATAATCTTCTTTTAATGGGGAGAAAATTAGAGTTTTAAAATGGAGGTGAAAGGCTTTTGCTCTAAATCCGGTGATGATGATAGTTGACACCATTTTAAAGAAAAAATTGGAGCTTAACCATAGGAATAGCAAACCTCCGATGAAGACATATAACACATTTTTCTAAGGTAGATTGGAGCTTAATTGTAGGGATTGTGAGCATTGATCGCCTCTGAACACAATATGTCCGATAAGGATATTCAAAACTTCTTTCTAGGGATCGAAGATTGGAGCTTACCATTGGGACTACGTGTGATGTATTAGAATCTAATGAAAAGAATTGAAAATATTTCCCTTTTTATCTCATATCTCAAACACAAATAGAGCCACTAAAAATATTTAATATGAACAATAAATATGATTTTTTTTATTTCCCAAAAATATTTTTATGTAACATTCATTACAAGCTATAACCAATATAAATTTTAATTGGATTATAAAAAAAAATTAATACCTTAGAAATACTTGAATGTTCTACATACCGAAACTTAAAAATATTGCCCTATTGTATCATGCTCTCATTCTTTCCTTAAATAATGTATAACCAATAAAGAGTGAGTATACACATATACAAATGTTAACTGAAATTTTAAAAAATAATATTTTAAAATTATTAGAATGTTCTACAAATTGGACCTTGTCAATACAACATTATTCTACTGGAGCCTTACCCTTTCCTAGAATAATGTATAAATAATACAGAGTGAGCAAACATATGCTCAATAGACTACAAAATCTACAGAAGAATTCAATATTCCATATTTCATCAAATCACACAACTCTAATTAAATAGTTAAATGTAAAGTTAAAAAGGAAATAAGTAAACATTTATATATGAGTATAATAACGAAGGAACTTTAGTTAGAAATTCACTTGCATTATAAGAGAACAAAACATACTTGCATCAAAGCAAAACATAGCTTACTTGCACCAGAACATAACATAACGTAACTTACACCATAATGGAGCAAATTAGAGCATGAATGAATGCAACATGTAATACATGAATCATATGATGTATATGCAAGAGAATGTCCCAATCTTTCTATTTAGACAACACATCATATTCATAAAACACTTTCGATTCATACAACACTTCAGATATGTATATATATGTGCAAAGGCTCTTATATTGCACAAAACATAATATAGCTACCACAAACAACACTTTATTCTCCCACAATTCCACCACATGAATTGAGGAATTCCACATTGCTAACATGTATGCATGATTATATAGAAATATATAAAACTTACATATGTACGATAATTTTAGTAATGCACGGGCTATAATTTGCGTACATGTTTAACAGTAACAGTTTAGGATATCATTCATGGGAAATATAGATATTATCATTTTAAAGCATTTATTGTATTATAGTAACTTACAGAGAGATCAATATACGCACAAAAAAATAAAAAAATAAAGATATTAAACATGCCGATGAAATTTTCCATTTTCACTATCTACGTGCTCAGAATGTTATATTCCACAACATAGAAAGTGTTACACGAAAGAATATTCACCAGATTTTAAGAAATCACATAAAATCCCAAATCTACCCATATAAAGTTCAAAATTTAAATCTCAAGCTGAATAATTTCCTAAACATACTCGACAAAAGAAAAGAGCTTGAAAGTTTTTGACTCTCTTCTTCTTCTTTTTCATACCCCTCTTTCTTTTTCTCTTCTCCTCTCCATTGGCGAAGGATTTGGGTGAAAGCATTTTGAGTTAGTAATTTTAAATATTTATATAAAAACAAATTTTGAATTAGTAATGTGGCGCCAACTTTTCCAATCACCACAGAAAAATGTGCAATTACCGGCGATGGAATCCGCCGGTAACCACCAAAATACACCAAAAATATCATATAGAGACTATAGGTGCCTAAAGTCTTTCTCCCAACCCTGCTACGCTACCTAAAATTAGTCCTCCCAAACAGAGAACTCAACAGTACTATAGCGTCGTAGCCCTCCCAAGCAAATTCCTAAAACATGATTTTCTTTCTTCTTAGCTCAACCCACAGACATAAGCAGACTAAAATGAAATAGAGAAATGGTTTTACATATGCAAAAATTATCAAAAACATTAAAAAAAAACATAAATTTTATCATATCATACTTGAGTCAACAAAGGCAGACCTGCTCATGTATCCTTTATTATTACATTGTAAGCCTTAATTGCCTCCAAATTTAATCAATCAAATGAGGATCATCAACACTATTTTCAACGGAAGTCTATTGTCTTGCCTAGAGACTACGGATCTTAATTGCCTCCAAACTTAATATGTCCAATGAGGATAGTCAATGCCTTTTTCAATGAAAGGCAACAACCTCGTCATAGGAATTACAAGCCTTGACTGCCTCTAAGTCTAATCCATACACCTTTTCATGAGAAGACTTGAAGCTCATCATAAAGTCTAACAGCCTAGATAGCCTCAAAACCTTTATCATGGAGTCTTTATCTCCTCCAACAAATTTTAAACTTCTATTGAATGTTTTTTTTTTTAACACTTATGGAGGAGAAAGATCAAAGCCTAAATAGAAGAGGGATATTATAGTTCTGAGAGAATAATAAAATACAGATCTTCTAATTTATTTTGCTATGATGATCGGGAAACTATGGTCTAGTAATGATAGTTGGGTGACTATAGTTTTATTGCAATTGTTAAGGGTTGTTATCAAGTGATGATACTCAAGCTTTATGGTCTTGAAATGATGGTTGGGCAATAATATTATGGTCGGGTGATAATAGTCAGGTGATGAAATTATGGTCGGGTATCGGTGGTCAGGATCAGGTAACTTTGATTTAGAAATTGTAGTCAAGTCAAGACACTCGTAGATGATGATCATTATATTCTATCATTTGGCAGAGGTATTTCTTCCCTAGAACTTGATCTTGGCGCCCTTCATGTAAGGAATAGATGTTATTTACAGATTTGCCAGTGACATTTTAGTTATTTTAGCCAAAATCTTCAAACATTTTATTTAATGGCCTATATTGATCTCTTGATCATAGACCATTCTTTAAAATACATAATACATGTGATATATTTATAATTAAAAAAATTTTTAAAGCTACTTCTTTATTGAAATTAAAAGAACACATACTCTTATATCTATTTGTTTGCTTGAAGACAATGTAATTTTACAAGCCATATTTTCTTGTATCTGTTTGATCATATTCAAATTTGATGTCCAAAAAGAAGATAAGGCTAAAGTTAGTGTCATTAAAGATTAATGTCTTTATCATTTGAATTTTTTTTCTCTAAAAACTTAAGAAATTTTAAATTTGCATAGTTATCATTAGCTTATGTGATGTTAAGCAAAATATTATTTAACCTTTTGAGATTTTATATTAAATGTAAAACATCTTCTTTATGTTATCTCTTACAACTAATTTTATTAGTTTAATATCATCATTTTCATTATTTCATTTCAAGGCAAAAAGTCATTTTATGATATTTGGTATTTTATCAAATATTAAGGGCCTGTATGATATTTAATAATATCTAAGAAGAAGTAATTGGAAGTTAATCTTATAATGTGCTATTATTTTATACTTAAATGTAAAATTAATAAAACATTTTCATATATAGCCTAAAATTATGACCTGACTTCTCAAAAAAAAAAAAAAAAAAAAAGTCAAAATACGCCAAATACTTATCATTTCTTTGGGTTGAAGTTGTGGCACATCATTTTCATAAACCTAATCCTAGTGTTTGATTTTATAATTATTTTGAATGTAATTAATTTTTTATATGCTCCTTTTATTTAAGAGTTCAATACAAATAGGGGTGTCAATTTCGGCTCACGGGTCAGGTTCGGGTCGAACCTGAAACTGACCTGGGTTCAAATGGGTCAGAATTTGAACTCGGACTCGACCCGGGTAGGTAAACGGGTCGGAAATTCGAACCCGGATCCGACCCGACAAGACCCGCGTGGTAGCGAGCGCGGCACGGCGGCAGGGCAGGGTTCGGCAGCGGGAGACAGCGCGGAGGTGGCAGCGGGCGCATGGGGCAGCGGGGCAGTGAGCAGTGTGCGGTGCAGCGGGGCAGCAGCGCGGGGCAGCTGGTGCTCAATTAGCACCGTTGTTTAAATTTAGCTCAAATTTAGCTCAATTAGCACCATTGAACTATCATTAGTTTGGCGTTGTTTAAATTATAGTTATCATTTCCATTGATAAGTTATGAGCTTATTCAGAATTATTATTTTTTAAATATATTAGATTTACTATTTTAAAATATTTTTTATTTTTTAAATTAATTGCCGGCGCAACCGAAGGCTATTCTACCCCATAGCATTGATGGTATTACAATATAATTAAATTAACAAATAAAATTAAATAATTAGAAAATACAACTAAACTGTGTCTAATAATTTATATGTCTTATCTAATAATTTAGTTGTATTTATATAATAATTAAATTATATATTTTCAATAATTTAATTATATTGAAGAATGACAAAGAATATATGCTTTTTTTTATTTATTTTTTTACAAAGAATATGTGCCTTAATTAAATAGGTCTATCATGATATAAAATGTTTTAGAACAATGACATCAATTTGTTTTTTTTTTCTAATTTGGAGTTTCATCAACAGCTTTAGAGATTTGTTTGGGAGAATGAAATATATTTCAATTTATAAATTTATTAGATAAATAAGGGCGATATAATGAATTTGTTAATCCATAAAAATTATCAAAAAAAAAAAAAAAACAGAAAATAAGAAAGCAAGTTCTGTGAAAAGATTGGGATTTTTTTGAAATAATTGCATGCCCAAAACTTGCACTGTCATTCTTAAATAAAAAATTTATTTTTAGATGGCTATCGATAAGATGAGGATATTTTACTTGAAAATGAAGATACAAGTAGGGGTGCATGTGAGATAAGTTGGCCTTCCAGCTAGCCCAAGCTCTACTCAATAATTGGCTAATGAGTAAAGAATAGTATTGAGTCATGAGCTCTTATATCACTCCTCATATATCATATGAGTTTGAGTTCAACAAAATTCAAGTTCTTGGCCTATTAGCTAGAGAAGAATATTGAGTTCTAGCTCTAGATGCAACTTCACTTATACAAACTTCTTTATTTTGCTTCAAATGTTGTTGGTCTTGTAGTTTCATCGCAAATTTATCACTTCTACAGCGACCTCTCATCATAACACTACAAAAAAATAGGGCTTTTTGTAGCAGCTGTTGGGGGCGGTTTGAAAACCGCTACCAAAACTCTTATGTCGCAGTGGTTTTGACTACTACAATTTGCACCAATTTTAACCGGTGAAAATAACAAGGGTTTTGACCACCGGTAAAGCCCCAACAGTAGATATATTCCCTAATTCCCAATATTACATGTGATTTGAAGCTCGGCTCTCCTCTTCCCTCTTTTTTCACGCGTCCGTGACTTAGCCTTCAATTGGAATGAATGCCTGCGTAGAAGCCTAAAGGATGGAGTTGCACTCCTTGGCCATCGATCGGAGCAAACCATTGCTGAGCGTCACCTATTGGAGCTATTATCATAGGAGTGACACCATTACCATCGGAACCCTAAAAACCCGTTCTCTCGCACATCCTGCTCGCATCTAGCTCTTCCTTGTTCTCCTTGGCCGGTTTGTCCCTAAACTTGAGCTTACGCTTGTGTGAGCATGCTCGGCCCTATTCTATTGCATGTGGTTTCATTTAAAATGTTTTCATCTTCTAATTTGTGTTTTCTACTATTCTTTTGTGGTTTCATTTGAAATGCTTGTGTAAGTTGTGGTTTCATTCCTAGCTTGTATGTTTTTCTTATTTCTAGTCTAGCTTGTAATGGAGAAAAAGGATTCATGTAGCCAACCCCACATCGTGAGATAAAAGTTTGATGATGTTGTTGTTATTGTTGTAAGCAAGTAAGTGCTTCTATTGTTGGACCCAATGCTAGTCTTTCTACCCACTTTATAAAATAATCAACTAATATCAAAAAAAATATCTCAATCCAGATATCATGAGAAAGGGACCAATGAAACCCATTTCCCCACATGGAAAACAACCATAAGAGACTATGAGTTGAAATTTTTGACTTGGCGAATGATTCTTACATAATATTGATAGTTTTACAGTTTCCCGCATAGCTTTAATCATTTCTTTGATTAACCAATACTATTTTTATCTGAGAATTTTTCTAGTCAAGTTATTAGATTTGGAATGGTTTCACATTCCCTCTTGTAAACTTCTTTGAGCTTGCGGATAAAGTCGCATCAATATTATCCTAGATTGGATTTTTTGAGTCAGCCTTCATTTGAGATGAAATACTTTATTGATGTGTATCGTAAAGCTTGACTACTATCTTTATTTTTTTAGCAAAGTTCCTTGCCACTCACAATAAATGAGAAACATATTGTCTTCATTGCAATATAAATGCTCTAGCTCGCCAGTTAAAGTGGCATAAAGATTGCCATATTTTGTAAGAATAACCACTATTTTGTTTTTGTTTTCTTGAAAACTATGTGCAATTTGATATTTCTAACTTTAAAATTTTAGCTTGTACCTTGTTTAAATATCACCTTAAAAAGTAGGGATTATATTTATGTTGCATATGGTTCATTTATGAGTTCAAAGTCACTAAATATGCTTAAGTTCCTTGCTCCAGCATCATTTATGATTATGAGACTAGCAAGGAGAGCTTCATACTTGAATTGGTTGATTGTTGTTTCAAACAAAATATTAGGTGCACATAAGAGAATTAATCCTTAAGGAATTTTGAGGACATAGCCTATTCAGCTGATGTTTTCATGGATTGCACCATTAGTGTACCTTATCCATTTTATCTCTTCTTCTTGGCCTTTTTTTTCTTCCATTTTTTCTTCACCTCTATAAAGTTAGTAATTACCGAAACTTATATTAATATTCTCAATAGATATTTAATCTCACATTCAATGAGTTCAATAAATTATTTTATGAAGGAACTTAAGCTTTTAAAGCACTTTTGAATATGGTTCATTTATGAATTGATGAAGTTGATTAATAAACATAATTAGTAAAATAGATTTTTTGGTGATGGTTTAAACCGCCAGTTTTAATGGCCATTCAAACTGCCTCTGATTAATCGCCATAAACTGATCGCAAGTCTTGTATGATGATATGCCCCTCCATCTTGATGCAATGCACTTTAGTTTGAGATTTAATATGATGACAAATCTATGAACATGATGGTTGCATACAAATTTGAGTGACCTAATGAATCTTTATTCTTAGCAGTGACTTGGAAACTCATTTTTCCTTTAATATGGATAATAGTTGGATTACAAAAGCCAATTGAAGTCGTGATTATGTAAATGGTGCAAACAATTTCATATAGTTTACAAGTTGAATAAGCCAGAATTTATCAGGGAAAATTTTATGTCCATACAATTTATGCATTAATAGGCACTTCCATTCTATGAAAGATGTGAAAGACCATTTAATTTCCAAAGAATTTTTTGTTGGATATGTTGTATGGAATCGACATGGGGAAGAGCGTTGTATTGTAGCTGAATGTGCAATGAATGAAATATCTGGTGCCACACCAAAGTTAAAGGAAGGTGAAGCTCCTTTTGAGGATATAAGAACATATGATATAGATGGATTATTAAGAGACATATTATGTCCAAATGATTCATTTCAAAATCTAGTGATAGAGTAGAATGAGTTCAATACAAATGAATAAAACGATCATGGTGAGAAATTTATAAATTTAATGTAGGAAGCAGGAGCAGAGTTGTACCCTGAATGTAAAACATTCTCAAATCTTTCTTTTATTTTGAACTTATTTTGTTTGAAGTTTTCTACATTCTTGAACGACAAGATCCTTTGATATGCTACATGAGTTGTTGGTCGATGCATTTCCTAAAGGGGCGTTGTTGCCAAAATATATATATGAAGTGAAAGAGAAAATGAAAGTATTCGATCTCGGATATATGAAGATAGATGCATGTCCTAATGATTGTATATTATTTTTGAAAGATGGATCTTATCAGAATATATGTCACATATGTGGAGCATCAAGATGATCAACTATGATGAAGAATACTTCTGGAGGTTATGTGCACCTTAAGATGAAGTTATGCGCATTGTGGTGGATATATCACATTTCTTAAAGTTAATTAGTGCAAAGGTTCACTACAGGAAAATCACCCATTTCCGGCGGCCTTTTTCGACGGAAAGTGAGTCTTTTCCGGCGGTTAAAATACCACCGGTAAAAATGGCGTAGTAAAATAAATTCCGGTGGTTTTTTCCGGCGGCTAACCAGCGGTCTTAAACCGCTGGTCAAATTTAAAAAAAAAATTATTTTTGCCCGCCTGCCCAGGAGCTCTGCCCCCGCCTGCCCGGACTCAATCCCGGGCTGCCCGCTGAATTCCCGCCCTGACCGACTGCCCGGAAGCCCCGCCGAATCTGCCCGCTGCCCGACTGCCCGGACTCAATCCCGCGCTGCCTGCTGCATTCCTGCGCTGACCGAAGCCTGCCCCGCCTGCCTGTGCGCATGGTGGGATTCGAACTCTGTCCACCTGAAAAATGTGATTCATGTTAAAATCTTACCATTTTGCTGCAAGGCAAAATATGATAAAACTCTGAATGTATTTTATTTAAACTATATTCTTTCAAATTAATATTTATTTTAAAAACAAAAATTATATTTAATTAAAATTAATAATAAATGAAAAATTAAAATTAGTAATTACTTCAACTAAATTATTATAATTAAAATTAATAATAAATAGAAATTAATTAAAATAAAGTATTATCATTAAAATTTAATTAAAATAAATTAATAACTTCATAATTTATTAAAATACTAATTAATTTTTAATTATAAAAAAATGAACTAATTAATTTAAAATAAAAATTTATATTTAATATAAAATAAAAATTAACTAACTAATTAATTTTAAAATGAATATTAATTAAATAGTTAATATAATTTTTAATAATTATTTGTTAAATCATTTAAATAGTTTAAAACTTATTCATTTTTCTTTAAATTTTTAAAAGCCGCCGGAAAATTCCGACGGCAAAAACGGCCGGAAAAGTGACGAAAAGCCGCCGGAAAAGTGGCCGCCGGACAGCCGCCGGAAAATTCCGCCGTAAATTAGTGATTTTCCTGTAGTGGTTATCATTCCCATTGAGCTAGAGTTGTTACAGAATAATATCGTTATGGCTTTATGCAAGATGGAAAAAACATTCCTTCCATCATTCTTCATGATCATGATTCATCTTCTTGTACACTTAACAGAGGAAGTTAAATTAGGTGGTTTTGCTCAATATCGATGGATGTACCCATTTGGAAGGTAACATATAATTTATTATCTCTATTTAGTCACACATCTCTGAAACATTTTAAGATTTTATATCATTTGCATATTCTTCTTGATATTAAAGGACTATGTTGACAATAAAGCGTAACCCGAGGGTTCCATTGCGGAGGTATTTATTGCTGAGGAAGGGATTTCATTTTGTTTCAAATATTTGGAGGGGTATAGCCAAAATATTAGAATAAATATGTTATCACTTGAAAAAGGAAAATGTGTTTATATTCTCCAATGGTGGTATTTTGTTGGGGAGGGTTTCTTCAATTTTGTTAGACGAGATATCATTAACTCAAGCACATAGAAATTCGCTACATCATTGTGACAGTCTTATACCATTTAGAGAACATTTTAAAGATGATGAGAAAAGAAAGAGGCGCCGGCACACACATCTTACAACTTTGGATGTTGAGAAACTTGTTAACAAAAAAATTCATAAATGGTTGAAAATAACAAATAAGCTCTAAACTTAATGTTACAATTTACGTAAATGCTACTATTTTTTTTTAGGTCATGAGTGATGGTGGTCTAGAAGTAATAGAGAAAATTAATGTCCTGACCAAAGAGCCCAATAAAATTACACATACATATAAAGGTTTTTTATTAATGGATATGCCTTTCACGTAAAAACAAGAGATGAGAATAAGAAAATTCATAATTATGATGTTGTTAACAGTACAAAAATTAGAAATTTCAATTACTATGAGAAAATTAATGATATTATCGAGAAAAATTATTCATACAATTTCAAAGTGATACTATTCAAATGTGATTGGACAAACACAACTAGCACCGGTGTAAAGCAAGATCAGTTTGGTTACACTTTGGTGAATTTTTCACATCTTATTCATACTAGTGATAAATTATAAGATTATCCATTTGCTTTCTCTTCACAAATTGAACTAGTCTTCTTCATTCAAGATCATAAAAATACATATTAGAATTTTTGTTTGTCTATGACCTAGAGATGTATATGATTCAAGTATTTCTCGTAGCAAACAAATGTAAGTAGGGACATATGTGTACACTTTTATATTTTCTAATATTTCATGCATTTTTATATGATGCAAGATCAAGTAATCCAAATAAAAAGTTTGAAAAAGTAACATAGTTAACAATACCTACAACATTTAACGCTTCATCAAAATGAATATCAATTAAAGAGCCAAAAAATCAACCATAAATGGCTTTGATATAGCTAACGAAATGATGAATTTTAGTATTGTACTAACACTTATCAATTAGTTTAGTTACTGAATGTTGAACCAAAAAGTTTATAATATTTATATTCTTTAGCATATCTATATTCTTGTTTCTTTTGTGAGTTTTGATATTATATTAAACTCTATATTTGCAGGACATGACAGGAGGAAATACATTTAGGCAAGTTAAGAAGGTTGTATCAAAGGGCAGATCCAGTAGAGGATCTAAAACCTCTTCCATTCCAATCCACCACCCAGATTCTACTTGTGAGCAAACTCAAGAGGAGAGTGAGTGTAGTAGCACTCAAAAATCACTATATCATTCCACTTATAAGAAGACTCATACCTCAAATGATGGGATGTGGCTCATAGGTTTGATTTAATCATTTATTTGAATAAGTATAAGTAATTGTGTAATTATTCTTAAGATATGTGTTATGCACATATGAGTAGGGTGTACCTGTACGCCGCAGGGGGCGCACCACATGCATTGACATACAAAACATGCCTCTAGGTACATGTGTTCATATAGAGGTGAATGAGAATAATGTGCTAAGTAACATTTCAGAGTTTGTCCTCTTAGGATCATATCTATGTATCATTGTTAAAGATCCTATACTGATACCCATATCCTTCCCAAATTAGAGAAATAAGGGTATGGGGCCCTTTAAGAAAAAAAAAATGCTTGCTAAAATGGAAGTAAGAAAAATCCTAAATAAATTTTAATATTAATATTTATAATATGAGTAATAAAATATTTCTTTATATTGCAGTCAAAGTTTGCATTTTCTGAAAAAAAAAATTTGCATTTTCTGGGCATATACATCATTAGATTCTTCAATCCCTTGGAGTTACGTGGTGTAACCATAAAACTAATTTAAAAGTTGAGCATTGGGATAACCAACTTATAGAGGAAATTATGGAGTATATTCTAGCTAATGTTGATGCATCACAATGGTGCCACCTAGTCACCAGTGGACACAACCAAACGACAAGGTTAATACCATCATTATATATATATATATATATACATATATATATATATATATATATCTATATATATATATATGTATATGTATATATATATATGTATATGTATATATATATATATGTATATGTATATATATATATGTATATGTATATATATATATATACATATATGTATATATATATATATATATATATATATATATATATATACATATATATATATATATATATACATATATATATATACATATATATATATATATATATGCAAATCAGCTTGGAATTAGATTTATATGTAACAGGAGAGTGCCCGCTAGAAATGCTGCAAATGCAAAGAAAAAGACTTGTCCTCATACTATAGGGAGTGTGATTTCTATTTGCAGACAACAAGAGATGGTATATATTTAAATTTACATAATTTTATAATCACATTTATTAACTAATTACTTAGCGATTAAATTTGTTGTTATAGGCTATCAAGCATAGATTACTATTGTGGAGAATTAACAGATTACACAAAGATGGCACCTGGTCATCTGAAGATGCTAAATAAAGACGAGCAATTTCACTTTAGCTATAAATTTTTATACGTAATTCATTACTATTTTTTTTTTTTTTTTGAAAAAAAAGTTAATTAAATTTACTATAACATAGATACAAGCTTGTAAGTTTTTGGCTGAGGATAGACTTACACCAGAGGATGAGAATGTGGAGGCTAATGAAAGGACGTTCAATATGGATTTGGGAGCAGAACACCAAGGAAAAGTTAAAACCCAAGAGTTTGGTGTCACTCCAACACGATATTTTTCTCATAGCACGAACAAGAGAATGAGTAGCAGTGGAAGCATTTTTGATGCGGCACCAGTTATCCTATCAGCTATAGGAGGCTCATTTTACCACTGTTTGATGCCTCCACTACTTAGCTTTTGGAAGGAAATGATATATAGGAAATACTGTAGAGGATGCGGCAGTTTTGGCATTTTCACAACCTTGACAAGTTCAAGCTGAATATACAGGCCGTTGAAGCCTTCTTCTCCTCTATCCCTTGTCTCGTATTGGTTTTTGTTTGCTGTTATCTCTTTTGCAGGTCCTGGAGTACATCAGGTTGGTATCAGAGCCAATACAGCAGCATGACCGACAAGGGAAAAGAGCCAGTTCCCGATGAGGGGCGAAGTGTGGAAGCACAGTGGGCAAACCAGGCTAGTATCGCGCGGCAGCTGGAGTCACTGTCCGCCGATGTCCAACGCCTTACGATTGAAATGCGCCGCGAGTTTAATCTCTGTCGAGAAAGGAATGCACCCCATCAACCGCGTCCAAATCCGGCACAGGCGGTGGCTCCTGTGGTTCGGCGTGGTATAGGCCTTGATCGACTGGCGCCACGATTCAGACAGCAAAACATAGAAGCTTCCGATTCGGAAGAGGAGGTTCGGAGACAACCTGAAGAGGACGTGAGTGAGTTTGAAGATATGACAGATGGGGGCGAATATTTTCGAGACAATTACAGGCGCGGGCGGCGACCCCATCCTCAGAGAACTCAGGCCGAGTTCAAGGTCAAGGTAGATATACCTTTCTTTGATGGGCATGTGCACATTGAGGATTATGTAGATTGGGAGAAGGCTGTTGAAAATTTTTTTGAATACATGGAGGTTGATCCGTCCAAACAAGTGAAATATGTTGCTTGTCGTCTCCGGAGCGGGGCTAGTGCATGGAGGACGCAAGTTCTGCAAATGAGGCAACGTGAGGGCAGAGGTCCAGTTCGCAGTTGGGCGAGGATGAAATAGCTCCTACGGTCTCAATTCCTCCCTACGGATTACGAGCAAATCCTCTATATGCAATATCAGCAATGCGTGCAGGGCAACCGCTCATTCAGCGACTACACCGAGGAGTTCCATAGACTCAACGCACGCAATAATTTGAAAGAATCCATGAACCAACTTGTGGCTCGATATATTGGCGGGTTGAAGTACAGTATTCAGGACAAGTTGGAATTAAATTATGTCTGGTCCTTATCCCAGACGATCAACTTTGCTTTGAAGGCTGAAATGCAGATGAGTATATCGTCCCGTCCTCATTATACCCGCCGACAGATGACCGATTCTCTACCAGATTCTGGAAGGAACAGCCCCGGCCAAGGCAAATCTGTTGGTGTGGCTCCATCCCATTCACAACCTAACAATTCCCCAAAACATGCGGGTTTGACACCGGAGAAAGGGTCTCAGTCTAAGTCCAAGGCGGCCTCTGGTAGTAATCCTTATGCTAAACCGGCAACAGTGAAGTGCTTTCGTTGCTTCCAACCCGGGCACAAATCAAATGAATGTCCACAGCGACAACAACTCCAACTGTTAGACAATGAGCAGTCCGAGTCCTTCGATCAGCTGGATGAAAACAAAGATGAAAATGTTGAAGACGTCGAAGGAGATGATGGTGGGCCTGTGCTGTGTGTCATAGAGAAGTTGCTGATTGCACCCCGCCAAAGTAATGCCTCTCAACGAAATGCTATCTTCAAGACTAGGTGCACTATAAATGGAAACGTTTGTGACCTGCTCAAAGATAGTGGATGTACTGAGAACATAATAGCCCGCTTCGTAGTTCAAGCTCTTCAGTTAAAGACCACAAAGAACCCACAGCCTTACAAGATCAGCTGGGTAAAGAAGTGTGTGGACATTCAGGTGACAGATATGTGTCAAGTAACATTCTCCATTGGTCGCCAGTATGTCTGTGACGTTCTCTGCGATGTCTTGGAGATGGATGTATGCCATTTAATTCTTGGACGGCCCTAGAAATTCGATGCCGGCGTCGTGTATGATGGGAGAGCCAAGGTCTACACCTTAGATTGGAAGGGCAAAAGACTTGACTCTTGCCGAGAGTTAGTGAAGACAAATCGCAAAGGCCAAACACTTCTACATCCTCTGTTATGCAGATTGTATCCGGCCCAAACTTGCTCCTTATGAGGGAAAACAGAGATCCTGTGTGGGCCTTAGTGATCACAGATTCGGGCACTTCACTGCCACCAACAGCACCGGCAGAGATTCGTAACCTGCTCTCTGAGTTCAAAGACATTTGTCCTGATGAGCTCCCTGCTACACTGCCGCCCTTAAGATCCATCCAACATCAAATTGACCTGCTGTCGAACGCCACATTACCGAATTTTCCTCATTACAGGCTTAACCCCACGGAGCAAGAGGTTTTACAGTCAATTGTAGAAGATCTTCTACGCAAACAGTTAATTCAAACTAGCATCAGTCCTTGCGCCGTACCTACCCTACTGGTACCGAAGAAGAACAAAGAGTGGCGCCTCTGTGTAGACAGTCGTGCCATTAATAAAATCATGGTGAAATACCGTTTTCCGGTGCCTAGAATTGAGGAGTTAATTGATAAGCTAAGTGGTGCATCCATATTTTCCAAGTTGGATCTGAGAAGCGGGTACCACCAGATCAGGATTCGTCCTGGCGATGAATGGAAGACGGCCTTCAAGACCCCCTTCGGCCTATATGAATGGCAAGTTATGCCTTTCGGCTTATGTAACGCACCGTCGACTTTCATGAGGATGATACAAGACATTCTCAAACATGTTTGGGGGCAGTTTTGCATAGCGTATTTCGATGACATTCTGGTTTACAGTGCCAATCGAGAGCAACACAGTGGCCACCTGAGACAAATTTTTGTCATCTTACAAGAGAACAAATTGTTCCTTAATTTGCAAAAGTGCGAGTTCGCCACTTCTCAAGTCCAATTCCTGGGATTTCTAGTTTCCGAGCACAGCCTGTCTATGCACCCTGACAAGATTGCTGCCATTGTAAATTGGCCCACGCCAACGTCCTTCTTTGACATCCGAAGTTTTCACGGCCTAGCCAATTTCTACAGAAAATTTATCAAAGGTTTCAGCTCAATCATGAGCCCAATCATGGATTGCTTAAAATCCAAAACCTTTGCTTGGGGTCCTCCGCAACAGCAAAGTTTCGCGTCCATCAAGCAGGCCCTAACCTCGGCCCCAGTGCTCGCCTTACCTTGTTTTGAGAAGCTCTTTACGGTTGAGACCGATGCGTCGGCCACGGGCATCGGTGCCATTTTATCTCAAGACGGACGCCCGATTGCGTACTTTTGTGAGAAACTTTGTCCCGCTCGTCAGAAATGGTCGGCTTATGAACAGGAAGTGTACGCAGTCATCCGTGCTCTGAAGCAATGGGAGCACTATCTCCTTCATCAAGAGTTCGTAATTTGCACCGACAACCATGCCCTCCAGTTCATCAATAACCAGAAACACATCAATAGGATGCATGCCTGTTGGGTCTCATTCCTGCAGAAATTTTCGTTTGTACTCAAACATCAGTCCGGCCGAAACAACAAAGTTGCTGATGCCCTTAGCCGCAAAACAATGTTGTTAACTCAACTACAAACTGAATTCACTGGATTAGTTTGCCTGCAGGAATTGTATGCCACAGATCCAGACTTTTCTACCGTGTGGAGTAAATGTATCCAGCAGGAAACCGTGCCAGAATACTCAATCTGCCACGGTTTCCTTTTCCACAACAATTTACTGTGTGTTCTCGTTTCCTCTTGGAGACAACATCTAGTGCAGGAAGTACATTGTGGCGCACTTGCGGCTCACGCTGGGCGTGACAAATCCTTGGCTCAGTTAAAGAGTCGTTTCTATTGGCCGCGTCTTCGCAGAGATGTCTTCCGCTTTGTTGTGCGTTGCCCGGTATGCCAGAGCTACAAGGGAGGAGCCCAAAACACGGGTCTCTACCAACCGCTGCCAACCGACCTCAGTCTAGACTTTGTTCTTGGATTGCCACGGACCAGCAAAGGAAACAATTCGATAATGGTTGTCGTCGACCGTTTCTCAAAAATGGCGCATTTTCTTTCATGTAAGAAAACGTCAAATGCTCTTCAAGTCGCTCATTTGTTCTTTCACCAAGTGGTCCGCCTACATGGAGTTCCTAGAAGCTTGACATCCGATTGAGATGTCAAATTCATAAGTCACTTCTGGCGAGAGTTATGGAAACGCTTGGGAACTGATCTGAGGCTTCGCTCCGCTTATCATCCTCAGTCCGATGGGCAGACTGAGGTAGTTAATCGGACTCTTGGAAGTATGCTTCGCTGTCTCGTGCAAGACCACCCGAAGCAGTGGGAAGACATGCTGAGCACGGCGGAATTTGCTTACAACTCGATGGTGAATCGCTCAACCGGTAAGTCCCCATTCAGTATAGTTTACACTAAGCTTCCTAATCTGGCTTTAGATGTAGTGGTTCTCCCAAAGTGTAAGTCTGGAGCTGCTTCCACTTTCACGAGCCAATACTCTCAAATGTTGGAGGATGTGCATACACACCTAACTAACGCTAATCAGAAGTATAAGGCGGCAGCGGATACTCGCCGCCGACAACAATTGTTCAAGGTGGGTGATTTAGTCATGGTGCGACTTCACCCGGTGCCTACTCCAAACTCAGTCGGAGGAAGATCGGCCCAGTTCCCATCATTGCCAAAATTAATGACAATGCTTATACCGTGGAGTTACCGTCTGATCAAAATACGTCCCCCACCTTCAATGTCTCTGATATTTGGCCTTATCATCCACCGGACAACTCAATCATCACAATCAGCTCATCGGAGTCGAGCTCTTCCGACGCCGGGGAGGACTGATGCGGCACCAGTTATCCTATCAGCTATAGGATGCTCATTTTACCACTGTTTGATGCCTCCACTACTTAGCTTCTGGAAGGAAATGATATATAGGAAATACTGTAGAGGATGCGGCAGTTTTGGCATTTTCACAACCTTGACAAGTTCAAGCTGAATATACAGGCCATTGAAGCCTTCTTCTTCCTCTATCCCTTGTCTCGTATTGGTTTTTGTTTGCTGTTATCTCTTTTGCAGGTCCTGGAGTACATCAATTTTAAGTCAAATAGTAAATCTCAGAGATCAGGTCAACTCATTACGTGCTGAAATGAGGGAATTCATGCAACAATTTCGAATGCGGCATCCACCTCAAGTAAGCTCACAAATGGTATGTAAAATTTCACATTCTAATTTTAACGTTGGTTATTTGAATACTAATATTTTACAATTTTTTTATAATTGATAGGATGACAATGAAACTTCTTCTGAAAGATGATGTTATGGGAGAAAGCAAATGGTGTTTTGAAGAGAACCTATGTTTTTGACAAACTGTTTTAAAATGAATCATGGTATGAAAGTCTACTTTTTTGGAATGTTGCGCAAGGTTTTGATATTGTAGATTAACAAATATGAATGAAGAATATTCTTCTCTTTTTGACATATCAATAACTTAAAAAGTTTCTTGAGCCTCTATCACTTGAAGTGCTAATTTATTAGTACATGATAATGGCTATTGTCTTGTAGCTAGGAAATTGATGTTTGTTTGGAATTGCAACTATAATAGGCACAATTTTGCAATGGTGCCTTGTTATGTTTTTATTGTGTTTTGTGCCGTTGAGTGAAGTACATGATTACACTGGCGATTAACAATGATGATTATTACCGTTGCAATTCTGCAATGTTGTGAAGGTTAAAATCACTGCAATAACCAACACTTTGTTATATCTTCCCCAGCGGTTGTAAAACCCCATTAGAATGTCGTTGCATCACATTGCTATCACAGTGGGCGTGCAACAGTTTTAAAACCCTGCAAGAAAAATTGTGGCAGGTAAAACCGCCGGGAAATGTCTGATTTTGTACTGTGATAGCCCTTTTTTTTGTAATGAAGTCTCTTGAACTCTTCTTCTTCTTCTTCTTCAAAAGTTGTAAGCCTCATCCTCCTCTAGTGATTTCATCACTTCGCCAACAAGTTTTTACCACCACTCATGAACTCTATTTTTTCCTTCAAATGTTGCTGATCTCATTGATGTCTTTCCCAGTGAACACTCACACGTCTTATTCACTTTTTTGCCATGAGCTGCAACTGTATTTGAGCTCAAGCTCACAAGTCAAACTCGAGCCTACCAATGATCAATCAAAACTAGCTTGCACTCAATGTAAAAGCTCAAGTTTAGCTTGAGCCTACAATGAGTCAAGCTCAAATTAGTTGTGACTTTACCTATTATCAAATTAAAGATAACGGCTACAAAGAGGTCTCATACATCATTTACCAACAAAATTTACCTGCTATATTTATTATCACAAGATAAATATATTTTCTCCAACAAAATATTTTTGATGAAAAACTTTATAATTTTACGAAAAATAAAAAATACCGTTATTTTTTCCCCCTTCATTATTATTTCTTCTGTCCTGATTTAATATTCTACCAAGTCTCCTCGATCTATCATAAATATATACATAAATGAAGACTGAGTAATTCATGATTACATTAATGTTAGCAATTATTGGGAAATGGAGGGGGGAAAAGGTAAAAAAGAACTTTTGATATGAATTCTATGTTAATAATTTCTTTTACTTTATTATTGTAATATTATTTTTTTACTTTTTATACTTTTTTACTGTGTTTCTGTGTGGATATTTGATAATTCATTAAGAATAATTTAAAAAATAGTTATTTAATATTAAATGATATTTACCATTTTAATTGTATTTGCCCCTACTAATTTTGATAATTTTAGTTAGGGGTGTCAATTTTTGACACGACACGAAACACGACCCGAACCCGACCCGGAAAAATCCGGGTTCGGGTCAACCCAAACCCGAAACGGGTCGGGTTCGGGTTCATGGAATCAACCCGTTTTAAAAATCGGGTCGGGTTCGGGTTGACCCGCCAATCCGAAATTGACCCGAAAGTGACCCGAAAGTGACACGAAAAATCATTTTTGACCCGAAAACCCGAGATTGACCCGTTTTTTACCCGATTTTGACCCGAAAACCCGAGATTGACCCGATTTTTGACCCGAAAATTAGCAATTTTGGGTCAATCCCGGGTCATTCGTGTCGGGTCGGGTTGACCCGGACCCGAATCGGGTCGGGTTCGGGTCCAGAAACCTGACCCGTTTTTAAAAACGGGTCGGGTTCGGGTTGACCCGAACAGTGCCGGGTCAGTTCCGGGTTCGACCCGAACCCGACCCGTTGACCCGAATTGACACCCCTAATTTTAGTGGTATTAAAATTAAATTTACAGTTTTTGAAGGTTGTAAAACCAAAATTAAATTAATAAATAATTGCATCTCTTAGTAGGGAAAAGTTCTTTTTTTTTGGGAAAAAATAGGGGCAAACATGTCCAATTTCATTCCAAATAATGAAAAGTTACAAAGAAAAAAAAACTTACAAATAAAAAAGAAAAAAGTGGAAAAAACTCCAAAAACAACTAATAGATCATCAAAAAAGAAGAAACTAAGCAGCAAGCAGTTAGTAATAAACAACAATAAAGAGTTCTAATAAGAACTCAACCACAGTCGCAAATTAACCAATCAAGCTTCAGAGATCAGTAAATTGCTGACAGAAACCGAAAAAACAGGCCACCAAGAATTAATAAGCCTCCCAACCACAATGAAAAATATCAACCAGAACAGCAGAGTAAGAAACTTTCCAAAGCTCTCCAAACCAGCAACAGAGCCCAGCAACAGGACAAGCCACCCAGCAGTAACAAGCCATCCAATCGAAACAAAATACTCCAATTGAAACCCAAAGCTCTAAACAAGAACATCAAACCCACAACGAACCCAAAAGAGCTATGACAGAATGCAGCAACCCACAATAAACTTCCAACAAAGATCGCCAAAACAGCAACAACAGAGCCCCACTAAAAAGTCCATCTTTTCTTTTATTTATATTTTAGCCATAGCCGCAATTCAGTTGAACTGCTTCTGCTTGATTATCAGGCCATATCTGGGCCAAGGCCTTTTCAGTTTTTTAATTCATGGGTAAGTGGCCCATTGTAATACAAAGTGTAAAACTACATTGGGTAGCCCAATATCTTTTTTTCTTTCGAACGAGCATTATTATCCATCCTTCTTAAGAGGTTACTATTCATGTTATCAAATTGTAAATATTTCAAATATAATCTTGAGATTTCAAACCAACATGATGAGGTTGTCTCAATTATTGCTAAGCCTTTACAGTAGCCTGTGAAGGTGAGTTTAGTTATCCCTTTGATAACTCATGAACTTGATTTTGTGCAGAGAATTTTTCAATAGAAATTTTGCTCCTTCCTCCTCATCTCCTCATCATTTCAAATAGCCTTTTGATAGCTCTCTTCATAGTTGATTGTTGGTGATCAATAAAAGGATAAGTTTATAATCATTCTATCTACTTTACGTAGTTCTGATAAGTCTTAGGCTTCATTTGGAATAGCTTTATTATTGCTTCTTAAAGCATCTTTCTAGTACAAAAATTTTAATTTTTCAACAGGAAAGCTGCTTTAAGAAGCAGTAAAAAAGCCGTCCCAAACGAAACCTTAGTAGAAGTCATATGGACAAGTTTAAAATAGTTTAGCTTTTATATAATTTGTTGCAGCTTTGATTACGATGCATTAGTGCACTAAATTGGGATCAATTTGATATCCCAACTTTTACCAATTTAAACCTTGGGATTATTTGAAATTATATTTATCTATTCAAGGAATTAATTTGGAGCTACTTTAAGAAACAGTAAAAAAGCCGTCTCAAATGAAGTCTTACCCAAATGAAGCCTAAGACTTCATTTGAGACAACTTTCTTACTGATTTCTAAAACGACTTTTTAGAATAAAATTTTTTTGTTCAAAAAAATTTTATACTGAAATACTACTTTGAAAAGCATTAAGAAAATTGTCCCAAATGAAGCATACTATTTCTTTAAAATGGTTGTAATTTTTTTATAAAAGGTTATTATAAAATTGCTATAGAGAAAGTAAATTTTTTAAGCTTTGCATAAAAAATAGTTTCCTAGCACTAAAATTATTTAAAAATAGTGCAAAAGCGATGATCAAACAAAAAATTTAGATGCGATAAAAAAAAGTAAAATAATAAGAAAATTATTTCAAATGAAGCCTAAATTAGCCATATCTAAATAATCATAAAAATATTTTGTGTTTTTTCTCTCAAAATATAAACACGATGATATTCATTTTAATTTAAATAAAATTTTCTTAGTACTATTTTTAATATAACTTAAATATTAGAGAGAGAGAGAAACTTTCGAAGAAATATCAATTTAAAATATGAATCTATTAAAAAAAACAATTCATTAGAATTTTCAAATGTTACGGGAATATTTCATCCAACGGGGAAATATTGCAATCACTCGTTTCAAGTTAAGATCGTTGGCATATCCCATATGCAGATCTCTTGGTTGTAGGGATGGAACAAAGAAGTGCTCGGGGCGAGTAATTGCTCATCCTGATTACCATTTTTATTTAAAAGAAAAATTAAACATTTAACTAGGGGTGTCAATTTCGGGTCACGGGTCGGGTTCGGGTCGAACCCGGAACTGACCCGGGTTCAAACGGGTCAACCCTATCCCGACCCGGGTAGACAAACGGGTCGGAAAACTGAACCCGGACCCGACCCGGCGGGTTGCCGGGTTGACACGACCCGACCCGGTTTGGGTGGCCGGCGCCGGAACGGCGGCGGCGGACGGCGGGGGACGCGAGCGCGGCGGGCGGACCCGAGCGAGACAGCGCGGGCGCGGTCGAGCGCTGGCACGCGGGTGAGGTCGGGCGCGGGCACGCGGGCGCGCTGGGCAGCGCTGGGCATGCGGGCGCGCGGCGGGCGCGGTCGAGCGCGGGCATGCGCGCGGCGGGCAGCGCGGGCGGGCGCGCGGCGGACAGCGCGCGGCGGACAGCGCGGGCAGGCGCGTGGCAGGCAGCGCGGGAGGGCAGCGGGCAGAGGCGGGATTTGAAATTTTTCGAATTAAACGGGTTGACGGGTTGACCCGGCAACCCGCCGGGTCAACCCGAACCCGACCCGTTTTTTAAACAGGTTGATTTCTGGAACCCGAACCCGACCCGTTTTGAAATCGGGTCGGGTTCAACCCGGATTTTCCGGGTCGGATTTTCGTGTCTTGTCAAATATTGACACCCCTACATTTAACTTATTGCCCACCTTCAATAAATTAGACACTCATGTTGATATGATACATAAAATTCTAAGAGTTAATAGGTCTTGATCATGATCTATTAAATTTAATTGAGGCACAACAAAATTATATAAATAACATATTAGGAAAACAGACTTCAATCCTTTTTGGTTTTTTTGCTACAGCAATTTGTTTAAAAGATGTGATAGCAAAAATCTCTTGAATTTTTTGAGGTTAGGAAGTAAAGGTGTGATAGAACAATTTCTAATGTAAAGTTATTAATAGGAGAAAAATTATGAGCGCAAGTTCTAATGTAAAGTTAGCCTCAATAACTATCAAAGGGTCAATTGAATTCACTATACTATTAGAAAAAAGAGTTACTGTAACACAAAATTAGACCTTTTCAGGAGATTTTAACGGCAACAAATTTTCTTGCAGCGATTATAAAACTGCTGCACTACCGCGGTGATTAATGTGATGCAAAGACATTCTGTGGCGGTTCTATAACTGCTAGGGTTGACATATGAAGTGTAAGTTTTCACAGGGGATTAAGACGCCACAAAATTACAGAATTGCAGCGAGCATAACTACAACTATTTGCTAAAAAAAATCCCATAATTGTAGCGGATTAAACCGCCACAAATCTAGATTGTTGTGGTAGTTAAAACCGCAACAATATTCCAAAATAAAAAAAATGGAATAGTTTATGAGCAGCTTATCAGAATATATCATACGAACTTCATTCCACTCCATATAAAACCAAGAAAACAAACCAAAGCTTAGCACATCCCTTATAAGGGTAACAAAAGTTTATCTTTATAAACTAGTTTCATGCATCAAAGCCATGTGTACTGGATATGAGATAAATTTTCTTGCAGTAAAGCACGGGGCAGACAACGAACAACGCGGTCACTCGATGCTGGCAGACACATTTCAGGGTCATTTTCGGGTTTCCAGGTACCCAAACCCGAACCGTTTTTTAGAACGGGTTAGTTTGTTGAACCCGAATCCGATCTGTTTCACAAACGGTTTCGAAATTTTTGGGTCGTGTCAAATATTGACACCCTTAGTTGTAAGGTTTATTAATGGCATGTAACGCTCATTAAACTTTTAAATGTTTTTTTTTCACAAAAGGGCCTACGTGTTAATTAAATTAAAAAACTACAAAGTCCTTAAGAGGACTTCAAGCTCACTACTACTCAAAGAGCTACAAAAGTAAAGAAAAAAGAAACCTAGGAGTTCGAGTTCCCCGCTAGAAATCAGTACAAGAATCCCTAAGTACATGCTACGGTGCTTAAGGAAAAGCACCCAAAAAGATGGAGTTAACAAAAAACAGCCAAAATGCTCCCAGCTAAAAGTCCCCTTGGAAACCTTTGCTATCATCCTCCCACAAAATACATAAACAATTGATAGGCAAGAGAAATAAAACAGTAAATATAGCAGGAAAAATTCTTAAGCATGATCTTAGGACAACCCAAAGAAGGATACAGCCGAACGAAGGGTAGCCACCCCAAGTCCAAGAAGGAACAAATACCAGAATTAAAATTCACCCAAAAAGGATACATTCCAAAGCTCTCATCATGAATAGCATACCAGAAGTTCAGAAAATCCAGAGAACACAAAGGAAAGCAATTCGAAGCCTTCAACCAACAGTGTAGAAGGATACCTTGCACCCCAACAAATCGATAACCACCTGCATACCAGCAATAAAACAAACACCCCAGAAAGACCCCAGGAACATAAACGAATAAAACCCACCCCAACACCAGCTTAACCACCACCAACCAGAACACTTGGGAAACCAGCAGAGAGAGGACGAGCCACTAGCAAGCAAAAACAAAACCATAAAGAGTCCACCAGATGGAACCCCATAAGAACTGAACACAGCATTTTAACAAATGAAACAGAATACAACCCAACAAAAAGGAAGCAATAAATAACACCAGCCACAACCCCACCTGATAGAAAACAATAGAACCAAGCCTAGAGGGAACCGAAACACCCCCAGGCACACAACCAACCAACAACATCAAAGAGGAACCTTGCAACCACCAGAAGGAAGCAGAAAACACAATGCTAATGCTTAACATAAGACATCCCTAATTGATCCAGTCTAAGAAGGCCTTTAATAAGAAAAGGAAGCTCGGTAAAAGCAAGCTCATTAACACAGTTAAAATTACAACCTAACTTGGTCATAGCATTAGCACACGCGTTCCCTTCATCCAAACTTTTAAATGCTTATGCATTTATTGTTTTGCATTAAATAATGAAACATATATAAATAATTTTAAATGTTTAGGAATGATTTCTAAACAGTTTTGTCAACGTTTTTTATTATTATGTTAAGTTTTCATTCGGGACAACTTTTTTACTATTTCTTCAAGCAGATTTTTAATACATTTTTTTTAGTAAACCCACAAAGGAGCATACATGTGAATTAATAAAAATTAGTTACAAATCCTTAAAGAGATCAAATGCTCACTAATGCTTCATAAGCTACAGTCAAAAATCAAAATAAAACCTAATGAGTCAAAGATCCCACTAAGATGCACATAATAGAGTAATAAAAGAAAAAGTAAAAAAAAAATATAATTTTTGTATTTAAAAATTGCTTTAAGAAGCATTAAGAAGCCGAATTGTATGTTTTGGTTAGCTTTCTTATTACTTTCTAAAGTAGTTTTTTACTAAAAAATTACTTAAATTAAAAAAATTTATATTAAAAGGTTGTTTTAGAAAACTGTAAAAAAAACTTTCCCAAACAAAGCCTAAATCACAATAATAATTTTGGTTTAATGTTTATTCATAAAGAATAATTATAAATATGTATTCATAAAGAATAATATTCAGGTTACTAAATTATTTTTTCTTTATAAATGTCTATTCACAACTGTTTTATTTTGGATCAATACAAAAGAAATATTTGTCATGTATTTATTTGCTACCCGGAGTTCTTTTATATTATTAGAAAGATTAAAATCTTGCTTGCTGGTTTGAACTTTACCTTAGTTCATATTTTTCGTGAGGGCAACGTATGCGCTGATTATTTAGCCAAGAAGGGTACTCTTATAAATGAGGTGGAAGAATTCTCTAATCTCAATCTTCCCCAGCAACTGTGTGGTTTAGTGAAACTAGACAAATTGGGTATGCCTTATATTCATCCTTTGTGAGGATTCTTTTTTATCCTTCTGCTTTTTTTATATGTCTGTTTACTGTCCCTGCTATTTCTTTGGCTGTTGCTTACTTTGGTTTGGATTGGTTTCTGGTGCTGCTGGATGTTCTTAGCGTCATGAGAGGGAGCTGCTGGAGGGATTGTAATATTTTGAGGCACCAATTTTTTGGAGCAAATTTGTTCTGGAGGCTGCTATATCCTTTGTTGGTATTTCTGGTGCTTTTACTTTGTTTTTTCTTTGTTATATTTTTGCAGGTTACATCCACCTGGAGGAAGTTTTTGGCGAGAAAGACTGTGCTCATTGGTTATCTCTGTGATCTTTCTTATTTTTGGGCGCATTTTTTATGCCGCCATAGAGTGTTTCTAGGCTATTATGTATTTTGCATAGATAGGGAAGTTCGGCTCTTAGGTTTTTTTATCTTTTTGATTGATTGTAGCTCTTGGAGCATTAGGGGGCTGAAAATCTCTTTAAGGACTTGTAATTTTTAATTATATCAACGCGTAGGCCCCTCTGTGGGTTTCAACTAAAAAAAAAATTTGTCATGTATAATTATTAATTCAATTTTCTTTTTTTACAAATATTATCCATTATTTTAAAATAATTTAAACTGAAATAGTATGACATCAGTTGGCCTCTATTATATGGATTTATCTGATTTTAAATTATTTGAATAATATTAAAATTTAAATAAACCTATGTGAAAAATAAACGGCCTAGTAGAAGATTATTTTTTAGGCCAGTTATAGACAAATATAGTGAGAAATATGTGATCATTCTTGTTTTATTAATGCAAATAATTAGTCATTCAAAATAAAGACTTATTATTTATAAAATTTATTATCAATGTTTTTATTAGTTGCAAGAGCTATGTGTTGGAAGAGTGTAATGCAATCAGTTATAGCTTTTTTCACCATTGAAATGGAATTTATAGCTTATTATGAGATATCAAATAGAGGAATATCAATACAAAATTTCATATGAATGTTGCTTGTATGAGTGCGGTTTATAATTGATGATATGTTAGCATAGGAAAGTTTATTTGTGATGTTCAATTATTATAAATATTTTTTTATTAGATAAAAGTAGTAATATTATTTTATTTGTTAAAAACTCGGAAATAAAGTTAAATTATTTCAATTGCAAGCTATCAGAGATCACATTATATAAAATTTTTATAATATATATATATATATATATATATATATATATATATATATATATATATATATATATAATATATATGTCATTAATTATATTAAGATATATAGTGATAGTTGAAATAACGCTCCTAAATTTACTCAATCGACTTTGAATGGTGTTCCTGCTGTTCTCATTTCTGATGAAGATGTTCTTAAGTTGGCTTCGCCTTTTCAGTTTATCCTCGTTGGGAAATTTGCTTTACGACGTCCGAACCTTGATTCTATTCGCAGTTTTTTTGCAAACCTTAAACTTTCTGGTTTTTACTCCGTCAGACTTTTGGATTCTAGACATGTCGCGATTCAACTTTCGAACGATCTTGATTATAGCAGAGTTTTTGCTAGGCGATCTTATTTTATTAGCAACTGTCAAATGAGGGTTCTGAAATGGACACCGTTTTTTGATGTGCATGAAGAATCCCCCATCGTTCCGATCTGGATCTCATTCCCGAATTTAAGATTGCATTTTTTTAATCCGCAAGTCTTGCATGCGCTTGGTACTGTTTTTGGGAGACCCTTGCAAATGGATCAGACCACTGCCTCCAGAACCCGGCCTTCTGTGGCTAGAGTTCTGGTGGAAGTGGATATTTCGAAAAAACATCCTAAAGAAGTTTGGGTTGGTTCTAAGGCTTTTGGCTATTTACAAAAAGTGGAATTTGAGAAGGTTTCTGATTTTTGTTCCCATTGCAGAATTCATGGTCATGCTAATGCGGCTTGTTTTAGATTGCATCCTGAACTTAAAAAAAAAACTCTATTCCTTTAGTTGCGAATGTTGATTCTCCTGTTAACTCTTCTTCTGAGACTGTTTTGGATAAACCGGAACCAAATGTCCTGTTGGAAAATCAAGTGGTAGATGACACGAATCTGGTTATTCCTGAAAACAGAGAGGATTTAGAGGTGGTTGTGGCTGGGGATTCTCTGGATCACAAGGAGAATTCTCCGGACATTTTTATTTCTGTTGATGCTATGTTACATAATTCTGTTGATGTTTCTACAGCTGACCCGAAAAACAGTTTAGCTACTATCTTAGATTTTGATTCTATTGAACATTGTGAAGAAGGGGAATTTATCCCCACTGAAAAAAAGAAGGGGAAAATGGTTCAAAAATTAGCAAGGGACTCTTCCTTGCCGACGGAGTTTGAAAGTTCCAAAATTCTAAAGAATCCTGTGGATGATTCCTTTAGTAAAAACCGTAAGGAGGAGTTTTTTTCTAAAGTCTCTAAGAAAAAAGGGAAGAAATCCAAGGATCCTATTCCCTCTACGCCTTTCTCTACTAAAGCCCTAAATTCCTCTAAAGATTCTCATGGTTAAGTCGCTTGTTTGGAATATTAGGGGTATTGGAGGGAAGGAGTCTATTATTAGAGTTAAAAATATTTGCAGGATTCATAATATTTATCTTTTAGTTTTAATTGAACCTTTGATTAATATGAGTAAATTAGATATGACCGCTTCTAAATTAGGTTTTTTGAATAAATTTGCTAACTGTTCCAATAAGATTTGGATTTTTTGGAACAATGTCATTAATGTGAACATTCTGAATGATTTTATTCAAGTTGTGAATGTATCTGTTTCTATGTTTGATTTTCAATGTAATGCTTCTTTTGTTTACGTAGCTTGTTCTAGAACTGACCGGTTTGCTTTGTGGGATCAGCTTAAGTTTTTTGCTTCTAATAATTCTGGGCCTTGGTGCGTTGGAGGGGATTTCAATATTATTTCTAATACCGGTGAAAGATTGGGAGGTAATAGCCCCAATATTAATGCTATGGAGGATTTTAACTCCATGATATCTACTTGTGATTTACAGGATATTGGTTTCTTTGGAAATGCTTATACTTGGAATAGAGGCAACTTGTGGCAAAGACTTGATAGATTTCTTTTCAATAATGATTGGTTAGCTAAATTCCATATGACTCATGTGGAGCATCTTAGTATAATTGCTTCTGATCATGCCCCTTTACTGCTTTCTATTAAGGCCAATAACAATTACATTCCTACTGCTTTTAAATTTCAAAATATGTGGTTATCTCATCATGATTTCCTTAATGTTGTTGAAAGAAATTGGCAAGCTCCTGTTTTCCCTGATAATAATATTTCGGGTATGGCTAGGCTTTGGAATAAACTTAGTAGGCTGAAGCAAGTTTTGAGATGGTGGAATAAACATACTTTTAAAAATTTATTCTCTAATATTAAAGCTGCTGAAGAGGAGGTATTGAGGCTTGAAAATGCTTATATGCTAAATCCTAATAGCTGTTTCCTTTCTGAGCTTAATAATGCTAAGATCCATTTGTTTAAGTTACAAGATCAAGAGGAGACCCATTGGCAGCAAAAGGCCACTACTAAATTTATAGTTGAGGGTGATAGGAACACCAAGTTTTTTCATGCTTTAGCTAACAAGAAAAGAATTAGGAATCACATTTTTAAAATTGCTAGTGATGATGGGAGAATCTTGGAGGAGGAAGATGCTATTTTAAATTCTGGTGTTGAGCACTTTAAGAATATTTTTAACAGTGGTTTTTTTCCTTCTCCTATTGTGAATCCTTATGTTGTCCCTTGTTGTATTTCGGATACTGATAATCTTAATCTCACTCTTATCCCATCTGAGGAAGAAGTTTGGAAAGTTATGCAGGCTATGAATGTGGATTCGGTGGCTGGTCCGGATGGATTCACTACTAAGTTCTTTATTCACACATGGCATGTTATTAAAAGTGATATTTTGGATGCTGTGTCTGATTTTTTCTCGGGTAAGCTTTATATTAATTTTTTTTCTTCTACCAATATTGTTTTAATTCCTAAGAAGGAGGCTACTAACAACTGGAACGATTTCAGACCGATAAGTCTTTGTTCTTTTTTTAATAAACTTAACTCTAAGATTATTGCCTCCAGACTTATTAATATCCTTCCTAGAATTATTTCTCAGAATCAAACTGGTTTTGTTAAAGGTAGGAGCATTTTTGATAATATTTTGCTGGCTCAGAAAGTGACGCACGATATCAATGCTAAAATTAAAGGTGGTAACATCATTTTCAAATTAGATATTACTAAGGCTTATGATAACTTGTGTTGGAATTACCTTTATAAAGTGCTTTCCTTATTTGGTTTTAGTCATAGTTTTATTTCTTTGATTAAAAATAGTATAGAGCATTGTTATTTCTCTATTATCATCAATGGTAAGAGCAATGGTTTTTTTTAAATCCTCTCAAGGTTTGTGCCAAGGAGACCCTCTATCCCCTGCCTTATTTATTATTGCAGTTGATTATCTTTCCAGGGGATTGGAGTGTCTTTATAGAAGACATCCTAAGTTGCTTTATCATACGATGGGTGGTATCCCGATTACCCATTTGAGTTTTGCGGATGATTTTATCATTTTTGCTAATAGTTCCTTGACTAATATTAAATGTCTTATCAAGCATTTAAACGACTTTCAAAACATGAGTGGTCTGTCTATCAATCCGAATAAAAGTACATTTATTGTCTCTAAGTCTGCTAGTATTAGTAAAATTAACAACATTAAGAGGATTTGTGGTTTTAATTTATCTTCTTTGCCTATCAAATATTTAGGTATTCCTATCTTTAAAGGTAGAAAGAAAAGTTTGCTTTTTGAGGATATGGTCAATGTGTTTCAAAATAAAATTTCCAGTTGGTCTACGAATTTTCTCTCCTTTGGTGGTAGACTGCTTTTAATTAAACATGTTTTAAATTCAATCCATATCTATATTTTTCATACGCTTAATCCTTCACCTGCTATTTGCCTTAGATTAGAAAGACTCATTAATAAGTTTTTTTGGGGAGCCAAGGATAGTAAATCCTGTATTTTGTGGGCTTCTTGGTTTAAAATTTGTGGTCCTTTGGATGAAGGAGGTCTGGGGTGTAAGAGTATTTTGGATATGGTTACTGCTTTTTCTTACAAACTCTGGTTTTCCTTTCGTTCTAATAGTAGTTTATGGGCTAATTTTTTGCATGCTAAGTACTGCAAAGGGAAGCATCCTATTGGCTGTACGAGTAAGAAAACTGATTCTCCTGTTTGGAAACGTTTATGTAACATTAGCTGGGTTGCCGAGCCTTTTATCCAATGGGGTTTGGGTAAAGGGGAGATTTTCTTTTGGCAAGACAATTGGTTGGGTGTGGGTTCGATTGACAGTTTACTTTTTTCTCACACTCTGCTTTCTACTAAAGTTAGTTATTTTATTGATAATGGTATTTGGAATATTAATAAACTCTCTAATCTTTTACCTGATGTCATTTTAAGCCAAGTCTTGAACATCCCCTTGAATATCTGTGAGGATGACCGTATTCTCTTTAACTGCTCTGCTGATGATTTTTTCAATATTAAAAGGGTTTGGGATATGTTTAGAATTAAGAATGAGGCTTCTTCTATTTATGGTAACATCTGGCACAATAATATTCCTTTAGCTTATTCCATTTTGGCTTGGAGGTGTTTTAAAGGCTTTCTTCCTGTAGATGTTAGGCTATGGAAAAAAGGTTTTTATTTGCCGTCCAAATGCCAGTGTTGTTCTGCGATTGAAAGCATTGATCATATCTTTCTTTATGGTGATATTGCTCAAAAAGTTTGGAGATATTATGCCATGATTGTTAACAAGTCTTTCCCTGTTTATAATTCTACTGTTAACTTGTCGGTGAAGTCTTTCTTATCTGAGTGGATTTCCTCGGCTAAGGGTCATGTGCTTAACTTGTTGTCTATTCTTATTTTGTGATTCCTGTGGAAAGCCCGTAATGAAGCAAAGCATAATGGGATTAAGATGGAGGACAAGGTGATTATCTCCAACATTAATCATAAGTTGCTCCAATTAGTTGCTGGTAAGCTCATTGCTAGAAAATTTTTTGGTAATTGTTGTTGTTTGTGTTATGAGCTGGGTATTCCTATTAGTAATGAGGATTTTATTTCCAGTTGTAAAGTGGTAAGATGGTTAAAACCGGTGTCTCCTTTGTTGAAACTCAATTATGATGGTTCTGTTGATAATAACTATGCTGGTTTTGGGGGTATTGTCAGGGATTTTACGAGCAAGGTTTTAGTGGCTTATGCGGGCCCTTTATCTCCGTGTAAGATCATTCTTGCTGAGCTGATGGGCTTATACAAAGGTCTTTTTATTTGTATTAATAGAGGTTTTGTTAATATTGAGATTGAGGTGGATGCCTTAAGTATTATTCATATTGTTAATAATGCTGAGGTGTTTCATCCTCAGTTATTTTACATCCTCAGGAAAATTCGTTTGGCCCTCTCTACTATGAATTATTCTATGAAGCATTTGTTTAGAGAAGGTAATGCTTGTGCTGACTTTTTGGCTAAATTTGGGAGCAGATTGGATGAAGATAGAGAATTTGATGTCGATTCTTTGCCTCACCTTTTAAAAGGTTTGGTGACTCTGGATAAAATTGGTTTTCCTTATGTGCGTTCTTTATGATGTTCTGTGTGGGTTTTTTACCATTAGTTCTGTTTTACTGAGTATGCTGCCTTCTACTGATCCTTTCTTTGGTTTTTTCTACTCTACGATTCCTGGTAGTGGCTGTTGTGGTCCTCTAGTTTCGGGGTTGGTTAATCCTTGGAGCTGGAAGCTTGTCATTTTATTTAGGGATATGGATTTAATTTCCTTTAGTATCTGGTATCGTTTTCGGAGGATCCAAGTTTGCTGGTGGTTACAGAATTTGTTTTTCTTGTTTTTTGGGTGGTGGATTGTTTATTATGAGCTGAAGAGATACTGTGGGGGCTTAAGGTATAACGAGAGATGTTTTACTGTTTTGAAATTTCTCTTCTATTGCTATAATTTGGTTGAATGGAGAAAGGTTAATCATCAGCACATCTTCTGTTTGTTGCTCTGGAGAAATATGGTCATCAGGTTTTTTCATTCTTATAAGAGAGCAGTTAACGTCATATTTTGTTTCAGTTTCATTTACTATGATTTTGATTCTGTTTTTTGGAGATTGTCTTGCAGGAACACTTTAATCCTTATGTGCTTACTTGGCTGCAAGGTTATTTTGGTAGGTTTTTGTTTTTTCCTACTCTTTTTTGGTTTTCTATTTTGCAGGAAGAGGACGCTGAACGAGGACATTAAGCTCTTCCTTTTTTGGGTGCTGTTTGCTCACAGCCCGATTACTTTTTTATGTTCTTTTTGTAATCTTAGGAAAAGGAATCACTGGCTCTTAGGTTTTATTTTTCACTTTTTGCTTGTAGCTCTTTCGAGCGGTAGAGAGCTGGAGGTTCCTTCTAAGGACTCTGTAACTGGTTTTTGGATATTAACACGTAGGCCTCTTTGAGGGTTTTAACTAAAAAAAATAAAATAAAAAATAAAAAATTAAAAATTAAAGTTATTGATAGACCAGATTATGTAGAGATATTACTCCCTATATATAGTAAATACTAAGTATTTATTTTTATTTAATAATGCATAATTATCAAAGTATATTTATATGATCCAAGTGAGAGATTGTTGAGAAATTTTCAATTTAAGCTCATATAAATATTAATTATACATTGATGCTAACTAATTTTATCCCTATAAGATTTGTGATCTATTTGATGGTTTATTTTTATTTAATTTTTGAGATATCTCATTAATTTTGTATGAAACGTATTTGTGTAGAGATCAAATATTTTATTTTTTGCTATGACGGGCTAAAAATAAACAA
Organism: Dendrobium nobile; assembly: GCA_022539455.1. NCBI lineage: Eukaryota > Viridiplantae > Streptophyta > Magnoliopsida > Asparagales > Orchidaceae > Dendrobium > Dendrobium nobile. The sequence goes on from CM039734.1 coordinate 51,604,077, forward strand.
ATACACCCGAATATAAACAATTTCATAATCTCCAATCTAAATGATCGGTTATTATTCTTGTTCACTTCCCATCTTTTGTAAAAAGAACGCTCTCTCAAGAAATCTACTTTAGAGATGGAAGGCTGAAAATTTCAACTCTATTATTCAAGCAAATTTATTATTTAGTCTTTGTTTGAGACAACTTTCTTACTGCTTCTTAAAGCAGTTTCCTAATACGAAAAATAAATTATTTTATACTAGAAAGCTGCTTTAAGAAGCAGTAAGAAAGATGTCCCAAACGACGAAAAACTTTAATCTTCTGCATGATTTGACATGAGATTCGGATACGATAATTTTTTTTTTTTCATTTTCCATTGTTTTCAACCTTACAATAGATATATAATTTGTTTATGAAGTTATTGACTGGATCAAGAAAGCCCTTTTTGCAACATGTTCTTAACTAGCAAGTCAAATCAAATACAATTTGCAAAGGAGATCTTATTCATAATCAACACAATCTTCTCCTAATCTAGCTTTCTGCTCAGTTTTGTGCCTTACTCTGTTAAAGCAAAGGGAAAGAAACTCTAATATCACGTGAGGCGTTTATTAAGCTAGCAAACACTTGGTCAAAGAAGAGGACATCCAACTCTCCAAAGCTAGAATTATATAAGAGATTGTAGTACTGAGGAATCATATTAATTACCCTTTGGATGCTATTACAAGTAACAGTAATCAATTATTGGAATCTTCTCATATATCTTTGGCCATTATTTCATTTACTTTCTGTAAAACGTGGTCAATATTTTTGAAGTAGTCTTAGAAGACTGTTGGAGATGATTGTAGCGCTTTATAAAATTAGTTGCCAAAGGAAAATGCTTTAATCAAATATGTAGTTTTCTAAGGCTTCATTTGGGACGGTTTTCTTACTGCTTCTTAAATCAGTTTTCTAGTATAAAATTTTAATTTTGTACTAAAAAATTGCTTTAAGAAACAGCAAGAAAGCCGTCCCAAAAGAATCCTAAGATACAATCTACCTTTCTCAAAAGAAAGCAAAGCTCCTTAAAATTAAAGAGTACAATATATTTTCGAAGTAGAATCCTTTTTCCAAAAGAATTTACTTTCTTTTTTCAAGTTTAAGTGAAATCACCTTCTAAGTATGTTTCAAAGGGGAGGTAATTTGAAGACCATACATAGGCATAGAATTAGTAGTAGTTTTAAGAAGCATGCCTCAAACTCCAATAAATGAACTTCTAGATTGCCAATAACACTATAAAAAAAGAGCAATCGCGGAACTAATAATAGGCTTTCATGACAGTTTTCACTGACACAATATTTCTTGCAGCGGTTTGAAAACTATTGCAAGGCTGTTGTGATTACATTGCGTTGCAACGATATTTTGCAATGATTTCAAAATGTTGGGTTAGTTGTTCGAATGTGATGGCTATAGCAGTGATTATAACCGCTACATTTTTACAGAATTGATGCGGTTATGATTGCGACTATAAGCTCAAAAATTAAATTTTGTTGTAAAATTATGGCAGTTTTAACAATTGTGATTATGTAGTATTGTGGCGGTTAAAACCACCACAAATACTCTTTTTTTCTTTTCTTTTTAAATGATCTTGCTGCATTGCATGCTCTAGTAACAGAAACTATCTAGCTGTTTCAATATATTAAACTTGATTGCATCTTTACTAAGCAATCCAAATATCTGTCACATGGGAATAAAGAAAAAAAAAAGTTTAATATCATGTATGCAATCAGAAATTGTAGAATTTCACTAGTAAAGCAAGCAGATGGAAATTTACAGATTTTAATTTCCAAACCTAAGCAAGACTTGTGATCTAGCGAACGAGATGAGTTAAGTCAAGCGGGATCAGGATGAGTTAAGTTGTTTAAAGCTGCGGTTTAAACCACAAGTATTAGAGGCAGTTTAAACTGCCTTTAAAACTAACTGTTTTGACCGCCTCTAAAAAATATCTATAGCTGCGGTTTCTAAAATGTTGTTAGTAAAAGCTGAGAAAAATATCAATTTTTTGTAGTCCCATCAATCTGATTCCTAATTTTATTAATATGATCATCAAATAAAACACTCCTCCTTGTACCTTTGGAAAGATGAACGCCGCAATAAGTGATTGGTAAATTGTGCAAAGGAAAATGGGTAGTGTTGCATCCTGGAATATTCGCGGTGGTAGAGAAATATAAAATTTAATGTCTTAGCTTTGTATGAAGATCCAGCACACAGGCAGATAAAAGAGAGGGTGTAGCATTCATAAGAGACACCAGAGTTTTTTCGTGGAAACCCCTGAAAAGGGGGGAAAACCATGAGGCCTGATCGACCCAATTTGAATGAGGCCCTTCCTTGGGGGGAAGGCTTTGGTTGATGTAGCAAATGTACATCATATTACATGGTGGGAATAGGAAGAATTAGTACTGAAATGTTCGTTTAGTCGGCAAAACTATAGTCGGCGGGTGACGGAGGTCAAAAAGATCGTAGTCTGGTGACTGTGGTCGGAAGGACCGTTGTCTGGCGAGGAAGGTCACAAGGACCGTAGTCAGCGGAAGGCAGTGGTAAAAAAGATCGCTGTCTAACGAGGGAGGTCGGAAGGATTGTAGTCGACAGGAAACAGTTGTTATAAAGATTATTATTTGGCGATGGAGGTCGAAAGGACCGTTGTAGGCGACGGAGATCAGAAGAACCGTATTCGGCAGGAGACAGAGATCATAAAGACCGTTGTCTGGTAATAAAGGTCGGAAAGACTGTAGTAGGTGATGGAGGTCAGAAGGACCATAGTCGGAAGGAGATAGGGGTTAGAAAGACTGTTATCTGGCGATGGAGGTCGGAAGGATCGTAGTAGGTGATGGTGGTCGGAAGGACCGTAGTTGGCAGGAGATAGAGGTCAGAAAGGCCGTTACTGTAATATCTCGTTCCCTTACTGTTCCTCTCTGAATTGGATTTTCCTCCCAGAATCGTCCAGGACGAAGTTGGATCGTCCGGGACGATCGGTACAGGTGTAGAAAAATCCTGTTTGGCTGTATAGTTCGTCTGGACGAAATCAGGATCGTCTGGACGAAAATAAGTCAGTGAACCCTTCGCCAGGGACGATGTGTGATTTTTCGTCTGGACGAAATTCTTCTCTTCATGGATCGTCCGGGACGAAGCTCGATCGTCCAGGACGATCAGTCTGAATATATATAGAAATGAGATATTTTGAAGAGAGAGAAATATCTGAGGAGAGAGAAAGAGAAAAGGAAAAAGAGAAAAGCTGGTTTTCGGAGACCGCGGAGCGCTTTTCGTCCGACGCTGCTGTTGGGAAAAGTGAAGATCTCGTGGTAAGGACTCCGAACCCTGTTTCTGTTTTCAAAGATGTTGTGTTTTGATCGAATTGTGATCTGTTTTGTGTTTTCGTAGTCGACTTTTCGACATGATTTTGACTTGACACAACTTTCACCGCACAACTTTTAGAGTGTTATAGATATGATTATTCTACACGATTTGACTGTATTCTACGAATTTTCTTCCGGTTGGAATTGGTTCTACGTGATTTTAATCGAATAGAAAATTATCAAGATGTTTTCGGACTTGGTTTCTATAGAATAAAAGTCTTGCATTGATGTTATAGATATTCTATTGTAATTTGGTAGAATTTGGAAATCGTGTCTTTTTGCAGGATTTTTGTGTAAATTTGACCGACTGCCGTTACGCTGCCCGATTTTCGTATGATTTCCGAATTGTCTGAGATTGATAGATTGAATTGATATGAATATGATTATTGATATGATTGCTTTAATATTGACTATTGAATTGCTTATTGATTGAATTGACTATTGATACTGGAACCCAAGTGGAACCTGGTTGAACGTTGGTGAAGATTGATATTGACCTGTACAGGATGGTGGGCCGACGGGCTTTCCTTTAAACCATTGATCATTGATATAACGATTGGGAGTTATAAGGAGTTTATATGCCGACGGGCGGCCGACGGGCAAAAAGAGTGACGACTCTTATTGATAGACCAACGTACGGACTACAACAGCAACGGATTCTACAACAGCAACATGACCAGTTGATTTTACTTGTCCAGTATATAGTATTGAATTGCATGTTCACTGTATTGATTTACGGATTTATTGCTTTATCGATTTCTGCCTTATTGATTGATCGGATTTACTGTATCGTACGATTTCATTGATTTCATTGATTGATTACCGAGCATTGATTACTGAGCATTGATATGGATATTGATAGATATAGATACTGCATTGATAGCATGGACATGGACATCGTATGGATTCATTGTATTGCCGCCTAGATTTTGTAGATTCACTGTTGCTGCTGTTCTACACCGTATTGACTGTTGTATAGATTTCTTGTCAGACTGGATTGAAGTTTATCGTATTGCTTTCCTCGATTGATTTCATTAAATGGATCGTATTGATTTGACCGTATTGATTTGATTGACGGATATTGATTGATTGCATTGATTTATCGAATTGCCTGCCGCTGCATTGACTGGTTTTATTGACTATGGATTTCCACTGCATAGTATTGATGATCATTGATTCATGGATTTCCGGATTGCATAGACTCATTGACCATTGACTGATTCAGATTGATAGATTGACATGCATATTGATAGCATCGCCGTGCTTTGATTTCAGTTATAGGTATTAGGTGACCTGCTGGGCTTTGTAAAGCTCATTATATGTGGTTGATATTTTCAGGTCAGGGTTCGGGAGCAGGAGATAGGAGTTGATCCAGATCTTCAGGTTTTAGTTCTTTTGATCGATAGATGATTCTTTTGTACTCAGGACAGGATAGATTTCTCTACTTGTATTGATAGTTTAGTTCCTGAGTATTGTACATGATGTTTTGAGATGTGAATCGACTTGTATATTGATGGTTAAATTTTATAGATGTTTGATAGATTGCTTACTGAAGGTTTATAGATAACTCTGGTAAATTGTTGCGAAATTGATTGACATTCTTTCCAAGTTAGATCTTGGGGCGTGACAAAGTTTTGGTATCAGAGCAGTGTTATTGGAAGAATGGATTGTTACCAGAGTTGTAGGTTTAGATTGAGAGATTGGGTAGATTGGGTAGCTTTAAGAGCTTCATTGGCATACATCGTTGCATGTGTGTATCATTTGTTTTGAATTGTGCAGGTGAAAAAGATATGGATCCTCCAGCAGAATCCAGTGTACCGAATGAGCAACACAGCGCAGCTCCAATGCCTTCAGAGAGTATGATGCAGTTGGCTACTGCGATTGCACATGTTATGGGGGATGCCCAGAGCAAGATGAGTGGAAGCAAGGAAGAAGAGGTAGACAGACACTTGCAGATGTTCCACAAGCTGAAGCCTCCGTTGTTCAAAGGGGCTGTAGGACCACAGGCTGCTGAGGATTGGATCATGAGGGTGGAAAAGATTTTTGATAGCATGCAGTGTCCGGGGAATAGAAAAGTACCATTGGCAGTATTCATGTTGGAGAGTGAGGCAGAGAGATGGTGGATCGGACAGCAGAGAGAGAAATTCCAGGGGAAGACCAATGCTGAGATCACCTGGGATGAGTTCACTGCAGTATTCAGGATGTGGTTTGTACCACCGTCAGCTCAGCGACAGATGCAGGAAGCTTTCATGAGATTGGAGCAAGGCCGCAAGTCAGTGATGGAATACGAGGCCGAGTTTACTGCTCTTGCGAGGTATGCTGCTCATCTGATTCCTACGGCCGAGGAAAATGTTATAGATTCCTGCACGGATTGAACAGAGAGCTGAGGCATCCACTAGTACCTTTCCGGATCCATGAGTTTTCTGAGCTAGTGGAGCGAGCTCGATTGATAGAGATTGATCTGGCGACACCGGTACCGAGGTACGAGGATACCAGAAGGAGGAGAGATGAGGTACGACGAGATGATTCTGGTAGAGATAGAGATAGAGAGAAGAGAAGCAGATATGAGAGTTCGAGAGGATCTGCATCGGGATCTGTACCGCGATCTGCATCGGTAGTATCGTCTGGTAGTTCTGGAGCATGTGTTCACTGTGGTAAACGACATGCAGGTCGATGCTACCTGTTGACGGGGCAGTGCTTTCACTGTGGACAGCAAGGGCACAGAGCAGCAGCTTGTCCTCAGAAAGGACTGGGTGGACGGACTGATTCTGGCACGGGTTCAGGACAGCAGAGGACTGTTGGCCCGAGGACTTACAGTGAGAGATCAGGGAACCGGATAGATGATAGAGCTGTCAGAGATCAGAGAGAGACAGTTGCGCCACGACCTCCTACACTTCCTCCAGTGGTGCCACGCATCTACTACAGAGTTTACAGCATCGTGAGGATCAGCAACGACCAGAAGGTTCTACTGGTAAGATTGATTTGACTAACCGATTGATATTGACATATGAACATTGCATATTGACATTTGATTGATTGCATTGTGTGTTTTGTATGGATTTCGACGAGTTTTGTTTTGGGATTTGGATTTCGATCGATTTGGTTTGCTTCGTGTTTTGCTTCGTACCTTTAGGGAAATGTCGGGACGACATTTTTCTAAGGTGGGGAGATTGTAATATCTCGTTCCCTTACTGTTCCTCTCTGAATTGGATTTTCCTCCCAGAATCGTCCAGGACGAAGTTGGATCGTCCGGGACGATCGGTACAGGTGTAGAAAAATCCTGTTTGGCTGTATAGTTCGTCTGGACGAAATCAGGATCGTCTGGACGAAAATAAGTCAGTGAACCCTTCGCCAGGGATGATGTGTGATTTTTCGTCTGGACGAAATTCTTCTCTTCATGGATCGTCCGGGACGAAGCTCGATCGTCCAGGACGATCAGTCTGGATATATATAGAAATGAGATATTTTGAAGAGAGAGAAATATCTGAGGAGAGAGAAAGAGAAAAGGAAAAAGAGAAAAGCTGGTTTTCGGAGACCGCGGAGCGCTTTTCGTCCGACGCTGCTGTTGGGAAAAGTGAAGATCTCGTGGTAAGGACTCCGAACCCTGTTTCTGTTTTCAAAGATGTTGTGTTTTGATCGAATTGTGATCTGTTTTGTGTTTTCGTAGTCGACTTTTCGACATGATTTTGACTTGACACAACTTTCACCGCACAACTTTTAGAGTGTTATAGATATGATTATTCTACACGATTTGACTGTATTCTACGAATTTTCTTCCGGTTGGAATTGGTTCTACGTGATTTTAATCGAATAGAAAATTATCAAGATGTTTTCGGACTTGGTTTCTATAGAATAAAAGTCTTGCATTGATGTTATAGATATTCTATTGTAATTTGGTAGAATTTGGAAATCGTGTCTTTTTGCAGGATTTTTGTGTAAATTTGACCGACTGCCGTTACGCTGCCCGATTTTCGTATGATTTCCGAATTGTCTGAGATTGATAGATTGAATTGATATGAATATGATTATTGATATGATTGCTTTAATATTGACTATTGAATTGCTTATTGATTGAATTGACTATTGATACTGGAACCCAAGTGGAACCTGGTTGAACGTTGGTGAAGATTGATATTGACCTGTACAGGATGGTGGGCCGACGGGCTTTCCTTTAAACCATTGATCATTGATATAACGATTGGGAGTTATAAGGAGTTTATATGCCGACGGGCGGCCGACGGGCAAAAAGAGTGACGACTCTTATTGATAGACCAACGTACGGACTACAACAGCAACGGATTCTACAACAGCAACATGACCAGTTGATTTTACTTGTCCAGTATATAGTATTGAATTGCATGTTCACTGTATTGATTTACGGATTTATTGCTTTATCGATTTCTGCCTTATTGATTGATCGGATTTACTGTATCGTACGATTTCATTGATTTCATTGATTGATTACCGAGCATTGATTACTGAGCATTGATATGGATATTGATAGATATAGATACTGCATTGATAGCATGGACATGGACATCGTATGGATTCATTGTATTGCCGCCTAGATTTTGTAGATTCACTGTTGCTGCTGTTCTACACCGTATTGACTGTTGTATAGATTTCTTGTCAGACTGGATTGAAGTTTATCGTATTGCTTTCCTCGATTGATTTCATTAAATGGATCGTATTGATTTGACCGTATTGATTTGATTGACGGATATTGATTGATTGCATTGATTTATCGAATTGCCTGCCGCTGCATTGACTGGTTTTATTGACTATGGATTTCCACTGCATAGTATTGATGATCATTGATTCATGGATTTCCGGATTGCATAGACTCATTGACCATTGACTGATTCAGATTGATAGATTGACATGCATATTGATAGCATCGCCGTGCTTTGATTTCAGTTATAGGTATTAGGTGACCTGCTGGGCTTTGTAAAGCTCATTATATGTGGTTGATATTTTCAGGTCAGGGTTCGGGAGCAGGAGATAGGAGTTGATCCAGATCTTCAGGTTTTAGTTCTTTTGATCGATAGATGATTCTTTTGTACTCAGGACAGGATAGATTTCTCTACTTGTATTGATAGTTTAGTTCCTGAGTATTGTACATGATGTTTTGAGATGTGAATCGACTTGTATATTGATGGTTAAATTTTATAGATGTTTGATAGATTGCTTACTGAAGGTTTATAGATAACTCTGGTAAATTGTTGCGAAATTGATTGACATTCTTTCCAAGTTAGATCTTGGGGCGTGACAGTTACCTAGAGATGAAGGTCGGAAGGACCGTAGTAGGCGGCAGAGGTTCGTAGTAGGTGGCGGAGGTTAGAAAGATCGTAGTTAGCATGAGATAAAGGTCAGAAAGACCGTTGTCTGGCGATGGAGGTCGGAAGAATCGTAGTAAGCGACGGAGGTCGGAAGGACCGTAGTCGATAGGAGAAAGGGGTTGAAAAGATCGTTATCTAGCGATGGAGGTCAGAAGGATCATAGTAGGTGATAGAGGTCGAAAGGACCGTAGTCAGTAGGAGACAGAGGTCAGAAAGGTTGTAGTTATAAGATGGTGGTTCGGCGGAAGTCTGGGCGTTACTCGGTGGTCTGGCAAAACACCGACTTCTGTCGATGGTCTGGAAAAAGTTCAGGCCTCAGTCGGTGGTCTGACGGTGGTTTGGCAAAACTCCAACGTCGGGCAGTGGTCCAGCGGAACTCCGATGTCGGACGGTGGTTCGATGGAACTCTAGCGTCGGGAGGTGACCCGGCAGAAGTCCAGTATTAGGCGGTGGTCTTGACAAAAATCTAACGTCAGGAGGTGGTCTGGCGGAACAACAGCGTCGGGTGTTGGTCCGACAGAACTCCAACATCGGGCGGTGGACTGGCGAAAGTCTGGCATCAGGCGGTGGTCCTGACAGAAGTCCGACGTCACGTGGTGTTCTGGTTGAAGTCCGGCATCAAGCGGTGGTCCGGCGGAACTTCTGCGTCAGATGGTGGTTTGGTAAAAGTCTAGCTTCAAGCTGTGGTCCGGCGGAACTTTAGTGTCGGGCGGTGGTCTGACGAAACTCTAGCGTCGGACAATAGTCCGGCGAAACTCTAGCATCGAGTGGCGGTTCGGCTAAAGTCCAGGGTCAGGCGGTGGTCCGGCTGAAGTCCGATGTCAGGTGGTGGTCCGGCAGAACTCCGGCGTCAAGTGGTGGTCTACTATAGCTCCGGCGTCAGGTGATGGTCTGGCGAAAGTCCGGGTGGTGGCCGAGGAGCAAGGAGGCAAGAATGATCTCCGATCTCTCTCTTGACTCCTTGCTTGGGGGGTCCCGTTTCATGAGAAAGAAGTGCTCTATTTAAAGATTTTCTAGGGTGGCATGACCAGTAAATAGGAGGAAGATCAAGGGTACTTTAGGAGTGGTTGGGATGGACGGTCGATGTTGAATCCCTTGATCGTGAACCGTTTATTGGGCATTTAAATGCCTTAATGATATTAAAATTTTGTGATCTTGGGCTCATTGGATTCATTTCGTCGAGCCGCTCGATTCGATTAGAAGCATGACACGTTTGGAAATCATTTGGTAATCCAAATTGTGGTTTGAACCTTCCAACAGCGCTTCAGGTCCCTGATTTAGACCCATTTGGACTCAGATTGATTCGAATTTGGTGTCGTTGGGTTCACATTTTTGAGAAGTTCAATTTGACTATAAGTTTGCTGAAATCGGAGTTTAGATGATCCCAATTTTAATTTCGAAAGCTTCCAATTTGATTTTGCCTCAAGATTCGTTCCTGATCAAGATAATTTTTTGATGATGATGTATCAGGTAGCTTAAAAAATTATCCATTTCCAACACAAATACGTACAGATCCTTTGAAGGAAAAATATTACATAAATCTAAGATGCATAGAAGAAAATTTATTAAGGAAATAATGCTTTTAGATAAAATAATTCATAGCAATAATAAAGATCACTTCACAACATATAAAAGATCAAGTAATAAGTTCTAAAATGCAGCTGGACAAGAGAATCGCAGCTCGCTTAAATATTTAGAAGAAAATATCATTACAGACACAAGCACTGAAAGCTGAATCACCCAAAACCTTCGTTGGCCTTCATCATTTTTTAGATTGAACAAACTTCCACAAGAATACTTCCACTAGATTTTCTTCCAAAAATCGTTTTCATGGCCACTATTTTATTAGGAGATGTAATAAGTTCTATAGTTAGAGGAACCCAAAATCCAAATAATAGAAAGCATCTGATTGTTCAGTAGGTTTTGTAGCAATAATTTTTGAACCTGTCATACACATAACATCTTGCTTTGAAGATTCAACATTACAAACCAGGAAAGCCTCACCATCAAGCCATGATATATAACCCCTCTTTAGATATATAATAGCAAAAACAAAGATGAGAAACATCTTTCAAATGAATATTATAGTAGAAAAAAAAAAGGGTTACCATTTTCTAATTTATGTACAACGGGCGGCAAACTATTAATATTATTGTGAATATCATCAGTAGCCGGCTTATGATCAACCACTTGAGGCGCCTCAAGAATCGGTTCTATATTCTTAGGAATCGAAGAGGTCTTACAAATTCCTTCTCCATTTTTTTGGAGGATTATGTTAATTTCTTGATAACACATGTTTTTTTAGATGAACCATAGAAAACAGCAATAGCATGATGATAAGTGTAAATAATAATATATGTTATGTGTTAATTTGTCAGTGAAAACATGATGTTTTAGTTGTGTTTGTGTAGAAAAATACATGAAATAGGAAAAAAATTTAAATATATGGTGCAACACCACGGCGTCGAACACAATACTGCCGCGGTGCAATCATTAATATTGCCGGATCACTCAAATATGAACATGACGGCGCCCAGTCTCTGTTTGACAACGTTACAGTGTCGAAGGATTTAGCGTCGTAAAGCCCAATCTCTGCCTACACAGCACCGCGATGTCAAATTATAGCGCCGCCAAGTCATGGGGAGTGCCACGTAGACGTCATAGCACAAAATAGTTAGATGTGTTGCGGCGATACAATTGCAACTGTTTAGGCCATGATTTGCCAACTAAGGGGAGCGTCGATTCATTAAATAACAGGTTCATGTCAACAAACGCTGAAGCAGACGAAACCCTTCAGCGCTGCGGTGTTAGTTCATTTTATGAGCATCGCGGCGTAAGTGTCTCGAGCGCCGTGGTGTAAGAATCAATTTTTTGTATTTTTTCTACAAATAGTCAATTTGTAATATTAGTAGAGGAGTTCAATTACTTGTTTAATTTATGTCTTTATAGTGCTTCTCAGATTTTTTCTTAGGAGTGACAACTAAGGGAATTCAGAGAAGTACTAAATATATTTCCATTAGAGTGTTTAGCTTGTATTTGTGGAAACAATTCTGTAAATTCAAGGAGTATAGAGGAGATCATTGAACTCATCCGATGATATCTTTTTTCTATAGTTTCTTTTTTTTTTGTAAAATTAATGAAAAAGAATTTGCTTCATTTGTTAATGTTTGTCCAAATTCTCTAGTTTTATATTAATAGTGTAAATAGAATATGACGTACTATTTTTTTATCAATAATTTCATAATATTTTCAAAATATGATGTATTCATTTAATGCACATAGTTGTCATATGTGTGGTTAATACCAGGTGTAATGTGAAGCTTAGGAGTAGGAAAGCATACACAACAAGGTATGTTGGATTTGTTTGATGCAAGTATATGCATAGTGCTTGTCTTGCATCAAATTTATAGATATGAATTTTCATGAGGGATTTTTAATAAGTCATATTTTACTCACTCTTCTAAGATCTCATAGGGTAACATATTATAAAAGTTTAGAACGGTATTGAGGTTTGAAGTTTTAATATGTCATTTATGTCTTCACGCTTGACTGAGCGGTCGGTGATAGGGGGATCAAAATCTGACACGACCAGAAAATCCGACTCGACCCCAACCTGAAAAATCTGGATTTGAGTCAACCTGTTAAAGAAACAAGTTGGGTTCTGTCTAATTTATGGACCCGTTTAGAATTTGGGTCGGGTTCAGGTTGACCAAGTAACCCAAAATTAATTAACCCTAATTTGACCTGGGTCCAGGTCTGCAATCCATTGGGCACTAGTGGCTAGCCTTCCCTTGATATAACTGTGATGCTAACTCGATCTGGTCTCCTCACCTCACGACACATGATGCGTGACAAACCCAGCCACCTACGGGCTATGCACGTCACTCAACAGTCGCCCACGCGGCAGTCCACACTGACAGCAAACGCTCTCAAGCCCAAGCGGCACGCCACTTGGCCAGTGGTCGCATCGCCTAGCATGTCGGCCGCTTGACCTGCCTCGCCTAGCCCGCACTATAGGAAAATCACTCATTACAAATAGAATTTTTCGGCGGCTTTCCGATGGTTTTCCGACGACTTATTTCCACGGAATTTTCCAGTGGCTTTTTCAGTTTTTCGATGAAATTTTAAAATTTTAATTAAAGTGATTGAAATTTGTATTATTTAAATGATTTTAAAAAATGATTAAAATAATATTAATTATTTCATTAATTTAAGTAAAATGATTTAAATTAAAAATTATTATTTAAATTTTAAATTTTTTAATTAAATTAGTTAGTATATTTAATTTTATTTAATAACTTAATTTTCTGTGAAAATATAATTTAAATATAAAAAATTGACAATAAAAACACATTTACATGTTCATCAATTTGGTTAGGAGTGTGAGATTTCCCCCAACCCACTCTTGTTCGAAACACTTGGCCTGAGCTGGAGCAGGTTGTTGGCGGGTCTGTCGAGCTGGCTCACACGTATGGGTCTAGATGGCTGGCGCGCGCCTGGATGGCTGGCTTGTCGGGCTGCTGCCGGGAGGTCAAGCGGGCTACCGATTGTAAGATTATGGCAATTTATTATTATTATTATTTTTAGTTTTTTGGTGGCGTAATTCCACCGGAATTAATTCCCGCTGAAAAAAGCCGCCATAATTTATTTTCCTATGCAGGTTTTACCGACGGATTTTTTCCGCCGGAAAACTGCCGATAATAGATGATTTTCCTGTAGTGTCGCCAGGTCGCCTGACATGCCTAGACAATGGCCGTCTCACCTGGACACGCTTGCAAGGAGCTTCGTAACAGCTAGCTGACCTCGCATGTTTGTAAAATCCATGTTCAGTTCATGCTTCGCGGGTCGGGTCGGGCTAACCCAATAACCCGCACAGATTGGGTTCGGTTTGACAAACCTGACCCGTTTACAAAATCAAGCCAGGTTATTGTCAACTCATTTACGATCGGGTCAAGTCGAGTTCGACCCGAACCCGATCCATTGACCCGTATTGACACCTCTAGTCGGTGATGCATATGCTCTGAATAACATGAATTTAAAAGAGAATTATTAGTAAACATATTATATTTTCATGCATTCTATCAATCCAAAATAATTTATCCAAAGTATTTCATTTATATATATTTTTATTTTAAATTAAGTGATTGAATATCCACCAAAATTTATATTTAATGAGTATGATAATTATTATAGTTGAAGTAGACAGTATTAATATTTACAAGTAAATATTTTTCCTCGTGGGATCAATACTTTACTCTATCACTATATTACTTCATTCAGCACGTATACTTGCATATATTAAGTAGAGTTTTTATAATTTTCATATAAAAAAAATCCAAGCATTATTTAGGGATTGATAGAGCTCTAAATCACAATTCTTTAGATTATTCCACCGCTCCTAACAAGTTTTTGGCTCCGTTGCAGAGAAAGAATTTATTTTATTTACAATTTTACTATATTGTTGAATCAATTGCATAATTAGTCATTCTTTTATTTTAATTTTATAATTACATATTTGTGGTTGGATGCTTACAAGACATAGAGGGGAGTCACATTTAAATTTTGATTTTGAATTTGAGAGTATCATTTCTAAAATTAGAATCATCAAAAAGATTTTTAAAATGGCCGACTCTGTTCAAAACTTAGATCATTCTAGGCCTCTTAAAGATTTTGTAAACACTTTAATAAACTAAATTCACCAAAGCACAAATAGACCGGCCCCCAATCCAAGCAAAAAATTTTGAATTAAAATATGCAATCATTTAGATGGTATAGAATTATTATTTTAGGGAAACTTCCATTGAAGATCCTAACCTATATTTAGCAAGTTTTTTTAAAAAATTTGTAACATTTAAGTATAATGGTGGTAATGATGAAGTCATTAGACTTAGATTGTTCCCATTTAATCTATGAGACAAGACAAAAATGTTGTTAAATTATTTACCCCTTGGCTTTCCTAAGTAGATTCACCTATGTCGATTGTGAATCAAAGCTTATACATCCTTAATCTACATCAAACTTGTAAGGAAATGAAAGAAAGTTTATGGCCCTCTTATAGTTATTATATTTTCATAACCTGTTAAACACTAGCTAAACATCCTATGACTAGGCATGCAATATGCGCCCCAACTCTCAAATTCTCAAAACTCTGGCATTGTGATGTTGATTTCTGGCGCGGCAATGTTGTGAAGTGCAGCATCACTAAACTTTGTACGTTCCACCGGGCAACTATATTAAATAACATTTTTTTCATGGCTTTGGCTCTGTAATGTCTTGATTTTGTGTCAAGACGTTGATAATGCTGTGGCACTGTAACGTTGATACAATACTTGTAATTTTTTTTTTTCCATTTCCTGAGTTTTTTTCTGCACAATATCAACTTAAAAAAAATATTTTTACTGAAATTTAAGAATAAAGCACTACATAATTTTGACTTAACAATGTGCATCTTAATAAATTTTAAAGCCCTCTTTTTGAGCAAAATGTGCTTGGTGTGGTTGATAAGGAAAATCAATCCAAATATGTATAAATGAATATTTTATATTAGAATCATAAGGAGTTCAATTAAGATTACAAATAATTAAACATATCATTAATAAAATAGTTTCGGCATGCAAATAGTCAAATGATGAAGAAGACAACTTAAAACATGCTTCTCATCCAAAAGACCCAAATTACTAAAACAATCAATTAATTTCAAATTGATGAAAAACTTTCTAAGATCATTCATGGATGGGCAATCGAAATTAAAAATTCCCATTAAAGCCAACTCCAAAGGGAACTGAAGAGCTTCAATCTCCTCATCCATATCAAGAATGGAAGTTATATTTTTAGATAAATAAAATTGTTTAATATTTGTTGAAAAAAGTAATATTGGAGACCTTACCCAAGTGAACATCTTTAAGGGATTTAGGTAGAACATCATTAGAACCTCTGTGCACCATTATCATGAGTTGGACCTGCAGTTTATAAGGCTAAATTTTTTCGTTGGAGGTAGCTCTTCCTCATTCTTTTTTTTTTTTTTTTTGAGTGGAATATTTAGGCAAATAAGACAAATTTATGCACTATTCACATACGTAAACTTCGAACTCAAAACTTCTTGGTTGATAGCCAAAGCTCCCATTGAATAGATCAAGAAAAACTGGATTTGCTCCTTATTCTATTTCTCTAATCAAAACACAATAAAGTTCTATCATTGATCATTTGTCTCCATCAAGGACTCTTGCTCTTAACAACTTTCATAAGAGCTCAAGAAAATTGTAATTTCAAATAAAAAAAACCATATTCGAAGCAGATATTCTCATGGACGCTATTATTTACTTCAAAAAAATAAAAAACCTTCATTGAATTAACCGGGCAGAAAGTTACGAGATCGAAGACCCTATATCAATCTCATTAGATCATCAATAATTAACCATTTGAAGGAAAACTAACTACAATTAATATTTTTCATCTGCTTTGGATTGGGATAAGATTAGAGAGAGCCGCCTTAGATAGTTTGGTCATATTAAACGGAGGCCTTCAGATGAACCAGTTAAAAAATTTGAGGCATTAGATTTGTCTTATGTTAAGAAATATAGAGATAGAAAAAAGACTTGGTTATAAAATATTAGAAATGATCTTTCTTTATTAGATTTAAATGAGAATTTGAAATTTAACAGGACAAATTAAATGACGAAAAAGAATTCAGGTTGCCGATCCCACATAGTGGGACAAATACTTGATATTGTTGTTGTTATGTGCTTTGTATTGGCTTTTACTTGTTTTTTCTTCCTCTTTGATATCAAAAAAACTTCAGCTTTTAATCTTTATTTTACTATTAAAAATATCCTTATTTTTAAATCAAATTAATACATGAAAACCTACAATAAAATTAATATTAGCAAGCCAAGCAGTATATACCATGTGGGAAACTATCATTGCCTTGGATATTTATTGGATTCATCCCCCTGCATGCACAAATTCAAAGGTACAAAGCAGCCGGCCCATGAGAAGAATTATGTGCATGCTTCCATGCACGTACACACACGTGTGCGCCTTCTCACATGGCTTAGCTGCTCCTGCAGCCACTGCACAAGATCAACATAGACCATTGATTCGAGGAATTGCCACCCCCATTAAATTCTATATCCATCACTTAGTTTTTTCTTCCCCTTTTGCTTAATGAATCAATCACCTCTCTCTCTCTCTCTAAACACATGCAGATGTGGGGGAGTCTTCCACGGTCAAAGCGTTTGAATCCCAATAAGTTTGTTTAGTAAAGAGTTGTGTACGTACTGATAAATTCTGGGGAGAGGGAGAGCAGTTAAAAAGGAAAAAAAATGGATGAGCTTTTCTAGGGCTTATCATACAGGATTCGATTTGGAAAACGGGAGGGTTTATCAGCGACAAACACAGACAGGCATGCAATATATTAATAATACCCATTGCATTAGCTCTAAACTTTATATTATAGTCACACTCGCTCTCTTTCTCTCTCTAAAATATTAAAATATAAATTAGCCCAAATTAAGTACAACAAAGTTATATTTTGAGATTTTTTGAGTTCCAGAGCACAATTTCGATATATTAATAGAGATTCGGTTTGATCAACTCTCTCTCTCTCTCTCCCCTCCTGTTTGGTCTAAAATGTTAAATAATAAATGAACCCTAATTAAGAATAATAAAGTTCTATTTTAAGAAAGTTTGAGCATCGAAGGGTAACTTTCATGTAAGAGGAGTTCAGTCTCAGGATATTGATAACAAATTTAAAAAAAATTCATTAAGGCACCTACTAAATTGTATGTGTGCGTGTGTGTATATATATTAAAAAATAAAATAAAAATAAAAAATATAAATATATAAATATATATACTATTTTTCTTACTATGAAAGTAGTTAAAAAAAATTATTCCAAATAAAGCCCTACCGCTCTGCATCAAAAGGCAATGAGTCAGCTCAGCTCATGATACACTAAATTAAGGTTTTATTTTTTAGACTACAATCACAATTTTTATTTAGTCTCTATTTCTTCACAATTTTAAAAAAAAATTGTATCAAGAAGCTGTTTTCTACATTAATTTTAACAAATTATATTTTCTACAGCAACTTTATGAAGCGGTTCAAAATTCATCTCAAAGGTAACTTTTGGGACGGCTTTCTTAATGTTTTTTAAAGCAGTTTTTTAGTACAAAAATTAAAACCTAAATCTATCAACTCAACCTTCATCAATGGGCAAAAAAATTCAATCAATGCTGTCGATGGATAAAATCCGCCACTTCATTGAGCATAATTAGTTGTTTTTAGATGAACTGCATAAAAATAAATTAATAAAATTCAGCTTTGAAAGTGATTTAAATGATAATTTGATAGAAAATAAATGAAAGTAGGGTTCCTATCTTTAAATCTCACCTTCAAACATAGAAAAATCATTTTAAATTACAATAGCTTGAAAATCACATTTATTTTTTTTTCAAATAATATTAATATAATAACCAAAATATAGATATGCGTGCAATAAATATATTATTAATGATAATAAACAAAGGTAATGAAAATGCTTGGGAAAATGAATTTGTTTTTTTCTTTAGACATTTAAGCTTCGTTTGGGACGGATTTATTACTACTTCTTATATTAATTAAGACAAACTCATGCACACCACACATACGTAAGATTCGAACCCAAAATCTCTTGGTTGATAGCCAAAACACTCAACAAACATGTCAAAATGAGCCGCTTGCCAAATTAATAAACACTATTGAGGATGTTGTCCATAAAGCATCAAGAAAAAGCTAAGAATTTAATAAACATGTTAGTCAGTCAAATCTCATAGGCTAAACTCCCTGAAACTATCTATAAGTGTAGGGCTATTTTGGCAAGAAGATATGCTCAAAAAGAAACTAATAAAGAGATCAAAGAACCCATAAAAAGCATACGCTTATAAGTTTAACTCAGATCGTTAAAAAACATGCATGAATGGGTGATGGAAATGGCAATGCAATGGGATTAATGCTTCTTTCAGTTCCTTTCACAATATTCTAAAAGAAATTAAAGGCTAGCTTTTCTATATTAATGGCTTCCAGTGATCTTCTTCTAGGGCTACGTGCATGGCAAATACTCACGTATTATTCCCGAGGAACCACAAACGCTACCCAGATTTTACGCTTTCAATAATGATAATAAAACGCTCATGATATATTTAGTGGAAGTCATGTGAGTAAAATTTTTTTTCTCTAATGAATTTATATTAGGAAGAATGCTGCATTAATGGAGTTCTAACATTTATGTATGATATTCATTCTTATCCAAATTTAATGGGGAAAATTTTTCTTTCTTAAATTAGATTTTATTTTAGACCATTTTTTATTACTTTTTAAAGCATATTTAGAATACAAAAATTTCTGCTTAAAATATGTTTTACAAAATAATAGAAAGTTATCCCAAACAAGAAAAAAATTATTATGTCTGGTGTCCGGACATGTCCGGAAGCTAATCCGAGCGCGTCACATCCCCTAACACACGATATATTTGGTGACGAGACGTGTCCGGATTGACCTCCAGACGCGCCTAGACACATACGGACTCCACACTTAATAATCTCTCCCCATAAAAGCCTTATTTGCTCTCAAGGCATGCATTCAAGCTTGGAATGTGTTTTTTTCCCTCAAAAGTTGTATCTTAGCTCTATATGCAAACGTTCATTAAAAATGTAAAATATTTAATAAAAGTAATAGATTTTTATTTTCAATATCGCAACTCTTTGTAAAAGAACCAAATGATTCCTAACTATTTTTAAGTCCTATTTTGATATATTATTATTTTTTAAATAGAAACCAAAATCATCCTCCAAAAAAATATATTTTAAACTCTATTTAAAAAATTAATATTTTTATATAATCAGAGTCCATTTCTCGACTGAAAATTATTCATAATAAGTATATAAATATTAGATAATAATAAACTGTAGATTGGCTTGCTTTTCACTCTGCCTCGAAGAAACGCGATCTCGACCGCCAAGGTGACAACGGTTGGCCACTTGCAACCGTTGCTTTGTTTTCTTTTGTAAAATTGTAAAAAAATAAAATAATTAAATTAATTTCCACCAACCATATTCTCCGCATGATGGGGAAGCCGGTGAGCCACCGGTGACTCCTCCACATCCGGCAGCCGGCCTCCTCGCCGCACATATCGCCAATCACCACTTGCCTTTTGCTCTCTGCTAATCCATATGACTTTAAAAGGATTATTATATTTTAGATTAAATAATGTTGCTTTAAAGTTTAAAAAATATTTAATGTTTTTTATGTTAATTTTCTCATTCAACTTTCGTCAAAATAAATGATATTATGTAATATTAGAAAAATAAATTGCTAAAGTCTAATTTTAATTTGTGGTTGCAATAACATTAATATCAATCTTTCATTTCACTCAAGGGATCACTCACTTGAATCATTTTTCTATTTTTTATCATATTAAGAGTCAAATTCTACTTTAATTATAATAAAAAAATATCATTTCTAATAATTTATAATAAGATCTTTTTATGTCTATCTCTATCTCCCTTAAAATACGTCAGATATAATATAAGCATCTATTTTTCTAATCTGATCATCAGAAGGCTGATGTTTTATGTTAACAAATTATGTAAGAGTCTCTCTAATATTATCTACAACTAGAGCTATTCCAACTTTTATAATTTTGATTTGTGGCTCCTTCACAATAATTTGTGATATTATATTATGGAATATATTAAGCTAATATAACAATTTAATTTATGAACAAAAGACAGAACATTTTTACACTACAGGAAAAATGTCATTTTCCGGCGGCCATTTTCGTCGGAAAATGGACAAAATCCGCCAGAAAATTGCATTTCCGACGGATTTCCGGCGGAAAAATTTTCGCCGGTTTCACGCGCGTCGGAAAAGAACTTCCGGCGCAAATTAATTCGCCGGAAACATTTCCGGCGAATTTCCGACGGATTTTCCGCTGGAAAAATATTTCCGTCAAATTTTTAAATCACCGGAATGTTAAGAAAAAAAAAATCATTTCCGGGTGACAGGACGGCTGCTCCCCCATCCGCGCTCCACCCCAGGTCCCCAGCTAGCCCAGACCGCCCCGATCGCGTGCCAGCAACCCCCCACCCCGCCCCGACGAGCCTGCTTGCGTGAACCGCGCGTGGCCTGTGTAATATCAGTTCTGCTCCAGGTTCGTCCGGGACGAAGTTGGATCGTCCGGGACGATCGGTACAGGTTGTGCAGAAAATCAGTTTTGGTTGTATGATTCGTCGGGACGAAATTTGGATCGTCTGAACGAAAATTCTCCCGAGGACCTGTCGCCGAGGACGATGATGAAAATTTCGTCTGGACGAGGATTTTCCAGAGCACACATCGTCCGGGACGAAGTGCGATCGTCCAGGACGATCTGAGCATTTCTTAAGGGAAATGAGATATTTTGAGGAGAGAGAAAAATTTTATAAAAATATCAGATTTTGATCCGAGGAGAGAGGAAGAAAAAGAGAAAAAGGAAAAGTTGATTTCGGGAAGCCGCGGGTCCGTTTTCGTTCGTCGAGACTGTTGAGGATTTTGCTGTACGCAAGGTAAGGCACATTCCGCCTTTCTCAATTTTCAGAACCGTCGAGTTTGGCGGTATTTTCTGTCCGGATTTCGTTTCCGTTACCGATTTTCGTCCGTAACTTTTGATTGATTCAGTTTTTACCGCGTAACTTTCTGTATATTGTTGAAGTGCCGAGTGTGCAGTTTTTGGTTATTTTCCGAAGATTTTTGTCCGGGTATTTTTGATTCGGCAGTGTTTTCAGTTGATTACATTTTTCTGTGAATCCGTAAATTCTCTGTGCAGTAGAATAAATGTTCTGGAATATGATTATCTATGTTCTGTGCGAATTTGGTAAATTTTCTTTGCAGGAAATTTTGTGTAAATTCCGTCTACTGCCGTTGTGCTGCCCGATTTTTGTCTGATTTCTGATTTGCCCGGATTTCTTCTGAATTGATATGATATCTGTATGTGCTATAAAAAGGGAGTTATAAGGGGCCTGGATCCTATGAGATTCAGTAAGTGTCAGGGAAATCTGAAATGAGCTCAAATCTGAAAATCTGATATCTGTTCTGTTCCGGATCCGATGAAATCTGTTCTGGTGCTGTAAGCACATCTGTTCTGGTGCCGTGAGCACAAAGGGAGTTATAAGGGGCCTGAATCCAAAGAGATTCAGTCAGTGTCAGGGAATTTAGCTATTAAATATATATCTGATATCTGATATCTAATTTGATCTGACTCTGCTTTCTGTATCCGTTCTGTAAGCGATAATAAGTTCCGTACGATATGATTTGATCTGTCTGATATCTAATTTGATATAATTTCGAATTCAGTATCTGTTCGGTAAGCAATTCTGATTTCTGATTTTGTTAATGTGATATGTCTGATTCTGTTCTGTTTCTGATACGATTTCTGTTCCGTATAACTCTGTATAATTCTGACTCTGTTGATTTATTATGTTCTGTTTGTACTCTGAATCCGTACGACTCTGATTCTGATTTGATATCTGTCCGTATCTGTTCTGATTCTATTCTGTTTCGTTCTGATATGTCCGGTTTGACAATCTGTACGATTCTATTCCGATTTCTGATCTGATTTCTGTCAGATGAGTTTGGTTTTGAATTCTGAAAGTTTTGATTGGAGGTTTGTTGCTTTGCTGAGCTGTTGAGCTCACTCTTGTTTTCTGGTGGTTTTCAGGTTCTGGGAAAGGGAAGGAAGTCCAGGAGTAGATTTCTGAGTCTGATTCGTATAGGTATTTGTTGTACCTTTTGATTTTTGTACAGTCATGGCTTTTCTGTTCTGTCTTTCTTTCTGTTCAAAAGCCATGCACTGTATTTGTAGATGATTGTATTTGAGGAAAAGACAAGATAGATGTTTTGTTCCGCTGTATTTGGTGATTTATAGTAGCTCTGTTGTTCTGCGTTTGTATGGCCGTTTTGAGAATTATTTGGAAGATTCAGTTCCGAAACCAATTCCCAAACCAGATCCTGGTTAGTTTGTTTAGGCTGGTCGCGATCCGGTTTGGGCGGGATCCGTCCCCGTCGAATCGGGTCGTGACAGCCTGCCTGCCTTCGGCGTAGTTCGAACCCCGCCCATCTCTCCGCGCGCGCGAGGAGCCGCGCCTTCTGCCATATAGTCATGAAACCAAAAACTGTTAAGTTTTTCACTTTTTATTTATTTAACCTTTTACTGAATAATTATGAAATCCGTTAATTTAATTTAACAAACAAAGTTAAAATTATTTAACATAATTTAACAAAATAAATAATTTAAGTTTAAATTTAAATCATTTAATTCTTTGTTATTAAATAATTAAATTAAATTTTATTTTATTATAATTTAAGTTATTAAATTCAATAATTTTAGTTATATTTTATAATAAAAAATATTTAATTTAAATTATTTAATTTGATAATAAGTTATTACAATATAACTTAATTTTTTAATTTCTGTCAGAAATCCGCCGGAAAGTCCGCCGGAAATTCCCTCCTAAAAAAATCCGTCGGAAAACCACTCAAAAAATATGTCGGAAAATTGTTGGAAAATTTCCGTCGGAAATCCGCCGGAAAGTCCGTCGGAAATGAGCTGTTTTCCTGTAGTGTTATTTTATTTAAATAGTGTTTAATTTTATATTTATTTTGAAATATAAAAATATTAAGGCAGCATTAAGTATTATAAAAATTATTATTTTCTTAATATCAAAATTATAACATATTATAGCATTTTAACTATGACAGTACATTTGAATTATAGAATAAATATTTGAACCCAACAAAATAATTTAAAAGATATTTAGAAGTATTTAATTAGTTTTTTATGTTGCTAATTTTAATCTGTTAGTTGAAAATTTTGACTATCAATCGAAAGGTCTTGAATTCGAAGGTTGTATATATATGATGTGTGTGTGAGTTTATCTTAATTAGCTCAACAGTAAAAATAAAAAAAATAATTAGTTTTTGAAGTTTTAAACATAACGTCTTATCTTTGCAAAATTTTGCGCAATTATTTTTAAATGAAATGTGAAAATAATAAAACAAAGAAATTTTCAAACTTATTCTTAAGAGAGCACTGTGCTACATATGATCAGTTTTTTTAATAATAAGTCAGTGAATTTGATAAGCATAATTTTTATCAAGCATATTCAACGGTGCCAATTGACCGAAGAAAAAGTCTGCCCTAGCGCCGCTCTCGGTTTCTAGGGTTTTCTCGCTCGTCTCTTCGTCGTTCTCTCGATCTCTATTCGTTTCGAGAGTTTTTTAGCGGTGTTTCCTGCTGATCTCGTTTATCTGGCCCTCCCAGGCCTGTCGTCATGGCGGGGGAAGCTTCCTCGACGCCGTGGGGAAAGGTTTCTTCTAAACCTCAGGATCAAAACAAAGGATTCTTCAACATAGATAATGAAGAGGGATCCCCAGCTAAATCAAGGTCTTTTAAAGATGTTTTGGCAGGATCTTCAAGTGATATCCTACCCTCTCTCTCTCCTTCGACTTTTAACGGAGTTCCTGCGGTGTTAATTTCGGATGATGATGTGCTTAAACTTGCATCGCCTTTTCGTTTTACTCTTGTTGGGAAATTTGGCGTTAGACGCCAAAACCTAGATGCGATTAGATCGTTTTTTGGTAATCTCAAGCTTTCGGGTTTCTACTCGGTTGGTTTTCTGGATTCGAAGCATGTAGCTATACAACTTTCGAACGATTTGGATTACAGTCGGATTTTTGCGAGAAGATCTTATTTTATTTTTAATTGTCAAATGCGTATTTTAAAGTGGACGCCTTTCTTCGATGTTAAGGAGGAATCTCCGATTGTGCATATATGGATTTCTTTCCTGAATCTAAGATTGCATTTTTTTAATCCTAAGGTCTTGCATGCTTTAGGATCTATCTTTGGCCGTCCGCTTCAAACGGATCAAGCCACTGCTTCGAGAACCAGGCCTTCGGTTGCTAGGGTTCTTGTTGAGGTGGATATTACGAAAAAGCATGCAAAGGAGGTCTGGGTTGGTTCCAAGGCTTTAGGATATTTACAAAAAGTAGAATTTGAAAAAATCTCGGATTTTTGCACTCACTGTAAATCACACGGTCATGCGGTTGCTGAATGTTTCAAACTTCATCGGGAGCTTAAAATGAAAACCAACAACTCCACTGGTAATGTGGGCAATAAAGAAAAAATTAATGAGAACACTAATACTGCTATTACGGTGACTAATGTTGAGGAACAACCCAAGATTCAGATGGTTGAAAAGGAAACTTTGAAATCTTCGGATAGTATGATAAATTCTTCTATTTTGCCTCTAAAGTTTTAAATAATAAAGATAAAGATGTTGCTGAAAAGAGTTTTTTAAATAAAATAGGGGAAGGAAAATAGTTGACTGAATATGCTGATATTTCTAATATTTTTATCTCTGTTGATTCTATGCTTAACAACTCTGATTAGCCGATTAATGTGGATAATAGCGATTGTAATGAGGAGGAACCTACTGAAGATCAAGAAGAAGGAGAATATCTTCCTGAACAGACTTTATCTGATTCGATGGAGAAGGAGAATTTGTATAAAAATGGAGATGGTCGGTCTTCTGATACTCATTCTGACAAAGGTAAAAATATTGAGGAATAATGGATTTCTAAATCTAAAAAAAAAAAAAATGCTAAGGTTACATTACCGGATACTCTTCGTTCTACCAGAGCTCAAACTAATAATAAAAGTTCTAATGATTAAAGTCATTATTTGGAATGTTAGAGGTGTTGGGGGTTCTGATTCTAAAAATCGTGTTAGGAATTTGTGTCGTATTTATAATATTTCTTTTCTTGTTCTACTTGAGCCTTTTATTTCTCCTGATAAACTTATGTCTACTGCTGCTAGTTTAGGTTTCTCTGGTAGTTTTTCTAATTGTTCTAATAAGATTTGGATCATGTGGAAAAAGCACTTTGATGTCTCTGTGATTTCTGATTTTCAACAAGTTATTAATGTGCAAATATCTCATAACCAGTTTAATTTCTATGCTTCTGTGGTTTATGCTGCTTCTACTAGAACTGGTTGTATTCCTCTTTGGGATTGCTTAACTGATTTTTCTCATACTATTAATGGCCCTTGGTGTGTTGGGGGTGATTTTAATATCATCTCTAATGTTTCTGAACGTAGAGGGGGTAACCCGCCGAATATGAATGCTATGGATGATTTTAATCTTATGATCTCTTCTTGTAATCTCATTGACATTGGTTTCTCTGGTAGTTCTTTTACTTGGAATAGAAATAACCTTTGGCAAAGACTTGATAGAATCCTTTTCAATAACAATTGGATTGGTAAATTTAACATGACGAATGTTCAACACCTGAGCAGAACTTTGTCTGATCATTCTCCTTTGCTTGTTTCTATTTCTAATAGTAACTTTACTGCTCCTGCTGCTTTTAGATTTCAAAACATGTGGATCAAACATACAGATTTTCTTAATGCAGTCTCTGAAAATTGGAATGCTTTGGTTTTTCCTGATAATAATATTCAAGGTATGAATAGACTGTGGTCTAAATTAAGTAGATTGAAACAAATGTTGAGATGGTGGAATAAACATGTTTTCAAAAATCTTTTTGACAACATTAAAGAGGCAGAGGAAAAAGTTCTTATTGCAGATAACCTTTATTTGGATAATACTTCTGCGGAGAATTTGGCTAATCTTGATCACTGTAAACTCTCTCTTTTTAATTTGCAAAATCAAGAAGAAATTTTTTGGAAACAGAAAGCTTCTAATGCTATTCTGGTCGAAGGTGACAGGAATACATCCTTTTTTCATGCTTTAGTCAACAAAAATCGTATTAAAAGCTATATTCACAAGATTGTTGATGAGCATGGGGTTGTTTATGATACTGGTGATAATATTGCCAAATCTGGTGTGGATTTTTTCTTCAATAATTTTAATTCTTGTAAGTCTGTTGTTTCTATTGTTAATACTAGTGTTATTCCTAATATTGTGGATGATACTGACAACAATTTTCTTACCCAACTTCCTCTTGAGGAAGAGATTTGGGACACCATTAAAGGTATGAATGTTGAATCGGTGGCAGGACCAGATGGGTTTACCACGAAATTTTTTGTGAAAACTTGGGAAATCATTAGAGTTGATGTGGTGGATGCTGTTCATGATTTTTTCAAGGGTAAGCCTTATCCTAAAGCATTTTCTTGCACTAATATTGTTCTTATCCCCAAAAAAGAGAATTCTACTTTTTGGAATGATTTTAGACCAATTAGTCTTTGTACTTTTTTCAACAAACTTGTGGCTAAACTTATTGCTTCTAGACTTTCTATGATTTTGCCTAGAATTATCTCCCCTAATCAAACGGGCTTTGTGAAAGGGAGGAGTATATTTGATAATATTTTACTTGCTCAAGAATTGGTGCATGATATTAACATTAAAAGCAGTGGTGTTATGTCATTGTTTGGCTTTAATCAGAATTTTCTAAATCTTATAAAGCATAGCATTGAAGATAGTTTTTTCTCTGTTATTATTAATGGGGGCACCCACGGTTTTTTTAAATCTAAGAATGGGCTTCGTCAGGGGGATCCCCTATCCCCGTCTCTTTTTATCATTGCGATGGAGTATCTGTCTAGGGGGTTGGAAGATCTCTTCTGCAGGTTTCCTAAACTTATTTTTCGTACTGGTGGTGGGTTCCCGATTTCCCATCTTAGCTTTGCTGATGATTTTATAATTTTCTCTAATGCTTCTATTAAAAATGTTAAAACGTTATTTAAATTTTTGGATGTTTTCCAAGATGTTAGTGGGCTTTATATTAACAAAGATAAGAGTAATTTTATTACTGCTAATTCTGTTAACATTACTAGAGCTAATGAGATTAATAGGCTTTGTGGTTTTAATTCTTCTTCTTTGCCTATAAAATATCTTGGCACGCCTCTATCCAGAGGTAGGAAAAAGATTATGCTTTTTGATAATATTTTCACCATTTTTCAAAGAAAATTTTTACACTGGTCTTCTAAATTTCTTTCTTATGGTGGTAGGTTAGTTTTGATTAAAAGTGTTTTGAATTCCATTCCTATATTTATTTTTCATACTTTGAATCCCCCGATTAGTGTTTGTAAGAGAATGGAGATTATGATTAATAGGTTTTTTTGGGGGACTGCTTCTTCTAATTCTGGTATTAAATGGGCCAAATTGTCTAAACTTTGTGGGGTTTATAAGGAAGGTGCTTTGGGGTGCAAGTCTATCAACGATATGGTTAAAGGTTTCTCTCACAAACTTTGGTATACGTTGCGTGCTAATACTAGTATGTGGGCAAAATTTTTGTTAGCTAAGTACTGTAAGGGCTTCACCCTTTAATTGCTCACTATAAAAATTCTGATTCCGCTGTTTGGAAAAGAATCTGTAAGATTAAAAGGGAGGCTGATTTGAATATTCAGTGGGGTGTTGGTGAGGGTGAAATTTCTTTTTGGCAGGATAATTGGATGGGGGTCTCTTCTATTGACAGGTATCTTAATACTCATACTATTTCTAATGTTAAAGTGAAGGAGTTTTTTATTAATGATAATTGGAATATTGCTTTGTTACGTGATGCTCTTCCTAATGAAATTGTTGATCTTATCATTAAGATCCCGGTGCAAATGCATTATAAGGATAAAATTATGTTCAAGCTGGATTCCTTGGGTAAGTTCAGTTTTAAAAAAATTTGGGAGAATATTAGAGTTAAAAATGAAATTTCTCATACTTATCAAGCTCTGTGGCATAATACTATTCCTATCTCTTATTCTTTACTTGTTTGGAGATGTCTTAAGGGATATCTGCCAGTTGACAGTAGATTATGGGAAAAAGGTTTATATCTTGTTTCTAAATGCCAATGTTGTGCTAACATTGAAAGCAACCAGCATATTTTCGTTACCAGTTTGACGGCTAGACATGTCTGGAACCATTTTGGTAATTTAGCTAATCTGGTGTTATCTTATAATGGGAATTTACAAGATATTCTCAATACCTGGTTTATTAAAGGTAAAGGTCATATTCTTAACCTCATCCCTATTTTAATTATTTGGTATTTATGGAAAGCTAGGAATGAGTCCAAACATGAGGGCATTAAAGTTAATGCCAACCAGATTATTGCTAATATTAGGAACAAGGTTCTTCAACTTATTTCTATTAATCTGTTGGGTTCTAAGCATTTTAAAAATTGTAATACCTGGCTGAATTTTTTGGTTTAAATATTTTGCCTGCGGATGATATTTCGGGTTGCAGAATCATTTGTTGGATTAAACCTTTGTTACCCTTTGTGAAGCTGAATACTGATGGGTCCGTTGGTGTTCATTCTGCTGGGTTTGGTGGGATTATTCGTAACTATCTTGGGAATCCTCTGAATGCGTTTGCTGGTCCTCTGGATGTTTGTCCTGTTTTATCTGCTGAACTTAGAAGTTTGAGTTTTGGCTTGGAGAGGTGTATTATTTTAGGCTATCATCATGTTAACATTGAGGTGGACTCTAAAACCATTATCCATTTTATCTCTGAGAACTCTATTGGTAATCCTCAAGACCTTTACATTATTAGGAAAATTAAGTTGATGCTTGGTGAGATGGATTATACGATTTCTCACATATTCCGTGAAGTGAATGTGTGTGCTGACTGGTTGGCGAAAGCTGGTGCTCACAGTTTAATTTTTCAGGAATTTTCTGGTTGGAACTTGCCTTCCCCTCTCAAAGGCATGATTTCCTTAGATAAAGCGGGTTTTCCATATTTTCGTCATGCTTAATTCTGGGGGTTTCTTTATGGGTGGGTATTTTATCTGCTATTTTGTTGGTTTGGGTTGCTTGGATTGGTTCTGTTTTTATTTTTGGCAGGTTATTGTTATTAACCTCTGGAACCCGGAATTTATCCTATCTAAGCTGGTCTTTGAGGATTTTGAAGGTGCTGGTGATGCTGGGGTGTTATTTTCTTTTTTTATTCACTGTGATAAACTGGGTGTTGTGATCTGGATTTGGCTGTTGGTTTGTGATCTGCTGAGTTTTGCTATCAGTATAAAATGTTCTGGGATGGAGGCCAACTTCACTTTTGTTTACATTTCCTTTCCTGGTAGCTATTGTTGGCACGACTAGAGGGTAGGGGGTATTGCCAGATCTGGGCAAAAGTTTAAAAATTTTTATAAGATATGTGTCTGGAAGCTATATGCTCGGAATCTGGGTATTCATTTTTATTGCTATCCTTTATACATGACTAGCTTATTATCTTATATTAATCACCTTTCTGGTTGGAGAATTTTTTGCAGGGCAAGTTTGTTTGTACTGTGGGTAATCGACTTTAAGGTAAACTTTTTTTGTGCTTCTTTTTGTTTTGCTATTTCCTTTATCCTTTTTGCAGGGAGACTGTGCTGAATGGTAATCATCTGATCTTCCAATTTTGGGTACTGGAGCTTACCAGCCCGAGACTTTATTTATGTTATTTTTGTACTGATAGGATAAGGACTATCCGGCTCTTAGGTTTTTTTTACCTTTATTTTGTAGCTCTTGGGAGCGGTAGTGAGCTGGAAGGTCCTTTTAAGGACTTTTGTAACCGTTTTTTTTATTTTAACGCGTAGGTCCGACAATGGGTTTTAACGAAAAAAAAAAAAAGCATATTCAACGGTGGAAATTACCTCCAAATTTTCAAATTTCATTAAGATAGTTTTCTTATTAATTTTTAAAGCTGTTTTTTATTAAAAAAATATTTTTTTTAAATTCCATAATACTATTCATTTTTTCTTTCCAAAGAGTGGTGTTAAATTTGTATTTAGATAGATTTTTTTTAGGGGATTTTTCATGATTGTCTTATTTATTTGTAAAACTGATATTTGTATCATTTTATTGGCTCAACAGTCTCTTTACATAGTGCTTAAAGATTCAAAATGTGCTTGAATTCAACTTTTATTATAGGGATTCCTGGACCACTAGGAAATGTTACATAAAAATAATAAAAAATAATAATAATAAATGACCTCTTATATGAAATATCATAGCAGTGACACGTGTCATGCATTATTTGATAGGACACTGACACGTGTCATGCATTATTCGATAGGAGTTGTGAATAGCTACTTTTTTTTTTATTCAACTCTTCTGTCTCAATGAGTCTATTTTGCGTCGAGTACTCATGAGCAACTAAATGAAGGTGAGTCTGTCGACGAGGTTGGATTGGAAGGACTACTGTTGGCAAGTCTTTTAGCGGCACTGGTGGCCTCTTGAATGGAACTCTTGGGCCACTTTGATGATAAGGGTGAGTCTATTTGGATAATGGGGTTAGCATACTCCATGGTAAATTGAATGTGATGGGGTCATCTTGAATCCTCCCTATAAGAGGATTCTGTAGCTAGAATGATAATTTTTGGGACAAATTTTAAAAGTATAGTTAATAAACAAATTAGGTGATTAAATACGTTTAAAAAATTTTAAAAATAAACATAGTTGCACATATAACATGCGATTTATTTATCCAATCAGCATTTAAAATATATATAATATTAAAAAAAATAAAAAAAATTGTAGCAAGTTGCCTGTTAAATAGGAACTTTTATTTGGTCTGGTGAACGTACGTAGAGCTACGTTCGGCCGGCACTAAGATCGCAGGCAC
This sequence comes from Dendrobium nobile, assembly GCA_022539455.1. NCBI lineage: Eukaryota > Viridiplantae > Streptophyta > Magnoliopsida > Asparagales > Orchidaceae > Dendrobium > Dendrobium nobile. The sequence continues at coordinate 51,635,395 of CM039734.1, forward strand.
AAAACGAGAATTACTTAGTAAATACCGAGCAATACCAACAATAACGAGAAATATCATTATGTGAAGACAAATACCGAGTAATACTGAGCAATACCGAGTAATCCAAAAAAATACCGAGTTTTTTCTAAAAAACTCGGTATTTTTTGGGATTACTTGGTATTGCTCGGTATTGCACGGTATTACTCGGTATTGATCTTCGCAGAGCAGTATTCCTCGTTATTACCAAAGAATACCTAACAATACCGACCAAATACCGAGCAAAAACCGAGTAACAATCCTCTGACCGAACGTACGTAGAGCTACGTCCGGTTAGAGGACGTAATTAAAGTTCGTTAAATAGGCGCCTTGCTACAGTTTTATTTTTAAAAACAAATTTATGATTTTCAAAGAAAATGTACATTTCAATTACGTTTTCCTTAAAAGTTTTAAAATGGTTACATTTTTTTTAAAATTAAATTAGTTTTTCTTTTCTCATATTTTTATTTTGCCTGTTTTGTTTCTTTTCAATTTTAACTTTTTTATTAAAATTAGTTTTCAAATTTTAATGAAATATTTAAGAAATCTAATATTACCAAAAAAAATTTTAGAATGTGATATGAAAAAGAAATTAAACTTTTGGATAAGAAAAAGAAATTAATCTCAATATATTAATTGGATGGCTAAATGGTCTCCAAATTTGGATAAGAAAAAGAAATTAATCTTTTTGTGTCCTAGAATATTCGCGGTGATACAAAAATATATAGTTTAACATCTTAGTTGTGTACGTATGAAGATTCAGCACACAATCAGAGAAGAGAGATTGTGCAATATTTAAAGAGATGCCAAAATTTTTATGTTGAAAATCCTAAATAGGGGAAAACCCACGAGACTACTTTGCCTAATTTGAAGGAATAATCTACTATTATTTGCAGTTAATTACAAATGAAGCCTTTCCTTGGGGGGAAGGGCATTGGCTTCATGTAACAGATATACATCATATGGAGTGCATTACGTGGTGGGAATAGGAATAAATCATTATTGACGTATTCTTTTGGTCGGAAGAACCATAGTCGGTGGATGACGAAGGTCGGAAAGACCGTACTCGAGTGACAATGGTTGAAAGGATTGTAATCTGCGGGTGACGGAGGTCAGAAAGGTTGAGTGAAATGCCTCTTCAGAGGCTAGAAGGTTCGTAATTCTTTTTTTCTTTAGAGGCGACTTCTATCTAGCCACTTTGCTGAATTGTGTTAGCGACCTTTGGGTGACTCTTCTAGCCGAGGTGCGAGTTCACCTATTATAACACCTCAATTATATCTATTAAATACTTAAAAATACATTATGTGAGTGTTAGTCCTATAGAATTATTATGTAAAAAATACAATTTTTAAAAATTAGCGTCAGGATTATTCTCTTTTTATTTTTAAATGGCAAATAATTATAGAAAAAAATTATATAATACCGTATCAAAAATAAAAATTTGAAAACAGATTAAAAAAGAGCATCCTTATGAAAGGTGAAAAGGCGCCCATGTGAGGCTGGGCTTTGCCCGTAACATGTGCCCATATGCGGAACTTGATCATTTGACTCAACACGTGTGATGCGGCACGTGCATCCGTGTGAATTGGGTACCATGTTCCTGTAACACGTACGAAAAAAATTACATAAATAAAAAAAAATCCGCTGATGCTAAATTTCCCTACCTGCACTGGTATGCACCATGCATGTACCCTACATTCATGCTGTCGCTTTCTAAATCTCTCTATGTGCTCTGCACAGGCTTCTTCTGAGTGATGGAGACTTGAGAGAAACAAATCGGGCGTATTTGAATGATTTAAATTGAGGGCAAAATTTTACGTCATAATATTTTGATTTTTATTATACACGTAGTATGTTTAATTTGAAAATTCATATTAAAAGTTTTACGCATGTTCTTTATTTATTTTATTAGAAAATTATATCAGAAATATATTTTTTTAAAAGAATTACTCTTTTTTATTCGCTGATTGTTTTTGGAAAACCCATACAAAGCTTCAAGTTATAACCTTTTTATTCGAACTTGATTTAACAATGCCTTCTCTAGTTCCATCCAATACAGTCGGTCCCATGAATTCTTCTCTTTGCAACTTGTACCATGAACTGGTTTTAGTGTCATTGAATTCCTCTTCTTCGCGTTCAAAATGTCATCAATCTCGTCGTGAACAACATTGATCTTGCGAACTAGTTTTTAATCACAGATTTAGTGAATGTCGTAATTTTGTTACACACATTCGATCTCAAGAATGTCATCAATCTAATTATGAACTACCCTTTCTCTCTTATGCTCATCAAAGCCCTACATGAGGTCCTGGTTGGGTACCCATGCTTTGAATGGGCGGGCTTCACCCACCCATGGTAACTTTTGGGATGTCGTACCTTCCCATGCGCACCCACTTTCTACGCTTTTTAAATGCAGTCCACCACGGACTGATGGACTTGAGGCTTGTTGCCATTTGCTTTGACAAACTTTCGAGACCAATATCATAATTTATTGTAGTCGCAACACGGTTCAGTGATGCGTACTACGTAGTAAGGATTACGGTAATATATGACATACGATGATTAACAATGTAAATCAGTTTATCTCTTGATGTTGAGTATCCACCCATATTCATCTACGAGGTCATGAGCATATTCATACCCACCCATAATTAATGGGTATGGGTGGGTATGTGGGTATGTGTACCCAATGCAAGGCTTTTATGCTCATGATTGCCTCATTCAATGTGAATAATACAACTGATTCTAAGCTCTTTGACCAAATTCGCTTGCTATGGATTTCAACATGCAAGAGGCCGGTTATTCCTGCTTATTGGGGGTATTTTGGTTAGAAATTACCTTTCGGGCATATTTCTCCAATAAATGCAATAACAATCATATTTTTCCAATTGTTAGCATTATATGACTTATAAACTCAAGTTTAACTATATATATTTAGCTCATAAATATCATTATTTACATATATAATAACACCCAAAATCCTAAGTAACATATGAAAACACCTACTCCATACACCTCATTACAATCTCATCACTAACGAAAAGTAAGAGATCATTGGCAATGACTTTGATAGCGAAGGTAAATAAATGAAATCAGAGCCTTGGGTGGAATTGCATGTCTCACAAATCCTAAATGATTTTCTTGCTTCCTTTTTAGTAATTAAATTCTATTTATATTTTTATTAGGTTGGACTAAAATAAAAATTCAATTATAGATAATCTATATCCATAAATTTTAAAAAAATTATCATAATCACGCTCATTAAATTAATATCTAAAATCTTTAAATTACAAAATAAATTTAAAACCTCAAATATTTAAATGAAAAATTAAGGAGTACATATCATTAGAAAAAAAAAAAAAACCCGTAGATATTATTTCCTCTCTCTAAGGTGTCCCTCTCATTAAGTAGTAGGTTAGGGATTGATTATGATTAGATTACCAAGAGACTTTATCATTATTATAATTATTTTTACTGTGAAGGCTTTGCATGAGTTTTAAGTAAGAGATGTATTTAACCATTCTTGATTCCTTTCTTGGCGGTCAAACTTTCAGCAAGCTTTGCAACTACCGAGATAAAAATTAGTATTTTTTTAGCTCTCTTCCTCTTTTCTGTTTCCCACTAATCTACCATTAGCCGTACAGTCATAAAAGAAGAGATAGAGAGAGAGAAGGGGAGGAGAGAGAAAGAGAGAGAAGGGGAGGAGAGAGAGAAAGAGAGAGAAGGGGAGGAGAGAGAGAGAGATAAGGGTGAAAGGCTAGCCGGTTTACCTCCCAAATTGTCATGTAGAGCTTTTAATAAGGAAGTAAACCTAAAGGAACACTGAAGGCCGGAAGACAGGGGTTCGTGTCCACATATGGGTTGCAGGTGGCAAGCAGAACAAAAGCTCTTAATTGACTCGTCGCCCATTTATTTTGTATTTCTATTATTTAAATATAAAATTTATTATGCACTCTTTTTTTTTTTTTGAATGAGAAAAAAAAAAAGAATGGATTATTTCTTAAATAATATTCTTTTTTTTTACATTATTTTTGGAAAATTATTATTTTTTACATGTGTTTGTTATATCATCATTTTCATAAATGTTTCTTTTCTTAAAGTTAAATAATTTAAAAAAGAAATCAATTTGACCACCAACTGTGAATCCTTCTAAAAAACATTAAAATTGAAATCATTGCGACTAAGAAATTGAGTGAAATACCTCTTTCCCTGCTAGTAAACTTAGAAGCTGACCTTTTTTGATAAATTCTTTTGGTGTGTACTATAGACAAATTCTTATTTCGTTCAACTGTTTAGCAAGTACTCTATTATTGATTCTATCTCTTAGTTTTTTTTTTTGGTTAAAACCCACAGAGGGGCCTACCATTCAATCTTCCCGAATTCGATAGGTCATGTTGAATAAAGTTCTTAGGAGGGTCCACTTCGGGCAATCACTTGGTAGGAGATTTCTAAATTAGTTTAAATATAAGTTGGTCCGACAGTAATTGACTTCTTAAACATAGTTCGAGCACTACTAATAAATTAGTCTTTCGCAACACTTTTTATGACCTACTGCAGCAGTTTACGAAGAAGCTCAACGCCGTTGCTCTAAAGGTCAGTTGCTCAAGCCATGGAGGAATTTTCTTCCCCACAAACACCTTCTCAATGGACATCATCTCCATCTCCTCATGATTCACCCTAGTTGCCTTCGCTGCCTCAGCAGTCTCCGTACTACTTCCCCGGTGGATTACTTGGCCTGTTGGGAGACATACACAAGATAAATTCGAGCGGGACCTAGAACACGGGAGAGAGATATGATCACGAGAATAAGAGATCAGACAACAATAATTTTGAATTGAAAACAGCGGTGGCAAACTGCCTCTATAAATTGCGCGCTGTCAAAATATTAAGTTTTTAAGAATTTTTTAGCAAATATTTAAAATTGCTGCCTATACCAATTTATAGCAGCGGTTTCAAAATCGGTGCTAAAAACTGCTGCAAAAACTTTATATTTTTAATAGTGAGGCCTATCTTTATCATACTATACCTAATTGAATATGATTGTACATATATTAGCTATTTTCTTATATATATATAATTAACCTATGAAGATCTTTCAAAAAGAGATTTATCAAATATAATCCCTTTGAATGGGTGACAAACTATAATTAATTATAGTTTGTGCTACAACAGACCAATTAACTACAAATGTTGATTGCAACAAATAACAACATATATTGAAGAAATCATAGGAAAAAAAACAAAAATAAAAATAAAAAAAGGGGAAAAAAAAAACAAGAAATCAAAAGCCAAAGATTAGACCAAGGTTTAATTAGAGAGGAGTTTGTAGATTGATCAACCAAGAGACAAAGCATATGTGGTGCTACAATAGACCAATTACATGTTCATCACTGACCAAGAGGAGAGTGATCCACCCAACAAAATTGCTAGAACGAAGTCATCCATGAATGGGAATAGAATATCTATTTGTGCAGTGTTGTTTGTGGAAGAGATGATCAATCATCCAACTCATTATATACAAATATCTCGATTTTAAATAAGCATAGAAAGATAATCTTCTCACATAAGCAATTGAAAGAACTGAAAACAAGAACGCGAAAAAATTACGTGGTTCGAGTTCATACAAACTCCATAATCTATATCCATGGAATAATCTCAATCCTAATCCTTTTTTTTAATATGTGATAAAAAACAAGATACAAGACAATATCTATGAAGAGTTTTCCGAATGAGCCACATAGAATATGAATAATAAAAAAATGAGGTTTAGGTGAGCTTCATTGTTTATAGAGCATTTGACACATGTGCTATATATTAATATGCAATCCCTTTGGTAATCAGAACAGTTATTTCATGGTTGTTCATACAAGTCATCTAAGTGTAAAGAAATATTATAAATGAAACTAAAATTTAATCCTCTAAAGATTTCGGATATTAATTAGAATATATAAATGTACTGCAATATATAAAGAAAAGCTAACTTTCTTCTTCCACTTGAGTTGATCTCTAATTTGATTAATTGAGATGGTTCCAAAGCTATTAAAATAAAATAACATCATATATATACGGAGAAAGGAGTAGAAAGGATCAAAATTCATTCAAGATAATAGAATTTTTCTTAGCATTTATATACTAAAAGGTCTAAAGAGTTGTAAACTTGTGGCTCCAAAATCTCTCTAAGTTGATAAAAAATAAACCAAAATCATAAAATAAATAAAAAGGTATAAGCGGAGCAAATTTTAAAGGGGAGTCGTCTTTGAATTTATGTGGGAATAAACAAAATTTCCTTCCAAATATATAATATGAAGATGTCAGGTTTAAATTAAGCCATAGTAAAAACGAGATTGGAGTTTTAAGGAAATTTTGAGACGGTTTTTATTTTGTAAGTGCTATTGCGGATAGCACGTAGCTCATATTGGTCAGTTGGTTGAGAGTTTTGGTTGCCAACCAAGAGGTCTTATGTTCGAGCCTTGTTTATGTGATATATGTGTTAGTTTGCCTTGATTGGCCTGAATGTCGAAGTTTTATGAAGATGATGTGAAGATACGAGTGCTGCACATGCTCCCGCACATGCTCAGCTAGCCAAATGTACCACATCAGCAAAGGGATTATCCACTACTTAGTGCACAGTGCTCAGACTGTCACCAACGGCCAGTAACGACCCGCACTCATTATATCACCTTTTTACTCTATATATGGTGTAACCAAGGAACTGGAAAAATATGAGAAAGCTCACTGTTCATCTCCTTTTTGCTTTCGTTATTCTTTCTTACTAACCCTTTGCAGGTTCATCATGGTATCAGAGCCAAAGTAACTTCACAGCCCCCTGGCTCTAAAGCGCACTGTCCCACTATGGCTGATTTTACCCCTCTAAAGTGCTTGCTTCGCTATGTCCAAGGCATTGCTACCTTCGGCCTGCCCCTACAGCCAAGCTCTCTTCAACTCACCACCTATTCGGATGCAGATTGGGCTGGAGACACTCATTATCGCAAATCCCTTACAGGATTCTGCACTTATCTTGGCAAAAGTTTGATTTCCTGGTGTGTTAAGAAACAGGTCACTGTCGCTAAATTGTCCATCGAAGCGGAATACAGAGCTCTCTCCTCTGCCACCTCAGATGTCATTTGGCTTCGGCAACTATTAGCAGATTTTCATGTAGTGCTCGACAAACCCACTCCAATCTTCTACGACAACACCTCTGCGATGGCCCTCGCTCACAATCCAGTCTTCCATGCCCGGACCAAGCATATAGAGATTGATTATCATTTTATTTGGCACCACATCGAGGCTGGAGCTATTCTCATTCATTATATAAATTCAGAAGACCAGCCTGCTGGCATTCTTACCAAGCCCCTATCCTCCTCCCGGTTCATCCATCTCCGGCACAGTTAAGCATTCGTTCACCGAACTCTCAACTTGCGGGGGGCTGTGAAGACACGAGTGCTGCACATGCTCCCGCACATGCTCAGCTAGCCAAATGTACCACATCAGCAAAGGGATTATCCACTACTTAGTGCACAGTGCTCAGACTGTCATCAACGGCTAGTAACGGCCCGCACTCATTATATCACTTTTTTACTCTATATATGGTGTAACCAAGAAACTAGGAAAATATGAGAAAGCTCACTGTTCATCTCCTTCTTGCTTTGGTTATTGTTTCTTACTAACCCTTTGCAGGTTCATCAGATGACAGGTCTAAATTGAGCCACGACAAAAAGGAGATTGGAGTTTTAATAAAATTTTGAGACAATTTTTATGTTGTAAGTGCTATTGTAGATAGTACGCATCTCATTTTGATTAATTGGTTGGAAGCTTTGGCTACCAACCAAGAAGTCTTGGGTTTGAGCCTTGCATATGTGATATGTGAGTAAGGGCTATAAAATTAAGGGGTTAGTGCTATAAAAAATCAACAAATTATTTATTTATATAAGATCACTTAGAAATATATGGCCAAAAGTAATTGATTAAATTCAATCCAGTCATATAACAAGGCAATTAAGAGACTTGATCTTGACAGAAGCAAAACAGAATAGATATAAACATTTAGCCTCATCATAGGCTTTACAAGATTGAAATGTCAATGGAGCTCAACATTACATGAAATGCTTGCCTCAATTCACTTTACAAACTTACTATATATATATAAACCTTTATCAATCAATCTTTTTGAGCAAGAAAAACATATTCACGCAATTCAAAACCTTTTGGAGATCAATCTTAACACATAAATGCTTGCTTGACCTTCATATTAATATTAATGAACCCTTGATAAATTTAAAAGCAAGATTGATATTATCTAAGACATCCCCATTCTTGAAAAAAAAACATCTTGAGAACATTTTTGAGTTTTTTGACTAGCAACATATTTATTATTTTGTAGAAAGTGTTTCAAGATAGATTAATCTATAATAGAAATGGAAGTCAACATGGAACTATTTGGAAATAAAATGTTTAACCATATTAAGAAGCTTATAGCTAGGTCTGAAAGGATTGTCTTATTGCAAATATAAATAATTAAGGGCCAACAATATCTCAGAAGCAAACAATTTTTTAAGTATATCCATTATTATTATTTTTTTTAATTAAAACTCATAGAGGGGCCTACACATTAATTAAAAAAATAATAACAAGGTCCTTAAAGGGAACACAAGCTTTCTACTGTTCCGAGGAGCTACAAAAATAAAAGAAAAAAAAACCTACGAGCTCGCATTCCCTACTAAGCAAAAGTACATAAGAACCTAGGAACATTCTATGGTGCACAAGAGCGAGCATTCAAAAAACCATAAAGGTACAAAAAGCAAAATTTGGATCCAAAATCCTCCTGATCAGTGCCATCGCATGATCACCTACAAGGAAAATACTCTGCAAAAAAAAGTAATAGACTGAAACAACATAAAAGAAGTAGAGGAAGAAAAAAATGTGGTTATTGCAGCAATGGAAATTACAATTACCACAAAAGTAACAACAAACCAGGTGACAAGTATAATGTCTCTTAATCCACCAGTTGATAAACCAAATATAAAGCCAAAGGACAGGATCAATAACACCAGCAGGAAAAGAAAAAAACCAGAATAAGCTGAATCCTAAACACTAAACCCAACCACATAAGCCAGTTCAAAAGGCTGTTAAACCAGAACCACTCAAAAAGAGCCCACCTGCTACACCAACACCTCAAACAGTAGAAAGAAATCGAAGGACCAAAGCCCCAAGAAAAACTCCCAGGCAACATGCAGGCCAACCTGAAACACCCAAAACCAACCATCCTAAGAGACACCAACAAAACACCTTGATCGAGAAACACCGAGATCAAAGGCCTTCCCGGAAGAAACGATGCCAATCAGCACCAGCACAATGCAATTGAGAGAAATGCTTAAAAAACTCAATCCACAAGGGAGGACATAACCCAACAGCACATTCCCAGAAGAAGGAATGCACACAACGATCGAAATCTGAAGGCAACAGCCAGAAGAACACAACCCTTCTAAAACAGCAAAATGGAAATAAAACAGTAGTAAAAAACCATCTATAAAGGAAGAAAATAGGACCCACGAAACCCCTAACACAGCAGATTCAAGAAACAACCGAGAAAACCCCAAAGAAAAAAAGCAACAAACTAGCCAAAACATATCAACCACACACAGAACCTCAACCACCATGCAAATAACATAAGGAATAGAATTCTTGTCCAGATTCAAAAGGCCTCTAACAGGAATAGACAAATTAGAACAACTAAAATCATTCATGGAATCCAAAATACAGCCCCACCTAGCCATGGCATTGGCACAAACATTACCTTTCCCCTTGATAGCAGAAAAGGAGAAATTCATCATGTTAAGCACCTTCTGAATATACCTCCTCAAGTAAAATAAATTAGACGAGCAAATAATGTCATTCCTCAAGATACACGACTTGAAACAATAAAAAGAACTAACTTCCACAATAATATTAATGCAATCTAGAGATAAACACAGCCTTAAACCATAAGGATAGCAAAAGTAATAGTAGTTTTAACATTACAGAAATGAGGACCAACAAAACCAAGAATACAATTCTCATTGGAGTCCCTGATGACTCCACCACAAGAAGCCATATCCTTATTGAAAAAACCATCCACATTTAACTTAAAGAAATTATGATGAGGTTTCAACCAAAGAAAACTTTTGGGAACCTTTTGACTGTTATCCACATTAAGATTAATACCAAACTCAATAACAATAATGTGATACTTATTAAAATTCTCAGCAGAGATTAACTTAGCAAAAAAAAAAAAAGATCCTTAATTTTATCTTTCACCTTTTGGATAATCCTATTATTAGGATAGAAAAATTATATCCATTATAGTTAAGAGGTTTATCATTCACTATGTCGAACAAAATGTCCTTGATGTACTGGTTAGAGATGTGAGCAACAAGTAGATAATATTTTTACTCATTTGGATTTGTTCTAGGTGGAGTGTAATAAAATTTTAATTGCTTGAGACATAGTTATAAGCAATTTTATACTGAAATACATGTATTCCTTTGAACTTTAGAGGTTGAAAAAATGTAATTAGACAATATCTTGGCCCATTGGGAGTTCATTTTATCATTTATTGTGTAAAAAATTATTTGAACTAAGGCTATGAAAGAATAAAGGAGCTAGCCTTGATCTAATTAATGTTTTTTTTAGTTTAAAACCCATATATGGCCTACGTGTTAAATCTAAAAAAGGATTACAAGTCTTTAGAGGGATCCACCACCCATTATCTGCTTAAAGAGCTATAATATATCAATAGGAGAAAAAAAAATCAATGGAGTATTGGATCCCTATCTAAATACAATAAAGAGTAATAACATGGTAGGAATAAGCTAACACCCAAAAACTAAGCCCAAGCTTCAAAGATCCATTAAGCTCTCAAATATCCAAAGATGATCAGCAAAAAAGAGTTAGAAAATAGCAAAAAAGACAACAAAGAAAAAGGAAAACCAATTAAAGCTAAAGGAAAAGAAGAAAGTAAGGCAACAAAGAGGCGCACTGATTTAAGAACGAGAACCAACATCAATAAGCCAGGCTAATATCCTCAGAGACACAACCATAACAAAGAAGAGAAGGGAGAGGCACCAAAAATCCCACCAAATACAGACAAAACCAATCACAACAAGAAATAACAACTGCCCAATAAACAAAAGCACATCAAATCAAGGGAGGCAAATAAGCCACCAAGAATTCATCATAATTGGTTTCCCCACAATAGAACACACCCACCACAAAATGATAGAAACACAAAGTACACAAACCAATCAAATTAATTAAGGATAAGAAAAGAAACAAAGCACACCCTCTACAAAGAGACCTCCCATCCAGCAAAAGAGAACTATATCGAAAAAGGAGAACATATGACCTCAAAAAAATGAATGTAGCAGAAAACCCAATCAGAGAACATAACCAAGGATTAATCTACCTCTCAGAGAAACCAATGCCCAGGCCAAAAAACAAGGCACAAATCCAAAAAGGTAAACCTTAAAGCACATAAATTCCAGACCCTTGAAATGAGAACCAGACGGCCCAACGCCAACACAACAGTCAGAAACAAGCCAAGGAGAAATATAAAACAGCTTAGATAATAGGCCCAAAGAAAATTTATTGATATAAGAAACACCATAAGCAAGAAGCAAGATTTTTCCCTTTCAAGATTCTCAGGGCATTTAACATACTTAACTACACAAAATCATTACTCAAAATTCCTTCCTTTCCACACAAGCATTGCCAGCCCTCATGATATATGAAATTCTATAATTAAAATTATTGAGTATAATCAGAATTTTTTGAAACATATAAAAATCACTCGCATTGAAACATACATTGGCAGAAAATAATGAAAGTAGGCCTTTAGAATCCACTCGAATCCATTAATTGTAAATATTGTTACCATAACAAATCTTCAAGCCTATATACAGATCATGAAGCTCAGCTGTTAAGGCCTTACAAGTAGGCAATTTAGAAGCAAAGCCACTAATCAACTTGCTATTATAGTTAATTATGAATCCAGCCACCACAACCACATCCAGTGCTCAAAATAAAACCATGAATATTAAGTTTAAATTCATAAAAAAAAGGCTTAGATCACTTGATAAACTTAGTGGAGATAGCCTCAAAGGTATTCTCACTATAAATATTAAAAAAAGTACATTAATCTTTCCTTTCTTTATAGTGCTTGTGACATAAAACATTAGCCTTATAGAGCAGTTGGATTTTTCTCATCAAGATACTTAATGCCCTCTGAAAACACATATGAACATCATTATTCTCTTACTGTTGTTTCTTTCACCCCACCAAATCGAAAAAAAAAACAAAGGAAAATATATCCACTTTAACTTTATTATGAAACCAATATGGTAAGGAGGGATTAGTCTTGTTATTAATTCCAATTTTTTTTTCTACAACCCTTTTTCTAAGGCGAGCCAAACCCTAGTAGTAATATAACGCTATTTAGAAAAATATGACCAATACTCTCGACATGATAACAACATTGACACTTAGATCCAAAGACAAACTTTTTTCTTGAAGTCTACTATAAATAGGAATATAACCTTTTAATTAAAATTCTGCAAACTAACATAAAAAAATTAAAAGGAATAGTGGAGTTCCAAATTTTATCAAAAACAATGTTTTCAATTTTTTCAGATTTGAAAAAATGACACACTTTATTAACACTGAACCACAACCAAGCCAGTTGTCTTGCCAAAAATAAATGTCACCTTTCCCAAGACCCCATTGAACCAAACTATCCGCTTCCCATTTAATTTTACAAAGTCTTTTCCAAACCGCAGAATCGGAGTTTTTAAAAGTGCCACAAATTCCAGGTCTATCTTTACAATATTTAGCATGCATGAAATTAGCCCAAAAACTACTATTAGACCGAAAAGAAAACCATAACTTGTACGAGAAAGCTTTGACCATGTCCATGAAATTTTTACACCCTAAAGCACCTTCATTTAAAGAACCACAAACTTTTTTCCAGGACGACCAACAAATACAACTACTATTCATATTAGCTCCCCAAAAAAACTTGTTAATCAACCTTTCCATTCTTAAACAAACTGAAACAGTAGGATTCAGAGTATGCAAGATATACATAGGAATTGAATTTAACACGCTTCTAATCAAAGTAAGTCTACCACCAAAAGATATAAATTTGGAATTCCAGTTGTAAATTTTTTTATGAAAGCAGATATAATGTCTTCAAAAATGTGATTCCGTTTTCTACCATTAAAAATAGGAGTACCTAAATATTTGATAGGTAAAGGTAAACAATTAAAACCATAAATACGTTTTATATTATTGATCCTACCTTGATTAATACCTTTAGAAACCAAAAAATTTCTTTTATTCTTATTAATCTCCAAACCACTCATGTTATAAAAGTTAATTAAAAATTGGGCCATAAGTTTAACATTGTTAATGGCGCCAATAGATAAAATAATAAAATCATCAGTAAAACAAAGATGAGAAACCAGTAAACCACCCTTGGTACGAAAATAAAGAGATTTATGCCCTTTGTATAATTCCTCCATACCTCTAGAAAGGTAGTCCATAGCTATAATGAACAAAGCCGGAGATAAGGGATCACCTTGTCTCAAACCTTGCGAAGATTTGAAAAAACCATGTTTACCACCATTAATAATAACAGAAAAAAAATAATTCTCAATACTATTCTTGATCAACTGGATAAAACTTTGACAAAAAACAAATAAGGATAAAATCATATAAAGAAAATTCCAATTCAAATTATCATAAGCTTTAGAAATATCAAGTTTATAAATGATGTTACCACCTTGGCCCTTGTAATTGATGAATCATTTCTTGAACAAGAAGAATATTATCAAAAATACTTCTACCTTTAACAAAACCCGTTTGATTGACAGAAATAATTCTAGGTAAAATGTCAACAAGTCTAGTGGCAAAAATTTTAGAAATAAGTTTATTAAAGAAAGAGCAAAGACTTATCGGATGAAAATCATTCCACATGTTAGCCCCCTCCTTTTTAGGAATTAAGATAATGTTCGTAGAAGAAAAAAACTTCGGGTAAGGAGAGCCATTAAAGAAATCGTTAACAGCATCTAAAACATCAAGCTTGATAGTATTCCAAGAATGCACAAAGAATTTCGTGGTGAAACCATCAGGACCAGCAGTAGACTCACTGTTCATATCTTTAATGATACTCCACACTTCCTCCTCAAACGGAGGCTTAATCAACATGTTATTGTCATCATCACTAATGCACTTAGGAATAATGAAAGGATTAGTAATAGGAGTAGTAATAATATCTTTATTGAAAATTTGCTTGAAAAAATCAACACCCGTAGCTATAATATCCTCCTCTTTGTCAAAAACAACACCTCCCTCCCCCATGATTTTAAAAATATGATTTTTAACTCTATTTTTGTTTGCCAACATGTGAAAAAATTTAGTATTTCTATCCCCTTCAACAATTAATTTAGAAGCAGCCTTTTGCTTCTAATAAGTTTCCTCTTGTTCTTGCAAAATAGCCAGATTCTTCTTAGCCTCAATGAGGGCATAATTATTATTACTAATTGGATTATCCATATACCTTTTCTCTAAATCCATTACTTCCTGCTCAGCATCTTTAATGTTAGAAAAAATGTTCTTAAAAACATTTTTATTCCACTACCTAAGAACTTGCTTCAGCCCGTTCAATTTAGCCCAAAGCCTATGCATCCCAAAAATGTCATTGTTAGGAGCAAGAGGAGCCGACCAATTATAATTAATAACATTACTAAAATCTTTATGAGATAACCACATGTTCTGAAAACAAAAAGAAGCAGGAGCAGTATTACGATTAGCATGAATACATAAAAGTAAAGGAGCATGGTCGGAAGTAACTCTACTTAGGGATGTCAAATTTTGACACGACCCGAAACCCGACCCAAACCCGACCCGAAAAACTCCGGGTTCGGGTCAACCTGAACCCGAAACGGGTCGGGTTCGGGTTGAACAAATCAACCCATTTTAAAAATCGGGTCAGGTTTGGGTTGACCCAGTAGCCCGAAATTGACCCGAAAGTGACACGAAAACTCATATTTGATCGAAAACCCGAGATTGACCCGTTTTTTACCCGATTTTGACCCGAAAATTAGCAATTTTAGGTCAACTTCGGGTCATTCGTGTCGGGTCGAGTTGACCCGAACCCGAATCGGGTCGGGTTCGTGTCTGGAAATCTGGCCCGTTTTTAAAAACGGGTTGGGTTCGGGTTGACCCGAACAGTGCCGGGTTAGTTTCGGGTTCGACCCAAACCCAACCCGCCGACTCGAATTGACACCCCTAGCTCTACTTAAGTGTTCCACATGCGTTAAAGGAAAGCTATTCAACTAATCATTATTAAATAAAATTCTATCAAGTCTTTGCCAAAGGTTGGTTCTATTCCAAGTAAAAGGATTCCCAAAATAACCAATATCATTTAAATGACAACTATTAATCATAGAGTTAAAATCTTCCATGAAATTAACATTAGGAGGTCGACCACCTCTTCTCTCATTCATATTACTAATAATATTGAAATCTCTCCCAACCAGCCACGGCATATCCGAAATGCTAGCGAAGGTATTCAACTGATCCCACAAATCAAGCCTCCCAAGTTTAATTGTAGCAGCATAAATGAAAGAGGCTTTGCAATTAAAGTTAAAAATAGATATATGAACATTAATAACTTGATGAAAATCATCAATAACATCTAAATTAACCACATCTTTCCAAAACATCCAAATTTTGTTCGAGCAGTTTGCAAAAAAATCAGAAAAACCCAACTTTTTAGCAATAATAGAGAGTTTATCTTTAGCAACAAAAGGCTCAAGCAAAACAAGAAGCTGAATATTATGATTTCTACATAGATTTTTAACTCTAATAATAGAGTCTTTACCTCCAATACCTCTTACGTTCTAGATAAGTGCGCTAACCATTAGAAGGTTTTGAAGAAGTTTTAGCTCTGGTGGAACGGGGTGTGGAAAGTAAAACATTCTTACCCTTTTTCCTTCCCACCTTCATGTAATCACCTTCTTCTTCATAGAAAGATGACAAAACAACATTGTTAGTAGCTACATTATCCTCCTTGTCCCTAACAGCCACATTATCCTCCTTGTCCCTAACAGTCACATTACTCATAACCATTTCAGTACTCGGGTTAGGGATAAATTCTCCTTCCTCACAACCTTCTGTTTCAGATTTATCATTCTCATTCGATAAATCAACCACCTGCTTAGGCATATTATCAAAATTATCTTTAGCTAAATTAAGCATAGAGTCTATCGAAATATATATATCAGGGTCCTTCACAATAACATTAGAAATCACTTCATTATTCTCATTAACATTGTCTAAAATAGAGAATTTATTTTTCGGATTAGTAATAGTAACAGGATCATCAGTATCGGGTAAGACTTGAACGTTTTGATCTAAATTCAAAGGATTTTTTTCCGCAACAGGTAAACTCTCTACATAATTCACCTCTTGGACATTGCCTTCCTTATTTTGCACAATATTCTTTTTTAGATTCGGATGTAACTTAAAGCATTCGGAAATTGAATGACCATGGATCTTACAGTGATGACAAAAATCCGGAATTTTTTCGAACTCGACTTTCTGAAGATAACCAAAAGCCTTCGAACCTACCCAAATTTCTTTGGGGTGTTTTTTTGAAATATCCACCTCCACAAGAATCCTCGCTACAGACGGCCGAGTTCTTGCTGCCGTAGCCTGATCGGATTGCAGCGGCCGACCAAAAATCAAACCTAAAGCATGCAAAACTTTGGGATTAAAGAAATGTAGTCATAAGTTAGGAAATGAGATCCAAATCGGAACAATAGGTGATTCCTCTTTAACATCAAAAAAAGGGGTCCATTTGAGAACATGCATTTGACAATTGTTAATGAAATAAGCTCTCATAACAAAAATCCTACTATAATCTAAATCATTAGAGAGCTGAATAACGACATGGTGAGAATCCATTAAACCGATTGAAAAAAAAACCAATTAATTTCAGATTACCGAAAAAATTTCGAATCAAATAAAGCGAACTTCCCCACCAGCGTGAATTGAAAGGAGATGCAAGTTTGAGAACGTCTTCATTCGACAGAAGCACAGCCGGTACTCCGTTAAAAGTCGATTGAGTTAAGATAGGGATTTTATCACCTGTCATCGGATCTGCAGACAGAACATCTTTAAAAGAGCGAGTTGGAGGTGCAGCTGCACCCTCCCCATCTAATTCAAAAACCCTATGTTTATGCTTTGAATCGGGCCCGAAGCCTTTCCCCATGGGTTGGAAGGCGGAACCCCAGCCATCCCGTCAGCCCAACAGGGCAAAGGAACGAAAAGCACCACAAAACACTAAAACAAGAGAGATCCAAGCAAAAAAACACGGAAAAGCTCGAAAATGAAGAGGAACCCTAAATCGCACGGGCGGCGCAAAGGGAGAGGAGAGAGAAGGTTAAATGAAGCTTGAATTTGAATCCATATTTGAGGCCCCTCAAAAACATTTAAATTAATATTGAACTTAAAGGAATTGAGCAATCATAAACCGTCACTTATCATTTGGCCATTTTAACAATCATATGATATTGTGCTGAGTTACTTTAAAAAAAATTTATTTTTGAAATGTGTTGCTCATACTCGAATTTTGGGAAAATATGCATGCTCGTATAGTATTTTTGGCAAATATATTTTGAATAAATTAAAATTATGATATATCATATTTTAAAAAGCAACGCAACTAAAAAACCAGACCAAGAAGATCTAATGATCTATGCCATGTAGATAATTTATACCTCTACAGGCTACATCAATAAAAGAATATAAAAAATCAGATGAATAAATTAAATAAATTAGATAATCTTGCATGCTATTGATTAATTTCTTAAATAATATAATATTTTCAAAAAAGATGTGAAATTAGAATAGTATTGTCACTTTTCACCTTGACAGTATTCCTAATAATCTAAGGATGTTTGAGCTTATATAAAAATGGGACAAAAAAAAAATACAAAATTTATATGCATTAATTCTCTGAGGGCCCTATAGTAGAACATCTGAGTTAGTATTTAATTTTAAAAAAAACTCTTGTTCCTAGCAATTTAACATCCCTGTCATCTATCAGGCTACCACCTCCTGCCTTACCAGTTAGAGCAAGAGAGAGAGAAGCAATCTGCTGAATAGTCCTTTGTCCATCCATGGCTGCAGATATAAATATAAATATATATACTTATTTATATTTATAAATAAAGCAAGTCTAAGTCCCTTGATTTGTTATTTTCTCTCAGGTTCTTCAGACCTTTTCCCCTCCCCTCTTCCAAAACCCAATGCACTGTTCTCCCTGCTTCTCACTTATCAATTTCATCCTCCTCTCTCTCTAGCTTCTTCCATCTTCAAACAAAAGACGACAACTCCACCTCTCTATCCTTCCACACACATCTTTTAAATGGCTTCTATGAACAACTGGCTCGGCTTTTCTCTATCTCCTCAGGAGCACTCGCTCTCCACCGAAGAAGCTGACTGCTATGGCTCCAATCCAACCCTAAGGCCTGATGGCTCCTTTTCCATCCTTGAAGCCTTCAACCGCACTTCTAACGGTTAGTTTAGCCATCTTTATACTTTCATGAACCATATTCAAAACCCTAGCTAGTTTTATTTTTATTTTTTATTATCAAAGTGGTAAGCTTTTGAATTTACAGATTGGAGTATAAAGAGTTTGGATTTCAAAGGGACCCCTTCGGAGCTCTCCATGATAGTGGACTCGAGCGGGGGAAAGCGTGGAAGCATGGAGGATGTTGTTGTGGACGAGCCGAAGCTTGAAGATTTTCTCGGCGGCCACTCATTCTCCGACCATGAGCCAAAGATCGGATCTTTGGCCGGGGATCATTATTTATATTCAAACTGCTCGCTACAAGTTCCAGGAGTTGCGTCTGGTGGTGGAGGGAATGGTTCTATTGGGCTGTCGATGATCAAGACATGGTTGAGAAACCAACCGGCACCGTCGGGGCCAATGATGGAGGGCAATGAAGGTGGAGATGATGTTGGAAGTAAGCAATATTATAAATCTAATCTATAATCATATGATTTCAAGTAAAATTTTGGGGTCGAAATTTCCTTATATAGGATGATTTTTTTTTCTCATGTGTGCACTCTTTAAAAGGATATCAAGAGACATTTGTTTTTCTCTTTACAGCAGTTAATAAAATGTGCATAAATAGTTTTACTTAGTTGTATATATTCTTTTTTTATCACAAAATATGATAAAATTCTTGTAGTGAGAGGAGGAAGAGGTGGAACGTCGCAGAGCTTGGCGTTGTCGATGAGCACCGGTTCGCAGTCAAGTTCGGCTTTGCAGCTTGTGGCAGTGGGGAGGGCTGGTGGTGGCGGTGATGACGGAGGGGAGAGCTTGTTGTTGGAGAAGGAGAAGGGTGGTGGACATTGTGGGAAGACTGACTCACAGAGTGGTGCTATAGAAGCTGTGCCCAGGAAGTCTATTGATACTTTTGGGCAAAGGACTTCAATTTACCGAGGAGTTACAAGGTTTGGCCATGGCATGCACACTTTCTATTGCTAAGATAAGGAACAAATTGGTTATTTGGACGCTTTTTGTTGTTTTTTTTGTTGAAGGAATGTTTTTGTTTTTTTGTTTTTGGCTTTGTTTGAATTCTAGGAATTTGAGTTAGTAAACAAAAAAATAGAGAAACTGAAACTAGTGATTAATTTAGATTCATAATCACATTATAAGTTACTAGGATTTTCGTTCATTTCCATGGCCTTTATTCGAGGAGACTTTGATATTTTATGCTATATTACTTTTGATCTTGAGTTAGCGATAACCTTTTACTCATTGGGAGCTATCATATTTGCTTATGAGAAATTATTTAGTCTTACTGACAGTTTTTTTATCTTTATGATTATCCAGCAATCAAATTTTAAGCTACGATCACATGTAAAATAAATTTAAAAAATGTGATTGAATCTTTGATCTTTCATTTAAGTTTCTTAATAATACTAAAAAATTAGCATCATTAGCCATTTTTTCGAACTTACAATCACTCAACTCTCATTTTTTTGGATATGACTATTGCTTTAGAGAGAAGAGATTTTAACCATGATTTTTACCCAAAAAAAGTTATTTTTAGTACTTAAACATTAATTATAATTTTAAGTGATATATCTAAAAGTAAAAGTTGTGATCAGTTAATATTTTGAATAATTTAAAAATGTAACTATTGATTAATATTTAATTACATTACCTATATAATTAGCAGTCTGTTAACTTAATTCTAAGCATTGTAAACTTAATTTTCTTTTTGATTCTATAAATCATGAATAATAGAAAAACAATAATTGTATGCAGCAAATATCTTAAAAAAAGAATCAAAACAGAAAGATATTTCATATAAATTATAGAATGCCTGTTTTAACAAATACAAGACAACACTATAAAGCACATTTTTCTGGCATGTAAGATACTCTTAAGGTTTATATATCTCCATTGAAACAGGCATAGGTGGACGGGGAGATATGAAGCACATCTATGGGATAACAGCTGCAGAAGAGAGGGACAAACCCGCAAGGGAAGACAAGGTGCATAGCTTTAATTTCTAGCCTTAAAAAGCTTGAAAAACACTTAGAACATAAACAACTTGAAAATTTCTTGTATTAAATATCTCAACATGTAAATGCATTCTCATAAATTACAAAAACATTTCAATTTTTTGTCAAGGTTCTAATTGCTTGCGTTACAAAAATAAATTCATCGATTTTTGAAATATTCATGCTTAGGATTTTGCACCCTACAAAGCTAACTTTCTCACATTTGCTTATTCTTTCATGGCATTGTCTTGTAATGGAAATTGGCCTCATCTTCCAACTGGATATACAGTCTACCTGGGTAAGCAAAAGATGCTGTCCTTTTAAATTTCTTTTCATTGTGTACAAAAAATTCATGTCATTGCTGAGCTTTTTTTTCACCTTCTGCTGAGGATATTTGGTCAGGGAATCAAAGTTTGATAGGTTCCTTTCCTACCTGCTTCTCTTTTCTCATATACCAACTTTATTATATTTGGACACAGGTGGCTATGACAAGGAGGAAAAGGCAGCAAGGGCTTATGATTTAGCTGCACTCAAGTATTGGGGTACTACAACAACCACCAATTTTCCTGTATGTAAATTTTTTTTCTAAGATTTTTAAACAATATTGTGCTGAATTTCTCTTTGAAAGATAATGCTTTAAATAGTTAAAATTACTCTTTAAATCATCATTTTATTTGTGGTTTAATAGATTAATAACTACGAGAAGGAGTTGGAGGAGATGAAGCATATGACAAGGCAGGAGTATGTGGCATCCCTCAGGAGGTAGCTCCTCTTCACAAAAATACTTCACTTATAATTTATTATTATGTTAGAATATTTTATATTTAATATAATGTTTTTTCTAACACAAAAATATTGAAAATTAAGTATTTTTGACACAGGAAGAGCAGTGGTTTTTCTCGTGGAGCCTCCATTTACCGTGGTGTGACAAGGTATATTTATATATATTATGATCATTGAGTTTAAACATAGGACTTATAATTGATTATTGCCCAAATTTTAGTTATTATAAGTGGTTAATGGATTGTTTGTTAATAGACAAATATTTTTGAAAATAATAATTTAGTTCTTAATTATTTTATAAGTGATTAACTAATGTTGTTGTTTTTATTTATATCTAAGTAAATTACTTAAGTATTTTAACTTTTAGCTTAATTTTGATTATATAATTATATTATTTAGTTAAGATTAATAACAATTGTTTAACTTAAATGATCATAAATTAATAATACTCTCTATATATATGGCCATCTTGAAGCTATAGATCTTATAACTGTGCAGAAATTCCCACATATATTAAAATTATACCTTCATGCTTTCAATTAACTCTTTTAAAAATTATATCTGCTCACTTTTGATGTACTTGACTCCATCCTATCCAAATGTGGCAGACACCACCAGCATGGAAGATGGCAAGCAAGAATAGGAAGAGTAGCAGGAAACAAGGATCTCTACTTAGGCACATTCAGTAAGCACCATTTTTTATCACCTCGTTGCAGTATTATCCCTAGAAATCTAACTTTTGAAAGACAACACTTGAGTAGTGATAAGACATCAACGTTATCTTTTTCAAAAAGGCACACAGGAGGAGGCCGCCGAGGCCTACGACATCGCCGCCATCAAATTCCGCGGCCTCAATGCCGTCACCAACTTCGACATGAGCCGCTACGACGTCAAGAGCATACTGGAGAGCAGCACCCTCCCCATCGGTGGCGCGGCGAAGCGTTTGAAAGATGTCGCTGACGGCCACTCGGAATCCAGCATCGACGGGCAACGCTCTGATGATAGCAGCAGCTCCATTGTCGTCGCCTCTCAGCTAAGAGAGGCCGCTCTCGCCGGCTACGCCTCCTCGCAACACTATGGTTGGCCAACCATAGCTTTTCAGCAGCCACAGCAGCATATAGGGTTGCACTATCCTTATACTGTAAGCCAGCAAAGGGGTTGGTGTAAGCCGGAGCCAGATGTAGTCACATTAGGCCATGGCGTGCAAGATATGCAGCAAGAAATCCAGCGTGGAAGCACCACTCATAATTTTTTCCAACCTTCCGGAATTCATAATATGGTGGGTATTGAATCATCAATGGAGCAACAAAGTGGGGGGTCTTCGAGCTCAATGATGTATGGTGGGAGTGGCTATGTGATACCAATGAGCTCCATGATGGTAGATGGAAGCCAAGTTGTTGGTGGAGTTAACGGTGGTGGCTACGAGAATATGTTGGGAAGTTCAGATCCTTATAGTGGGAGAAATGTTTACTATTCAAATAGTGTGGTGAAGGAGAATAATGGATACGAGAATGGGAATGGTTGGATGGTGAATTCAGCGCCGGCGGTTGGGGCGAGGCAGGGTGGTGGTGGGATGGGCAATTGCCAGGCGGCGCCTCCTCTGTTCACTGTGTGGAATGACGCTTAATTAGCTTGGTTAAACATGGCTTATGATTGCAAGAAGGGATCATTATGGTTTTTTTTCTTTTTTATAAGGTTTAATTTGCAGGAATATTTTGTGGAGGAACTGAGAAAGGTAGGTGAAATGGTCAGTTCCTTCCGTTAATTTAAACACTAATGCTAACATGTAGGTTATGCTGAAGTGATGGTGATAGATATGGAAGAGACTTGCAAGCCCTTACATGTAGAATTTTGTAACTGTAGGAATGTAGAACTTGTTTGGAATATTTGTAAACTTCATGTGGGGGATAATTGATATTTATCTATAGAATATCACTGGCTTAAATCGTTTTTGATGGCCGATTTGCTTCTAACTAGGAATAAAAAAAACTTATCAGATAGGTGAATCTACGAAAATTTAGATTTTGTTTGGGACAACTTTCGTACCGCTTTCTAAAACGGTTTTTTAGTGCAAAAATTTCAAATTCAATAAATTTTTATAATAGAAATCTATTTTAGAAAATAAGAAGAAAGCCGTCCCAAACGAAGTCTTAGAGATAGATTATTTTCGAATCGCCTACTTATCTTGTAGAGATCAAATCACATAGTTAAAAGAAGAGGTAAGGACAATTATAAATGTCTATTACCTGATAAGAGAAAGATAGGAAATAAGTTTTCCACATCTTTGGCAAAATATAACTAATAACAATATTTTGCAGATAAAAATGATCATTAATGATATTTAATGTTCAAAATTCAATCGGGTTGAATTAGGGATTGAATTAAATAATGTAATAAATATTGTATTTTTTTATTATGATTTAAGATATACGATAATTATGCAATATTAATATTTTTTAATAATTTAATATATAATATTTTAAATCAGGACACTTCACTATTAAATAATGTAATAAATATTTTAAACCAACGAACAAAGATTTTCAAACTTTTTGAGAGGAGAATCACCATTGATAACCAGATGATCAAAAATAGAAAAACATTGGGTAAATGTTGGAGAGAGTTGGAGTATGAAGAAATGTCGAAAGTAAGTTTCCTCATCTTTTTACAAAATATGACTAATAACAAGATTTTGAAGATAACAATGGTCATTAATGAGATTTAATGTTCAAAATTCAATCGGGTTGAATTAGGGGTCGAATTGAATAATGTAATAAATATTGAATTTTTTTTAATATGATTTAAATTGTATAATAATTATGCAATATTAATATTTTTTTAATAATTTAATGTATAATATTTTAATTCATGACACTTCAGGATTGAATATTTTGAGCATGACTTTAAACTAAAATTTTGGGACATAATATTTGATTATTTATAAGATTTTTAATTTCAAATAGCAACAATATTAAACTTTTTTTCTTTTTTTGAGAAATCCATACAAGGGCTTACGCATTAATAATTCAAAACAGTTACAAATCCATAGAGGAAATGATAACTTGCTATCGCTCAAAGAGCTACAATAAAAAAGATAAAAAATTTAAGAATCAAATATCCCAGCCTAATTATAAAACTGAAACAAAATTAAAAGAACCTAGAGAAGGTTGGCAAGAAGCCAAACCCAAAATATGAATAGAGCAATGAACACTTTTGATCAAAATTTGTCTACCACCCATGCACAAAATTTTAAATTCCCACGAAGAAAGTTGGATAAAATATTCTGAATAATTTTATCAAGAAGGAAGTTTTTTTTGCTACCTTTATACAAAGAAGTTTTGCCAATAATTAAAAAAAACATTTTTTTATTGAAACAATATTCAACTAAAAGTTCAAAAAACATAAATCCTAGAAGGGTTGAGATTGCTAGAAACTCTAAATTTTTTTAATATGGTAATTTCATCAAAAAAATTAAAAGGTTCAAAATTTACTATATTTGAACTAGTCAGTTCATAAAAAAAATATATGACTGGTTCACTGGTTCTACGGTGCAACTGCTGGTTTTAATCGATTTTGGTTTTTTTTTTTTTGGTTAAATCCACTCATGGGGCCTACGTGTTAATACTCAAAAAGCGGTTACAAGGTCCTTAAAAAGAACCTCCAGCTCCCTACTGCTCGAAAGAGCTACAAGTAAAAAAGTAAAATAAAATCCTATGAGCCGGTGGTTCCTTTTTCTACCGTTACAAAAAAAATCCACAAAAAACCTAGGTCTGTGAGTAAACAGGACCCAAAAAAGGAAGCAACTGATGATCTCATTCTGCTCATTCTTCCTGCCAAAATACCAGTAAAAATTTTCAATAAATTCTAATAAGCAAAATGAACTAACCTTGGCAACCGAACAGCTATTACGAAGAGAAATAAAAAACTTCCTGCATATATATAACACATAATAAGCATAGTCAGTAATGAGAAAACCTTCATTAGATCCCAAAAAAGTACCAGCAGAACTATAGGATTCCCAAGTTTTACTATCAATACAGCAGACCAAACAAGTGTCCAGGAACCAAGGAAAAATTAAGACGTAAATATCAAAGCCTCCAATGCAGAAATTACGACCCCAACTGAGGAAAAAACATAATACAGTCAAGATCCAGCAGAAAATCCACATCCAAATGCAAATGCAAAAACCTCCGGAAAGATACACCAGAGCAGGAAACAAAAGCAGAACCACTAAAACACTCCCCGATAACCCAGAAAAAGAAATAAACAAGAAAAAACCCCAGAAAAAATCACCCCAAGAAACAAACAAATTAAACCCAATCAAGAAAGCCCCAGATTATCACGTCTAACCAGATTAAGCAATTGCTCGGGCATTTTATCAATCTCGAAAATAAGATCACTAGTAGCAGAACAACCAAACTTAGCCAACCAAGCCGCACATAAGTTGCATTTTCTGAAAATATGACTTAAGGAGCAGTTAAGCTTTGCCATGGCCATCTGAATCTTCCTAATGAGATAGAAATATTGCGGATTAACAGGAATTTTTTTATTAATCAATTGAAAAACCAGCACAGCATCCACCTCAACTTGAACATAATAAAAGCCCATAGACAGACAAAGCTCCAAACCCTTATGGAGACCCATTAGCTCAGCACAAATAGTTTTACACGGATATAAAGGTCCCGCAAAAGCTAAAATAACCTCACCATAACAGTCACGCAGAATACCACCCATCCCAGCAGATAACCGATTCACCGACCCATCAGTATTAAGCTTAAAAAACAAATGGGAAGGTTTTAACCAATTAACTAAACGCTCCCTATTATCCACCTGATCAACATTTAAATCAATACCAATAGCCTCAGCATAAGTACCACAATTTTTAATCGATTTTGGTTGTTTCTATGAAGAAGCCAATATTTTGGGCTGGATCGAATCGTCGAGAAGATTGATTCATGGTTGGACTGATATGACCGGCCGATTTTTAAATCCATAATTGATAAGCATATCTCATGATTCTAAAATAGAGAATGAAAGTGACGCCCCATACTTCTGAAAAACAAGATTCTCTAAAATATGCATTTCTCCATAATCAACGAACAAAGATTTTCAAACTTTTTGAGAGGAGAATCACCTTTGATAACTTGATGATCAATAAAAGAAAAACATTGGGTAAATGTTGGAGAGAATTCGAGTATGAAGAACAGAAGAAATGTCGAAACCTGTATTCTGTATACAGTGAAAAGAAAAAGCAGAGAACTAACAGTTTGAAGATAAAAGATGAAACAGAAACCAAAGGAATTTTATTAAGTGCAACAAATATGTTTTGTAGTATTTCCTTACATTGTATAATAGATAGTTTTTTTTTGGGGGGGTGGGTAGGGATTACATGTTAATTATAAAAAGAAAGATACTAGGTCTTTAAAAGTGATTGAAAACTCAGTAAATACTAAGTGAGCTATAACCAAAAAGAAAAATAAAACCAAATCAGCCTAAGATTTCTTGCTAGTTACATTTTTTTTTTCTCATGTAGAACAACCTTCGATTGCTAGTTACATATAGAAAAGGAAATGGAAGGAAAAAAGCCAATCCCAAACAAAGGCTCATCTAAGATCATCATTAGAGATTGTAGCACGATATTTTCCTTCATTTATTCCACTATCAATGCTCTCAAACAACATTTATCTCACAAAACTCTATGTCTAGTTTGTAACACCTACTGATTCACATTACACAAATCTACCTATTCTGACCCGATTTGAAAAAAAAAAACTAATTTATTAAATTTTGTATTTTAAATTACTTGTGTGTGTGAATGTATGAATCTATTCTTGAGCAAGTCCCACGGTTTCTGTCTATAATTTGAAAATCTAAAAAAATTATCATGTGACACTGCAAAGCAAGGGTAGGTGACATTGCGGCATACATCTCTTTATATATATTTTTTTCAATTTAATTCTGTTGCTACACCTAGTGCTCCTACTACGAAGCGCAAGTTGGGTGTCACAGCGTTAGCCTAAATTTTATATTAAAAATATTCATTTCCATTTTGAAACTCATTTTCTATCCTTTAAGGCAGCCGGCTAGAAAGAGAGAGAGGAGGTTTTAGGAGAGTGAAAGCTAGGGTTTGGGCGACTACGATCCTTTTTCTACTATTGACCTAGTTTTGAAAGTTATCTGGTTTAAGGTAGATGCCACTTTCCTTATCTCGATCTTAAAAAATATGGAGATTTTAGAATTTTCTTAATTAAATTTATATTTTCATATTGCAAAAAGGTGATAATTTTGCAACCGCTAAATTTTCATCATCTAACATTTTGTATATTGTAGAGGCAATAATTCTGAATATTTAGATATTTTTTTTGAAAAATTTATGTCAGTTAGTCTGAAAATTGCACTATTTTATTTTCTATTAGGAGTCATATGGGCTTGTTTTATGATATGCTAGCACATAAGTCATAAAGGACTATTTCTGATGAGAGGTATAAGAGCACGAGAAAAATTTATTAATTTCTATTCTTATATAAGAAGTGCTTATATTTTATATTTTTAGTCCACTGTCAGCTTTATTTTAAATATATGTAATTAATATCATGCTACGCATGAAATTAATGCTATTATTTTCAGTTAAACACTTAATAAATAAATTATTTTAGAAATTGAGATAAGTGTATGTGACCTAAGGAGCTTTGATGGCTCATATTGTTTCTGCATCCTATTTTAGGTCAAAGGAAGGGGAAAGAACCCGTTGAGTTGCTGAGCGTTAAGGATATGATATGATATGTATGAGTTTTTATAGGTATCCTTTTTTTGTATAGTAATGACTAGTTTGTTTTATTAGTTCTTTTCTATTTTGTAGCCATGTAATATAATCTAATTATCATATATATATATATATATATATATATATATATATATATATATATATATATATATATAATGAAATAAAATGAAAGAAATAGACTTGCGGATGAGTTTATCTTTTTTTTTTTAAAAAGTTATTTAGAAGCTCTGTTATTTATGAATGTTAAAAAAAAAAAATTGAATAAGTTTCTTGATTTTTTTTTTAATTTTTTATGTTTTTGAAAAAGTTTCTTGAAACTTAAATCTTGGGCTTTAACTATCATAGGTCAACACGGGTTGACTTATCTTTTTGTGAGTCAAATCGAGTTGGGTTGTGACAATCCATTTTTGACATCAAAGCAGTAGTTTTAGGGGAATTGATTGTGAACCATAATTTTTAGGAATTGATCAGTATTCGAGTAAGGTTTTGGGGTAATGTTCGAACATTCAATTTTTGCTTGTTTTCAGATGCATGTCTATTCAGCTGTGTGATCTATGTGTCATCTAATGGATCCACAAGTCCCCGATATAACATATGGGTAGAGTTTTAGTCAGGTAACACTTATTAGATTAGCTTAAAACAATGTGTTAACCGCTTTATTAGGCTACTTCCTTTCACTAGCTTACACGTGTACTCTCAGCTCTGAGAATCTATTTATAGGCTCTCCTGTACACTTGTAAATGGAATCAATGAAATAATTCTTCCGTCTTCCTCCTTACCTGCTTCGCTTTCTCTTCGCCTAAGCTTCTTTATGGTATCAGAAGCGGTCCTTTCTTGAGACCTTCCTTCCATGGCTTCCTCCGCCTCCGCCGCCGCCTCCTCTCGCACAACCGCGGCCATAGGCGACACCTCTGATAAGCCTCTTCTCTACCCTTCTCTAAAGTTTATCATCTCCAATCTCAAATCTCTGGTTCCACACCATCTCTCAATGGATAACTATCCCATTTGGAGAAACCAAATCTTCAAACTCTTTAAGGCCAACGGTTTCGAATCATTTCTTGAAACTCCTCCCCCCGCCTCCGATGATCAAGTCCAGTCGGATCAAGATTCCGAATTCTCCAAATGGCTCCTCACCGATCGAAATCTCGTCTCCGATGATCAAGACCTTCCTTCTTTAACACTCATGTAGAATACTACTCATTGTTGATCTCATTTTTGTATGAGGTCAAAGTCTTCTATCATTTCCTCCTAGCCGTTAGGCTTTCCTATATTAGTGTAGAAGCCCATAGGATCCCTCTTGGTGGCAACCCAATTACTTAGTCTTGACTAAACATTAGATGGCCAAACCCTTAGGAAACTTCTCACAAGCAAGTCAAGCGAATATATTTGAGTGCATTGAGATGCATGCGCATCAAGATGCTATTTTCTCGATATGATCTCGGCAAAACAGACTTTGCGAGCACGACCCAAAGAACATGTTAATGTAAACTTAACATGCTGAGTTAATTAAATAATTTAAACACATTAAATAAATTAATAATTTAAATAAAGTAGATATTAATGTATTAATAAATTAAAATTTAGTTTTGTGTATTTAATCAATATTAATAATTAAACTGTCTAAAATAAAAAAAATTAAGCTAATAAACTAAATAAAATAAATAAATTGAAACAAATCATTAACTGAAACTACATTAAATCTTTTATAAATAAACTAATATCTAATTACATTAAATAAATTTAATTTTAACTAAATTTTTTTCTTTAAAGCTAAATATAAATCTGTTAATTAATGAAGTGAGCTAAGTAGTTAAATTAATTAACTAAATAAAGCTTTATATTATTAATATATTCAAGGTAAGCTATGCTCATTCATAAAATATATTTGTAAAACAATCTACCTAAATAAATAAGTAGCTTAATTATAAAATCCTAAAATACCAATATCCCTCTCAGCTAGGGGTGTCAATATTTGACACGGCACGAAAACCCGACCCGGACCCGACCTGAAAAATCCGGGTTGAACCCGACCCAGTTTCAAAACGGGTCGGGTTCGGGTTCCAGAAATCGACCCGTTTGAAAAACGGGTCGGGTTCGGGTTGACCCGACGGGTTTCCGGGTCAACCCGCCAACCCGCTTTCTCGTGAGTCTGTCGCGACCCGCCAACCCGCTGCCCGCTGTAGCGTGTCGCGATCCCCCGCGAGGCCGCGACCCAGCGCAACGGCGCGACGCAACCCCAGCCAGTAGGCGCGACGCCGAGACCGCGCGCGACCGGCGACCCTAGGGCGCGACCCCGACCCGCGGGACTCCAGCGCCACCGGACCCGACCCGCGCGACCCCAGCGCGCACCCCGCTGTCGCGACCGGCGACCCCAGCGCGACCCCAGAGCGACTCGTGATCCCGCGCGACCCCAGCGCGACCGGCGGCCCCGCGTGACCGGCGACCTCTCGCGACAGTTCCCGGGTCGGGTCGGGTCAACCCGGCAACCCGCCGGGATGGGTTCGGGTTCGCATTTACGACCCGTTTACCTAACCGGGTCGGGTTAGGGTCGACCCGTTTGAACCCGGGTCAGTTCCGGGTCCGACCCGAACCCGACCCGTGACCCGAAATTGACACCCCAACTCTCAGCCAATCCCTCATCTAAGAGCATCTCCAGTCGAACGCCACATATATAAATGTATGGCGTTCTTCCGTCGCTCCATCCAATCGGTAAAAATGCCGCTATTTGATTGCTGGTCGCACTGTTTACCCACTATATGTTTTTTTTTAAAAAAAAAATTAATTATTAATTTTAAATATTTAAATTTAGAAAAAGTTTATTAATAATTAAGAAATAATAAAGTAGAAATATCTTATTTGCTCGAAACTACAGTAGCCCCTTCCTCCTCTTCTTCTTATTTACTCGAAAGCTACTGCAGTTTCTTCTTTTGGTTTCACGCAACGAACAATAGCAATAAATGTTCGATCTATTTTCCAATTTGAGTGGCAATGGTTATTACCTTTCATGTTCATACCAATATATATATTTCTAATATTTCTCTATTAGAAGAGAACTGGATCTTCATGATATATTCTAATTGTTACTACCAGTTACGTTCTATTAGGGGTGTCAATTTCGGGTCACGGGTCGGGTTCGGGTCGAACCCGGAACTGACCCGGGTTCAAACGGGTCGACCCTAACCCGACCCGGTTAGGTAAACGGGTCGGAAATGCGAACCAGGACCCGACCCGGTGGGTTGCCGGGTTGACCCGACCCGACCCGGGAAGGTCGCGCGAAGTGCGCGGGGTCGCGTGGTGCGGCCTGGTCGCACGGTGCGGTGGGGTTGCGCTAGGGCGCGGGGTCGCGCGACGGCAGGGGGTCTCGCGACGGCAGGGGGTCGTGCGAGGGCGCGGTGTGCGGCAGCGGCGGGGTCGCGCCAGGGCGCGGGGTGGCGCGGTGCGGCGGGGTTTGCGCGACGGCGGGGGTCGCGCGGTGAGGCGGGGTCGCGCATGGTCAGGCGAGTCGCGCGTGGTCAGGCGAGGCACGTGGTCGCGCGGGTCATGTCCATTGTCCGCGTGGTTTGGTTAAAACGGGTTGGCGGGTCAACCCGGCAACCCGCCGGGTCAACCCGAACCCGACCCGTTTTATAAACGGGTCGAAATCTCTAACCAGAACCCGACCCGGTTCGGGTTGACCCAAACCCGAAATTTTCGGGTCGGGTTCGGGTCGGGTTTTCGGGTCGGCTCAAATGTTGACAGCTCTAGTTCTATATGATTAATTAAATGCTTCATATATAGATAAGAAGATGATCTTGCTTTTGAATAACTATTTCAGCAATTACTATAAGAATATGCTGTTCTGGTCCTCTTATAGGAATATGATCACTTGATAGTATTCAGTAGGTGTATCCTTTACTTCCTATGGTTGATTAAATTTCAGGAAAAATAGTATGTTTCCACGGTAAAGATGGATGTGAAATTCTAAAAATGGTACTTCAGCATAATGCAAATATATTGGCTTTCATAGAATGACTGCTTTGCTATTCTAATATATATATATATATATATATATATATATATATATATATATATATATATATATATATATATATATATATATTAGGGGAAACCCATGGAGGGGCCTACGCGTTG
This sequence comes from Dendrobium nobile, assembly GCA_022539455.1. Taxonomy (NCBI): domain Eukaryota; kingdom Viridiplantae; phylum Streptophyta; class Magnoliopsida; order Asparagales; family Orchidaceae; genus Dendrobium; species Dendrobium nobile. Next base: position 51,667,727 of record CM039734.1, read on the forward strand.
ATATAATTCAAAATTACAAGTCCTTAAGGGAACATTCAGCTCACTAATGCTCATAAGAGCTACAAAATATAAAGAAAACTTAAAACCTAAGAGCCAATTGTCCCCAACTAAAGCAATTACAAAAATAACTAGATACAATCTAAGGCGACGCCGAAAAAGCGTCTAAAAAAGAAAGAGCATGTAATAAGCATTTAGGACAGTCTTTCTACAAAAATGAAGCTTGTAAGCCAAGACGGACCTGCAAAAACAGAAGGAAACAAACCCAGAAAAAGAAACTACAAGACAACAAAACAAGTTAGTAGAAAATAAAGACATAAAAGAAAGAAGCTGAAAACCCATAGCAGTGTAAAAATTCTGCCAAGAATCCCAAGTATAACTAAACCAGGTATAGTTATCAAACTTAACGACAACTTTCGAATCTAATTTCATGATAGGATAGGATAAACAATGAATATGGTAATCATAACAGCCTAGAAAAAATTCGAGATTATCAACCAGAATATGCAAAGCAATGAAGAAATGCTCAGCTATATGATAAAAACCACAAAAAAAAATCCACAGCATTCTCCAAAAACAAGAAGATAGACAAGAAATCTCTATTCCAACAGCAACCAACAAGCACCCCAGGCGACCAAAAACCCCCCTCCCCCAGCTTAATTAAAAGGACCATCAAAAATAACCCAACAGAGCAAAGAAACCAGCACCAAAAAGCCAAACCAATCAACCATATCTGATGTAGAGTAAACCAATTTTGTCCAGCTTAACCAACCCCTTCAAAGGATGCTGCAAGTTATCATTACCGAATTGCATATCCTCTTCTAGCCTACTACCAAATTTGGTCAGCCAATCAGCACAAGCGTTTCCCTCCCTAAAAACATGATTCATGATATAATTCATAGTAGAGAGGGTCATACGAATTTTTCTAATAAGGTAGAAAAACTGAGGGTAGAACACATCCTCATTCTTAATAATTTGAATTAAGAGTAAAACATCCACCTCAATCTCAATATTAACATAATCTCTATTATTGCAGATAACAAGCCCCTTGAATAAACACATCAGTTCAACAAAAATGACTTTACACGGATATAAAGGGCCCGCAAAAGCCACAATTACTTAACCAAAACTATTACGAATCATACCCCTCATCCCCGCAACAGAAATCCCAACAGAATCATCAATATTGAGTTTAAGAGAAGGCGGCAAAGGTTTTAATCATCTGACAACCCTTTTAGTTCTAACCAAAGTTTCAGCATATATATGAATGCCAAGTTTAGCACCCAAACTATCACAATTTTTGAAATTCTTACTCGAGATAAGTTTAACAGCAAAAAATTGAAGAAGTTTGTTATTGACATTAGAAATAATACTATTGGCATCCATTTTAACACCATTATGTTTAGCATCATTCCGAGCCTTCAAAATAAACCACAAAATAAGAATGGGCAATAAATTTAAAATATGACCTTTAGGATTAGTCGCCCATTCACTCAAAAAGGATATAACATTACTAACAGAGTCAAGATAATTTTTTTTAACAGAATTAGCAAAATACCTCCAAACTTTTTGAGTAATGCAACCATTGAGGAAAACATGATTAATGGTCTCAATATTAAAGCAACATTGGCATTTAGAAGGAAGATAAAAACCTTTGTTCCAAAGACGAGAATCCACCGGCAGATAATCATTAATACATCTCTAAGCAAAAATAGAGTAAGACATAGGAATATTGTTGTGTCAAATATAAGCATAAATAATAGAACTCTCATGCTTAACTCTAATCACATCCCACACATTTTTAAGTTTAAACAGACCATTAGAAGAAATATTTAAAAAAATACGGTCATTATCATGAATATGTAACAGGATGCTCAAAATCTGATTCAAAATTTCATAAGATAAAATTTGACTCAGACTATTAACATTCCAGTTCCCGTTCTCAATGTAGTGATGAACCTTGGTATTGATCAAAGTATGAGAGTTAAGCATACTATCAATAGAGTCATTTCCTAACCAATTATCTTGCCAAAAACATAAATCACCTTTGCCCAAACCCCATTGGATGAATTGGTCAGCTTCCCAGCTAATATTGCATAAACGTTTCCACACCAAAGAGTCAGCTTTTTTGAAATTACATAAAATTAGATGCATATCTTTGCAATACTTAACATGCATAAATTGAGCCCATAAACTGATTTTAACTCTAAATGAGAATCATAATTTATGAGAGAAAGCTCTAACCATGTCCAAAATATTCTTACAACCTAATCCACCTTCATTTAACGGCTCACACATATTAAACCAAGCAGACCAATAAATACAAGAACTATTGTTCTTTGACCCCCAAAAAAATTATTAATCAATCTCTCCAATCTAAGATAAATAGAAGGAGCCGGGTGTAGAGTGTGAAAAATAAAAATGAGAATAGAATTTAAAACATGTTTAATAAGCACAAGTCTATCACCAAAAGAAAAAAAATTAGAAGACCAATTAGAAATTTTGCTTTGAAAAACCATGAAAATATCCTAAAAAATTTGAGCTTTTTTTCTACCTTTGAAAATAGGGGTACCCAAGTACTTAATCGACAAAGAAGTGCAATTAAAATCACATATCCTTTTAATATCATTGATTCTCCTTTGGCTAGCAGAATTAGAAATAATGAAATTGCTTTTATTCTTGTTAATTAAAATACCACTCATATTCTGAAAATCATTTAAGTAATTAACTAAAAATTTAATAGTATTTAAAGAGCTATTGACAAAAATGATAAAATCATCAGCAAAACTAAGATGAGTAATAGGAATACCACCCATAGTACAGTATAAGAGCTTAGGATGCCTTTTATATAACTCCTTCAGACCCCTGGACAAATAGTCAACAGTAATAATTAACAAAGCAGGGGACAAAGGGTCACCTTAACGCAAGCCTTGGGAAGATTTAAAGAAGCCATGATTCCTCCCATTAATAATAACATAAAAGAAGCAGCGCTCAATATTATTTTTAATCAGAGAAATAAAATCTTGACTAAAACCAAATAAAGATAACACTTTATATAAAAAAGTCCAACTCAAGTTATCATAGGCCTTAGTAATGTCCAGTTTAAAAATAATATTGCCCCCTTTAACTTTAGCATTAATGTCATGAGTAATTTCTTGAGCATGAAGAATCTTATCAAAAATACTCCTACCTTTCACAAAACCAGTTTGCTTCTGAGAAATAATTCTAGGTAAGATATTAACCAGTATAGTAGAAATAATTTTAGAAATAAGCTTGTTGAAGAAAGAGCATAAACTAATAGGTCTAAAATCATTCCAATTATTGGTAAGCTCCGTTTCGGGAATTAAGACAATATTAGTAGAAGAAAAAAATTTAATGTAAGGTTTACCCGAAAAGAATTTCGCAACAGCTTCCATAATATCCAACTTGGTGGTATTCCAAGTTTTCACAAAAAATTTAGTGGTAAAGCCATCAGGGCCAGCAACAAAATCCCCATTCATCTCCTGCATAATCTTCCAAACTTCCTCCTCAGATGGAGATTGAATCAACATAAGGTTTTCATTATTCGTAATACAGCAAGGAACAATATGTGGATTAACAATGGGGTACGGTTGAAAATTTCTATTGAAAATGTTTTTAAAATGTTCCACCCTAGAATTTAAAATAGAATCCTCATCCTCCAAGACCCTTCACTCATTGCTCAAAATTTTAAATGTGGTTCTAACCTTTTTGTTGTTAGCCATATTCTAACCTTTTTCTTATTAGCCATATTCTAACATTTTTTTTGTTAGCCATAGCATGAAAGAAGTTGCTATTCCTATCACCTTTGACGACAAATTTAGTGGTAGCTTTCTGCCGCCAATAGATCTCTTCCTGATCCTATAAAGCAAAAAAGCCTAATTTTAACATTGTTAAGCTCATAAAGATTAGTACAATAAGGGTTAAGCAAGTACACCTTTTCAAGTTCGATCACATCATTTTCAGCCTTCTTAATATTTGAAAAAATATTTTTAAAAACATTTTTATTCCACAATCTCAACACTTATTTCAACCTACTAAGCTTGTTCCACAATTTAGCCATACCCAAAATATTATTATTAGGGAAGATAGGGGCATGCCAATTACTATGAACCACATTTAAAAAATCATGATGAGATAACCACATATTCTGAAATTTAAAACCAGAGGGACCATAACTTTTGTTAGCATTAGGAGATAAAAGTAAAGGGGCATGATCAGAACCAGTTCTACTCAAATGCTCAACATGAGTCATATGAAAATTAGCGATCCATTCATTATTCAATAAAATTCTATCAAGTCTTTGCAAAATGTTGCCTCTACTCCAAGTATAAGCATTCCCAAAGAAACCAATGCCATGTAAGTTACAACTAGCAATCATGGAATTAAAATCCTCCATAGCATTAATATTAGGTTGATTACCTCCCAATCTTTCGCTAGCATAGGAAATAATTTTAAAATCACCTCCCACACATCACGGGCCAGAATTATTGGAGGCAAAGCTATTAAGTTGATCCCAAAGGACCAACCGACCCACTCTAGAGCAAGAGGCATAAACAAAAGAAGCACTACAATTGAAATTAAACATAGCTATTTGAGCATGCACAACTTGAATAAAGTCATCTAGAATATTAACAGTAATAGCATTATTCCACATAATCCAAATTTTGTTTGAGCAGTTAGCAAATTTATTAGCAAAACCCAACTTAGAAGCGGTACTATCAAGTCTATCCGAAGCAATCATAGGTTCAATTAAGACCAACAAGTGAATGTTATAAATTCTACAGAGATTTCTAACTCTAGTTTTAGAATCCTTCCCCACAATACCTCTCACATTCCAAATGAGGGACTTAACCATTACAACCTTTAGAACTAGTTTGACCTCTAGTAGAACGAGGCGTGGAAGAAAAAGAATCTTTAGTCTTTTTCTGTCACGACCCGACCCGAGACGAGACGGATCCCGCCCGCGCCGGATCGCGACGGGGAATAGCTAACCAGGATCTGGCTTTGGATTAGGTTACTGAACTGATCTTCCAAATTCTTAACTCAACAGAAGCACACAGAACAACAGAGCTACTAAAAACATCAAATGCAGCGGAACAAAACATCTATCTTTTCATTTCCTCAAAATAATCATCTACAGAACAGTACATGGCTTTCAACAGAAAGAAAGACAGAACAGGAAAGCCATGACTGTACAAAAAATCAAAAGTACAAAAGTACCTAATCTGATCAGACTCTGAAATCTAATCCTGGACCTCCTTGCCCTTCCCAGAACCTGAAAACCACCAGAAAGCAAGGGTGAGCTCAACAGCTCAGCAAAGCAACAAACCACCAATCTAAATCCTCAGAAAACAAAACCAAACTTATCAGACAGAAATCAGATCAGAAGTCGGAACAGAATCAGAAATCAAAACTTACGGACAGATATCAAATCACATCAGAGTCGTACAGATCGTATCAGAACAGAACAAATCAACAGAGTCAGAATCAGAAATCAGAATCGTACGGATCATATCATGTCATAATCACAATTTCGTACAGAACAGAACAGATACAGAAAATAGTACAGATACATATAGCTAAATGCCCTGACACTGACGGAATCTCTACGGATTCCGGCCCCTTATGCCTCCCTTCCCAGACACTGACTGAATCTCATAGGATCCAGGCCCCTTATGTCTCCCTTTGTGCTCACGGCACCAAAACAGATGTGCTTATAGCACCAAAACAGAATTCCTCGGATCCGGAACAGAACAGATATCAGATTTCAGATTGAGCTCATTTCAGATTTCCCGTTTCACTAACTGAATCTCATAGGATCCAGACCCCTTATAGCTCCCTTTTTATAGCTTATACACATAGCATTTCAATTCAGAAGAAATCCGGACAATTCAGAAATTACCCAAAAATCGGGCAGCACAACGGCAGTATACGGAATTTACACAAAAATTCCTGCAAAGAAAATTTACCGAATTCGCACAGAATACAGATATCAACATTTCAGAACCTTTATTCTACTGCACAGATAAATTCCAATTTCACAGAAAAATCCGGTCGACTAAAAACACAGTCGAATCAAAAATACCCGGACGAAAATCTTCAGAAAATAACCAAAATGTGCACACTCGGCACGTCAACAATATACAGAAAGTTACGCGGTAAAAACTGAACCGATCAAAAGATACGGACGAAAATCGCTAACGGAAACAAAATCCGGACAGAATATACCGCCAAACACGACGGTTCTGAAAATTTAGAAAGTCGGATTGTGCCTTACTTCGTGCACAGCAATTTCCTCAACAGTCTCCTCGGACGAAAACAGCTCGGCGTCGCCCGAAAATCCGCTTTTCCACTTTTTCCTTCGTTTTTCTCTCTCCTCAGCTTTTTCTCTCTCTTCAAAATATCTCAATTCTATATATATCCAGACTGATCGTCCCGGACGATCGAGCTTCGTACCGGACGATCCATGAAGAGAGGAATTTCGTCCAGACGAAAAATGACATATCGTCCCTGGCGAAGGGTTCACGGGAGAATTTTCGTCCAGACGATCCAATTTTCGTCCCGACGAACCATACAGCCAAACATGATTTTCTGCACAACCTGTACCGATCGTCCCGGACGATCCAACTTCGTCCCGGACGAACCTGGAGCAAAAACTGATATTACAATCTCCCCAACTTAAAAAAAAATGTCGTCCTCGACATTATCCAGTCCAAACTCAGTCAAAACAAGTACGGGTACGACCGTCTCATATCAGACTCCTTCTCCCAAGTTGCTTCCCGTGCAGTCCGGTGCTTCCACTGGACTTTAACCATCGGAATCTCTTTATTTCTTAACTTTCGGACGTCGTACGCCAAAATAAGCTCTGGCTCTTCCTTGTACACCAGATTCTCCTGAATCTCAACCTCATCAGCTGACAACTTCTTCCCAGAGTCTGAAACCCACTTCCTCAGAGTGGATACGTGAAACACATTATGCACATCCGGCATAGAATCAGAAAGTAATAGGCGATAAGCAGATTTTCCAATTCTTTCCAAAATCTTAAATGGTCCAACATACCTTGGACTAAGCTTGCTTACCTGACCAAATCTGCTCACACCTTTCATCGGGCTGACTTTGACATACACAAAGTCACCAACCTGAAACTCAACAAATCTGTGCTTCTGATTGTAATACTTCTGCTGACGATCTTGAGCGGCTTTCAATCTTTCTCTTATCAAATTGATCTTCTGAGCAGTTTCATCAGCAAAAGTGGCCCCCAAAGCCTGTCTATCTCCGACCTCCGTCAGAGTCAAAGGAGTACGGCACTTCCTGCCATACAAAGCCTCGTACGGTGCCATACCGATACTGGACTGAAAACTGTTGTTATAGGCAAACTCAATCAGCGGAATATGATCCTCCCAACTTCCGCTAAAGTCCAGAACACAAAGCCTCAACAGATCTTCCAGTACCTGAATCGTCCTCTCAGACTGTCCGTCGGTCTGAGGATGAAAGGCTGTACTGAAATGCAGTTTCGTACCCAAGCCTTGCTGAATGCCTTTCCAAAGTCTGGAAGTAAAGCGTCCATCTCGATCAGATACGATCACACGAGGCACACCGTGCAATCTGACTATTTCCTTCACATAAATCTGTGCCAAGCGATCAACTGAATCCGTCTGTCTGATCGGAAGAAAATGGGCTGACTTGGTCAATCGGTCTACAACCACCCAAATGGCATCATGACCTTGTCTAGATCGAGGAAAACCCATCGCAAAATCCATCGTTACTGTGATGCCCCAAGATCTAACTTGGAAAGAATGTCGATCAATAGCCAAACATTTTACCAGAGTTATCTAAATCCTTCAATAAGCGATCTATCAAACATCTATAAAAATTAAACATCAATATAACAGTCGATTCATATCTCAAAACATCATGTACAATACTCAGGAACTAAACTATCAATACAAGTAGAGAAATCTATCCTGTCCTGAGTACAAAAGAATCATCAATCGATCAAAAGAACTAAAACCTGAAGATCTGAATCAACTCCTATCTCCTGCTCCCGAGCCCTGACCTGAAAATATCAACCACATATAATGAGCTTTACAAAGCCCAGCAGGTCACCTAATACCTATAACTGAAATCAAAGCACGGCTATGCTATCAATATGCATGTCAATCTATCACAGTCAATCAATCTATGTCAGTCAATGGTCAATGAGTCTATGCAGCGGAAATCAATAGTCAATAAAACCAGTCAATGCAGCGGCAGGCAATTCGATAAATCAATTCAATCAATCAATGTCGTCAATCAAATCGATACGGTCAAATCAGTACGATCTAATCAATGAAGTCAATCGAGAAGAGCGATCTATAAAACAATCCATACGGTGTAGAACAGTAGCAACAGTGAATCTATAAAATCTATAGGCAATAGAATCTATAAGCAAATAAGCAGTAGTACGATATCCATGCTATCAATGCAATATCTATATCTATCAATGTCTATATCAATGCTCGATAATCAATCAATGAAATCAATGAAATCGTACGATACAGTAAATCCGATCAATCAATAAAGTAGAAATCGATAAAGCAATAGATCCGTGAGTCAATACAGTAAACATGCATTTCAATACTATATACTGAACAAGTGCAAACTACTGGCTATGTTGCTGTTGTAGATTCTATATTGCTGTTGTAGATCCGTACATTGGTTCTATCAATAAGAGTCGTCACTCTTTTCGCCCGTCGGCATATCAATAAACTCCTTATGTCTCCCTTCAATAATCAATAATCAATGTTTAAAGGAAAGCCCGTCGGCCCACCATCCTGTACAGGTATCAATCAATCTTCTACCAATGTTCAACCAGGTTCCACTTGCGATCAGTATCAATAGTCAATTCAATCAATAAACAATTCAATAGTCGATATTAAAGCAATCATATCAATAATCAATGCATATCAGTTCAATCTATCAATTTCAGACAATTCAGGAATCGTACAAAAATCGGGCAGCGTAACGGCAGTCGGTCAAATTTACACAAAAATCCTGCAAAAAGACACAATATCCAAATCTTTCCAAATTACAATAGAATATCTATAACATCAATACAATACTATCGATCTATAGAATCCAAATCAAATCAGGTCCCGATTATTTTCTATTCGAGTAAAAGCGCGTAGAATCAATTCCGACCGGTAAAATCTTCGTAGAATACAGTCAAATCGTGTACAATAATCATATCTATAACATACTAAAAGTTGTGCGGTGAAAGTTGTGTCAAATCAAAACCATGTCGAAAAGTCGACTACGAAAACACAAAACGGATCACAACTAGGTCAAAACACAACATCTCTGAAAACAGAAACAGGGTTCGGAGTCCTTACCACGAGATCTTCACTTTTCCCAACAGCAGCGTCGGACGAAAAGCGATCCGCGGCCTCCAAAACCAAGCTTTTCTCTTTTTCCCTTTCTCTTTCTCTCTCCTCAGATATTTTCGTTTTTATAAAATGATTTTCTCTCTCCTCAAAACGAGCTGATTTTCTTATATTTGTGAACTGATCGGCCAGGCCGATGTTCACATCGTCCCGGGACGATCAGACCAAATCCTGATCGTCCTGGACCTCACCCAGGGCTATTGTCTGGCCGATCATTTCTACAGTACGATCGTCCTGGACGATCTCACGATCGGCCTGGACGATCTGTGCAGAAATTCTTCCAGAAAACACACCAGAAATCAGCTGTTCAATGCATTGATCGGCCTGGACGATCCAAACTTCGTCCTGGCCGATTCTGGGAGGAAAATCCAAATCAGAGAGGAACAGTAAGGGAACGAGATATTACAATCTCCCCACCTTAGAAAAATGTCGTCCCGACATTTCCCTACAGGTACGAAGCAAAAACGACAATGCAAAACAAATCGATCGAAAACCAAATCTAAATCAAAACTCGTCGGAATCCATACAGAACACACAATGCAATCAATCAAATGTCAATATGCAATGTTCATATGTCAATAGCAATCGGTTAGTCAAATCAATCTTACCAGTAGAACCTTCTGGTCGTTGTTGATCCTGATGCTGTAAACTCTGTAGACTGTAGATGCGTGGCACCACTGGAGGTCGTGGCGCAACCGTCTCCCTCTGATCTCTGACAGTCCTATCATCCATCCGGTTTCCTGATCTCTCACTGTAGGCCCTCGAGGCAACAGTCCTCTGCTGTCCTGTACCCGTATCAGCCCTTCCACCCAGTCCTTTCTGAGGACACTCTGCTGCTCTGTGTCCTTGCTGTCCACAGTGAAAACACTGTCCCGTCAATAGGTAGCACTGACCTGCATGTCGTCTACCACAGTGAATGCACGTGCCAGAACCACCAGACGATACTATCGATGCTGATCGTGACGCAGATCCCGATGCAGATCCTCTCGAACTCTCATATCTGCTTCTCTTCTCTCTATCTCTGTCTCTACCAGAATCATCTCGTCGTACGTCATCTCTCCTCCTTCTGGTATCCTCGTACCTCGGTACCGGTGTCGCCAGATCAATCTCTATCAATCGAGCTCGCTCCACTAGCTCAGAAAACTCATGGATCCGGAAAGGTACTAGTGGATGCCTCAGCTCTCTGTTCAATCCGTGCAGGAATCTGTAACATTTTTCCTCGGCCGTAGGAATCAGATGAGCAGCGTACCTCGCAAGAGCAGTAAACTCGGCCTCGTACTCCATCACTGACTTGCGGCCTTGCTCCAATCTCATGAAAGCTTCCTGCATCTGTCGCTGAGCTGACGGTGGTACAAACCACATCCTGAATACTGTAGTAAACTCATCCCAGGTGATCTCAGCATTTGTCTTCCCCTGGAATTTCTCTCTCTGCTGTCCGATCCACCATCTCTCTGCCTCACTCTCCAACATGAATACTGCCAATGATACTTTTCTATTCCCCGGACACTGCATGCTATCAAAAATCTTTTCCACCCTCATGATCCAATCCTCAGCAGCCTGTGGTCCTACAGCCCCTTTGAACAACGGAGGCTTCAGCTTGTGGAACATCTGCAAATGTCTGTCTACCTCTTCTTCCTTGCTTCCACTCATCTTGCTCTGGGCATCCCCCATAACATGTGCAATCGCAGTAGCCAACTGCATCATACTCTCTGAAGGCATTGGGGCTGCGCTGTGCTGCTCATTTGGTACACTGGATTCTGCTGGAGGATCCATATCTTTTTCACCTGCACAATTCAAAACAAATGATACACACATGCAACGATGTATGCCAATGAAGCTCTTAAAGCTACCCAATCTACCCGATCTCTCAATCCAATCCTACAACTCTGGTAACAATCCATTCTTCCAATAACACTGCTCTGATACCAACCTGTGATGCCCCAAGATCTAACTTGGAAAGAATGTCGATCAATAGCCAAACATTTTACCAGAGTTATCTAAATCCTTCAATAAGCGATCTATCAAACATCTATAAAAATTAAACATCAATATAACAGTCGATTCATATCTCAAAACATCATGTACAATACTCAGGAACTAAACTATCAATACAAGTAGAGAAATCTATCCTGTCCTGAGTACAAAAGAATCATCAATCGATCAAAAGAACTAAAACCTGAAGATCTGAATCAACTCCTATCTCCTGCTCCCGAGCCCTGACCTGAAAATATCAACCACATATAATGAGCTTTACAAAGCCCAGCAGGTCACCTAATACCTATAACTGAAATCAAAGCACGGCTATGCTATCAATATGCATGTCAATCTATCACAGTCAATCAATCTATGTCAGTCAATGGTCAATGAGTCTATGCAGCGGAAATCAATAGTCAATAAAACCAGTCAATGCAGCGGCAGGCAATTCGATAAATCAATTCAATCAATCAATGTCGTCAATCAAATCGATACGGTCAAATCAGTACGATCTAATCAATGAAGTCAATCGAGAAGAGCGATCTATAAAACAATCCATACGGTGTAGAACAGTAGCAACAGTGAATCTATAAAATCTATAGGCAATAGAATCTATAAGCAAATAAGCAGTAGTACGATATCCATGCTATCAATGCAATATCTATATCTATCAATGTCTATATCAATGCTCGATAATCAATCAATGAAATCAATGAAATCGTACGATACAGTAAATCCGATCAATCAATAAAGTAGAAATCGATAAAGCAATAGATCCGTGAGTCAATACAGTAAACATGCATTTCAATACTATATACTGAACAAGTGCAAACTACTGGCTATGTTGCTGTTGTAGATTCTATATTGCTGTTGTAGATCCGTACATTGGTTCTATCAATAAGAGTCGTCACTCTTTTCGCCCGTCGGCATATCAATAAACTCCTTATGTCTCCCTTCAATAATCAATAATCAATGTTTAAAGGAAAGCCCGTCGGCCCACCATCCTGTACAGGTATCAATCAATCTTCTACCAATGTTCAACCAGGTTCCACTTGCGATCAGTATCAATAGTCAATTCAATCAATAAACAATTCAATAGTCGATATTAAAGCAATCATATCAATAATCAATGCATATCAGTTCAATCTATCAATTTCAGACAATTCAGGAATCGTACAAAAATCGGGCAGCGTAACGGCAGTCGGTCAAATTTACACAAAAATCCTGCAAAAAGACACAATATCCAAATCTTTCCAAATTACAATAGAATATCTATAACATCAATACAATACTATCGATCTATAGAATCCAAATCAAATCAGGTCCCGATTATTTTCTATTCGAGTAAAAGCGCGTAGAATCAATTCCGACCGGTAAAATCTTCGTAGAATACAGTCAAATCGTGTACAATAATCATATCTATAACATACTAAAAGTTGTGCGGTGAAAGTTGTGTCAAATCAAAACCATGTCGAAAAGTCGACTACGAAAACACAAAACGGATCACAACTAGGTCAAAACACAACATCTCTGAAAACAGAAACAGGGTTCGGAGTCCTTACCACGAGATCTTCACTTTTCCCAACAGCAGCGTCGGACGAAAAGCGATCCGCGGCCTCCAAAACCAAGCTTTTCTCTTTTTCCCTTTCTCTTTCTCTCTCCTCAGATATTTTCGTTTTTATAAAATGATTTTCTCTCTCCTCAAAACGAGCTGATTTTCTTATATTTGTGAACTGATCGGCCAGGCCGATGTTCACATCGTCCCGGGACGATCAGACCAAATCCTGATCGTCCTGGACCTCACCCAGGGCTATTGTCTGGCCGATCATTTCTACAGTACGATCGTCCTGGACGATCTCACGATCGGCCTGGACGATCTGTGCAGAAATTCTTCCAGAAAACACACCAGAAATCAGCTGTTCAATGCATTGATCGGCCTGGACGATCCAAACTTCGTCCTGGCCGATTCTGGGAGGAAAATCCAAATCAGAGAGGAACAGTAAGGGAACGAGATATTACAGTTACCTCCTCCCATTTCCACTCAGGGATAGGCAACGACTGCAACAGTCCACCTGGTCGCTGATGCTCTGCCTTCACCAACTGACAGGCTTCGCATCTCGACACAAACTCTGCCACATCTTTCTTCATCCCAGGCCACCAAAACAAAAGCTTCATGTCAGCATACATCTTACCACTGCCTGGATGCACAGTGTAGCCAGAATGATGAGATTCACACAGAATCTCCTGCCTCAAGTCTCCAAACACAGGTACCCACAACCTATTCTTACAGAAAATAGCACCAGAATCAGAAATTTGAAGTTCAGGAGTCTTACCAGATCCAATCTGAGCTATCAACTTCGAATAATCAGAATCTGACTTCTGGGCTTCTTGAATCCGTGCTTCCAAAGAAGACTGAATACTCATCTGAGCCACATCCAAATCACTGGAGGAAACCACCTCCAACTGCAATCTCTCCAAATCACGAATCAGAAAGTCATCACAGGTAAGCTGAATACCTGAGAATCCAGAAGACTTCCTGCTCAGAGCGTCCGCTACCACATTCGCCTTCCCAGGCTGATACTGAATAGTCAAATCGTAGTCCTTGATCAACTCGAGCCACCTCCTCTGTCTCAGATTCAGATCCTTCTGAGTAAAAATGTACTTCAGGCTCTTATGATCAGTAAAGATCTCACATCTGACGCCATACAGGTAATGACGCCAAATCTTCAAAGCAAAAACAACTGCAGCTAACTCCAGATCATGCGTCGGGTAATTCTTCTCATGTGGTTTCAACTGTCTCGAAGCATAAGCAATTACCTGACCATGTTGCATCAGAACGCAACCCAATCCTTTCAGTGAAGCATCACTGAACACCTGGAAACCCTCCGTACCTGACGGAAGTGCCAACACTGGAGCTGAAGTCAAACACTCCTTCAATCTCTGAAAACTAGCTTCACACTCCGGTGTCCAAACAAAAGGAACTGACTTCTGAGTCAGTCTCGTCAGAGGAGTCGAAATCTGTGAAAAACCCTTCACAAATTTCCTATAATACCCGGCCATGCCCAAGAAACTACGTACCTCAAATACCGTAGTCGGCCCTGGCCAATCAGCAACAGCCTGAATCTTCTGGGGATCTACAGAAATGCCTTCTCCGCTAACCACGTGCCCCAAAAATGAAATGCTCTTCAGCCAGAATTCACACTTAGAGAACTTGGCATAAAGCTGATGCCTCCTCAAAGTCTCCAACACAATCCTCAAATGTCTGGCATGCTCATCCTCAGATGCAGAATATACCAGAATATCGTCAATGAAGACGATCACAAACTGATCCAAATACTCCCTGAATACTCTGTTCATCAGATCCATAAAAATCGCAGGCGCATTGGTTACGCCAAAAGGCATAACCAAAAACTCGTAGTGCCCGTACCGAGTACTGAAAGCAGTCTTCACCACATCAGTTTCCTTCACCTTCACCTGATAGTATCCGGATCTCAAATCAATCTTCGAAAACACCGAAGATCCGGAAAGTTGATCAAACAAGTCGTCAATCTGAGGCAAAGGGTACTTGTTCTTGATCGTGACCTTGTTCAAATCTCTGTAATCAATACACATACGGAGTGTACCGTCCTTCTTCTTCACAAACAGAACAGGTGCTCCCCAGGGCGAAACACTAGGACGTACAAAACCTCTGTCAACCAACTCCTGAAGCTGAACTTTCAACTCAGAAAGTTCTTTCGGTGCCATCCTGTACGGAGCTTTCGATATCGGAGCGGTACCCGGAAAAACATCGATAGAGAACTCCACATCTCTATCCGGAGGTAAACCAACCAACTCCTCAGGAAAAACATCAGCAAACTCCCGTACCACAGGGATCTCAGAAACAGAACCAACCTCCAGGTTCAGATCCCGCACCGAAGCCAAAAATACTGGGCATCCTTTCTTCCACATTCTGCTCACCTCCAACGCAGAAATCAGACTGGAGAGAACACCTCGTAATCCCTGAAATACAACTCTCTCTCCAGCCATAAGCAAACTCACTTGCTTCTTCAGACAGTCTATCTGGGCTTCATACTGACTCAGCCAATCCATGCCCAGAATCACATCATACGAAGAAATCGGCAATCGAATCAAACTAGACTTCCACTTCTTGCCAGAAATCTCGATCTCACACAAACAAAACTGTCGAGCAATCAATGGATTCCCAGCCGGTAAAATCACAGACAAAGAAACCGGTAAAACCATCGAATCCAAATGTAAAATCTCAAAACAATGCTCGGACATAAAAGAATGACTCGCTCCAGAGTCAAAATAAAACACGACAGGGCTGATCAGAAATGTAAACCGTACCTGTCACAACATCCGGAGCATCACGAGCCTCCTGCTGACTCAGACTGTAAACTCGTGGCTGAACTGGAACAGGAGCTGAAGCAACAGAACTACTCTGCTCCCTCTGAATCGTAGGTGGTCTCCGTGGTGCAGAACTAGAACCACCACCTCTACCAGCAAATCCCTCAGGGCGTGGAGGAACAGTCCTCGGTCTTCCTGCTGCTGAACCAACAGGTCTGACAAAGCCCTCAGATCGCTGCTCAGAACGCTGATCAAATCCCATCTGCGGACATTCTGCAATACGATGTCCTGACTGACCACATCGAAAGCACAGACCAGCCATCCTGTAGCACTGGCCAAAGTGTCGTCGTCCACAGTTCTGGCACACAGGTGCCGAACTGACTGATCCAGAACTAGTCGTACTGGTAGCAGTACCAGACGATCCTCCGCTCTTCCTGGAATCTCCAGATCCAGATCCAGGAACAAATCTCCTCTTCCCAGAGGAACCACTGCCAGATGTCTCTCCTCCAAACCTCTTCCTACTCGCAGTCCACCACTGCTGAGTAGCCGTCATGTCATTCTCAATCAGACGAGCTCGCTCCACAAGCTCAGAGAAATCAGTAATCCGGAACGGTATCAGAGGCTGCCTCAAAGTGTCTCGTAAGCCTCTCAGAAATCTGTAGCACCTCTCAGCAGACGTGCTAACCAGCTGCGGAGCGTACCTGGCTAATGCAGTAAACTCAGCCTCGTACTGCATCACCGTCTTGCTCCCCTGAACAAGTCTCAGAAAACTCTCCTGCATCTGCTGTCGTGCAGAAGGGGGAACAAACCAGTCCCGAAATACTTCAGTGAACTCCTCCCAAGTGATCAAGGAGTTCAATCTGCCCTGAAATCTGGCTGCTTGCTGGCCATCCCACCAGTGCTCAGCCTCTCCGTCCAACAGAAAAACAGCTAACGGAACTTTCCTGTCTGCAGGACACTGCATCCCGTCAAAAGTCTTCTCCAATCTCCTCAGCCACTCCTCGGCTGCTCTGGGCTCAACAGCGCCCTCAAACCTCGGAGGCTTCAACCTCAAAAATAACTGCAGGTGTCGATCAATGTCCTCAGATCTAACAGTCGAAGCTCTGCTCTGAGTCTCGCTCATCATCTGAGCAACAAGTGAAGCAAACTGTGAAAGCGTATCAGCACCGACCACTGGGGCTGTACTCCCCACTGGTGCTGCCTGATCGTCACTCTGACCATCTGTCATGTCTGGGTCTGGCTGATCCATACAGAAAAATCCAGAAAATCCGGAAAACTATCACAAAACAACACAAAATAACACAATAAAAAGCCAAACGACCCAAAACTACCTCCCAGACAGACTCACTGATCACTTCCTAGAGCTCTGTTTTACAATCCAACCTGTTTCCAAAACCAGTGCTCTGATACCAAAAAAGCTTGTCACGACCCGACCCGAGACGAGACGGATCCCGCCCGCGCCGGATCGCGACGGGGAATAGCTAACCAGGATCTAGCTTTGGATTAGGTTACTGAACTGATCTTCCAAATTCTTAACTCAACAGAAGCACACAGAACAACAGAGCTACTAAAAACATCAAATGCAGCGGAACAAAACATCTATCTTTTCATTTCCTCAAAATAATCATCTACAGAACAGTACATGGCTTTCAACAGAAAGAAAGACAGAACAGGAAAGCCATGACTGTACAAAAAATCAAAAGTACAAAAGTACCTAATCTGATCAGACTCTGAAATCTAATCCTGGACCTCCTTGCCCTTCCCAGAACCTGAAAACCACCAGAAAGCAAGGGTGAGCTCAACAGCTCAGCAAAGCAACAAACCACCAATCTAAATCCTCAGAAAACAAAACCAAACTTATCAGACAGAAATCAGATCAGAAGTCGGAACAGAATCAGAAATCAAAACTTACGGACAGATATCAAATCACATCAGAGTCGTACAGATCGTATCAGAACAGAACAAATCAACAGAGTCAGAATCAGAAATCAGAATCGTACGGATCATATCATGTCATAATCACAATTTCGTACAGAACAGAACAGATACAGAAAATAGTACAGATACATATAGCTAAATGCCCTGACACTGACGGAATCTCTACGGATTCCGGCCCCTTATGCCTCCCTTCCCAGACACTGACTGAATCTCATAGGATCCAGGCCCCTTATGTCTCCCTTTGTGCTCACGGCACCAAAACAGATGTGCTTATAGCACCAAAACAGAATTCCTCGGATCCGGAACAGAACAGATATCAGATTTCAGATTGAGCTCATTTCAGATTTCCCGTTTCACTAACTGAATCTCATAGGATCCAGACCCCTTATAGCTCCCTTTTTATAGCTTATACACATAGCATTTCAATTCAGAAGAAATCCGGACAATTCAGAAATTACCCAAAAATCGGGCAGCACAACGGCAGTATACGGAATTTACACAAAAATTCCTGCAAAGAAAATTTACCGAATTCGCACAGAATACAGATATCAACATTTCAGAACCTTTATTCTACTGCACAGATAAATTCCAATTTCACAGAAAAATCCGGTCGACTAAAAACACAGTCGAATCAAAAATACCCGGACGAAAATCTTCAAAAAATAACCAAAATGTGCACACTCGGCACGTCAACAATATACAGAAAGTTACGCGGTAAAAACTGAACCGATCAAAAGATACGGACGAAAATCGCTAACGGAAACAAAATCCGGACAGAATATACCGCCAAACACGACGGTTCTGAAAATTTAGAAAGTCGGATTGTGCCTTACTTCGTGCACAGCAATTTCCTCAACAGTCTCCTCGGACGAAAACAGCTCGGCGTCGCCCGAAAATCCGCTTTTCCACTTTTTCCTTCGTTTTTCTCTCTCCTCAGCTTTTTCTCTCTCTTCAAAATATCTCAATTCTATATATATCCAGACTGATCGTCCCGGACGATCGAGCTTCGTACCGGACGATCCATGAAGAGAGGAATTCCGTCCAGACGAAAAATGACATATCGTCCCTGGCGAAGGGTTCACGGGAGAATTTTCGTCCAGACGATCCAATTTTCGTCCCGACGAACCATACAGCCAAACATGATTTTCTGCACAACCTGTACCGATCGTCCCGGACGATCCAACTTCGTCCCGGACGAACCTGGAGCAAAAACTGATATTACATTTTCCTTTTTTTTCTATCAACCTTGGTAAAACTTTCCTCCTCAAAGTTTTTGGAAATATATTCCTCCTCATATTTTTTAGACATAGATCCCTCCAAATCTGAAGACAAAGAATTTCCTCCTTCCATATTAAGCAAATGATTCTCCTTCCTATTCTCCGTAATTGTTGTGGGTATAAATTCCCCCTCTTCACAACCCTCCTTTTCATTAAATTCAGTTTCAACATTTACAGCTGTATTAGTATTAGGGACGGTTAATTGAGCATCACTAGCATTTTGAAGCATAGAATCAATAGAAACATAAATGTTAGGAAGTTTGTCATTCTCATTACACAAAATATTACCATCCAAAATCGTTTCCATAATTTTGTCACCTCTCATTTCTGGCAAAACAGAATTAAGAGCAGCAACAATTTCCTGGTTATCATTAGTAGTATCCGACACCACATTATCCAGCGGTATAGGAGTAGGAATGTTAACAAGTAAATCAACCTTCTCTAATGAAGGTTTAGCAGTCTTTTTTAATTCATGATGCAATCTAAAATAATCAGATAACGGATAACCATGCATCTTATATTGAGAACAAAATTCAGAGACTTTCTCAAATTCAATTTTTTGTAAATACCCAAAAGCCTTGGATCCCACACAAATCTCTTTTGCATGTTTTTTAGAGATGTCAACTTCCACCAGAACCCTAGCCACAGACAGAAGGGTCCTGGACACAGTTTCTTGGTCGGTTTGCAGAGGCCTCCCGAAAATAGATCCAAGAGCATGCAAGACTTTAGGGTTAAAAAAAATGTAATCTTAAATTCGAAAAGGGGATCTAGATCGGTACTATGGGAGACTCCTCTTGAACATCGAAAAAGGTGTCCATTTTAAAATCCTCATTTGGCAATTATTAATAAAATAAGCCCTTCTAGCAAAAACTCTGCTATAATCAAGATCGTTCGACAATTGAATGTCAACATGACGGGAATCCAAAAGCCCAACAAAGTAAAAACCAGTCAGTTTAAGATTACCGAAAAAACTCTGAATAGAATCAAGATTTGGCATATGCAAATTAAACTTCCCAACAAGGGTAAATTGAAACGGCGAAGCAAGCTTATGAATGTCTTCATCAGAAATGGGAATAGCTGTCACGCCATTAACAACCAATTGAGTAAATTTAGGAACGTTTTCACCTTGCATCGAGTTACCAGAGAGCACATATTTGAACGAATGAGAAGGAGATTTAGTCGACTCATCACCATCCAGGAAAAAGAAGCCCATACTTTTCCCGTGGATCGGGCTGGACACCTTCCCCCACGGATTGGAAGAGGACATCCTCGCCATGCAAAAGGCCCCAACAAGGGCAAAAAGGCTGAAGCGTCACCAGAATACGAACAAGTGAAGAAAGACGAAGAGGAAACTCGAAAACCAGTGGAGGAAATCGATCACAAGGATATGGGCCGAGAGGAACCCTAAAATCACCCAGGCGGCAGCTTAGGGTAGAGTTGAGAGAGTGAGTGACATATATATATATATATATATTAAAGATGAAATTCCTTTAGTCTCGTATGAGTAATTTGCTACAAAAAAACATAATGATCTTTTTATACTTTTTTAACTACTTCCATTGATATACTCATCTATTCCTCTTTTTTATTTATTTTCATTTCTATTCCTTTCATTATCATTATAAATGAATTCCAAATATGCAAACATCTCTCACGTGTTTGAAGCCCAGAAAGCAGGATAACAAAGCTAGCAAACAAGTCTGAAAAAAGTAAATACTCATTTTCTTTTAAATCAATTTTACATTCATTGCTTTCCAATAATAATTTCTGACCACTATTTCTTTTGCATTTCTTTTAGAGAACCCATAAAAGAGGCTTATGCATTAATCATCAAAAAAAGGTTACAAGCCCCTAAAGTGATCAAATACTCACTATTGCTTAGAGTGCTATACTTAAAATAAAAATAAAATTCTAATGAGCCGATGATCCTATAAAGAATACAATAAGAAAAACAAAAAAGAAAAAAATAGAAACAGAATGGAATCCACATATGAGATAACAAACCTGCAATTCAACAATAGAACCTTAGCAAAAGACAACCTCCACCAATGAAACTCTATCAACAAGCATGACCATCAACACTAGATAGAACACCAACCATTCCATCAATAATTGAATCCAAAGACTAGATCCACAATCCAAACCTGTAGTTAAAGAAAAACCTCCAAACAAAAGTACTCAAATAAGCTCAACATTAACACAGGAATATAAGCACCATCAAAATAGGAGCAGAATTGCCAAAGAATCACCAAACAAATAGCCAAACCCCTCACAGCTAAGCACCAAGCAGCCAAGCACAACACCAAAAAGGCCACAATCCAATACGTAAAGGACTAAAACCAAACGCACCAACAACCTTGCCCAAAAGACCCCAATTACCAACAAGCAAAAGCCTCGAAGCCCATAACATAAACCATAACATTACAATTCAATCAGCGAACCTTAAAAATCTTTAATTAAATCTTAATGTACTAATAGTTGGACTTAAACAAATTTTCCAACTTTAAACAAATAAAAAATTTTAATTAGAAAATAGGTTATAAAGCCTAAAAGTTTAACACCCGCACAGTCTAGCACACATTTAGAATTGTTTGTTAGGGCAGCAAACTCTAGCTTTAGGTTAGATTGATGTTATTATTATTATTATTATATATTATTACTATCATGGTGGTTGTGTAATGCTACTTGGTGTGGCTGTATATGATTAATTATGTGATGATTTTATGTGATTTTGATGGGCATATTAGATTACCTCTAGGATAGGGGCTATGTGAATGTTATTTTTGATAAAACTTTTTACATGTGATCATACTTGTGCAAGGCTTCTATAAAAAAGGGGTTAAATTAATTATTTATAGGTGATTTTGCTGCATTAACCCCCCTTAAGTTTAAAAAGTTTGGCCAAAATTAATTACATGTTGCTCAAAAATGAGCATATGTTTGTGAGATGTGATATGATTTTGAGATTTTTATATGAATTATTTTACTACGTGCCCTTATAGGGAGTTTTGAGCCTCTTTTTATTTTAAAATGTAATTTAAATCCAAAGAATTGTGAAAGTCTTCAAAATTGATTTGTTTATTCAAGTGATAAATGAACCAAAAGCAAAGAAATATCTTGCTCACTTAGGAGCTATGAATTTCTTATAATGAAAATATCATTTGCATAAAAAAGAAGATATGCAAACGTTCCATTTTGAGAGTAAAATAGGAAAGAAGAATTTGGTGTGCTGAAGTAAAAACCATGAGTTTTGAGGAAGGTGGAGGAATTTTCAAACCATTGATGAGAGGATTGTTTTAGCCCATATATTATTTTATGGAGTTTGCACACATAGTTGGGATGAAGATGATTAACAAAGCCTTGGGTTGAGACATATAGAGATCTTTATTGAGTGCGCTTGGGAGAAACACATTATATACGTAGAGTTGAAGGATTGAACGAGAATTGTGAAGAGTAATAGCTAAGATAAGATGGATTATAGACATTTTAGTAATAGGGCTAAATTTCTTTAAGTAAATGACACCTTGGGTGACTAAGCAAGGTTTGTGATGCTCAATTGTTCCATTGAGATTTAATTTGGTTGTATATGCCCAATAATACCCAAGAATGCTATGGTCGAGAGGTGTAGGAACCAAAGACAAAGAGTCTTGTCACTAGAGAGCAGTGAATTCTGCAGACATAGCTTGAGGCCATTCCAAAAATTTGGAGCTTGGTAGAATGAAGTTAGGGTGAGGAGTGACGAGGTTTGGAAAAAAAAGTGTGAAGATAGTTTATGGCCTAAGGTTGCCTATTTTGAAGCAAATGTGATCATATGGTGGATGTTATGAGAAAGTTCAGAGGAGCTAGGAGCTGAAGTAGAGGAGTTAGTCGGTGGTGTCATGAAAAGTGATGGGGATGCAGGGGTGGATGAGAGGTTTGCCGGTGGTGAACAAGATGGATTGAGTATGGGAGTATTTGTTAGAGTTTGGAAAGAAGATATAGTGGTAGTAGAAAGCAAGCTGAATGGAGGAGGTTGTGTAGAGAAATGGATCGGAAGAGACAGGGGCAGATCCAGCTTCTTTTTTTAGGGTGGACAAACAAAAAATTTTTGTGGGGGATAGGCAAAGATGCCTAGGATTGATAAAATTAGGGCAAAAAATATTTTTGAATGGGGGAAAAATGCCCAAAATACTCAAAATATTCCAAAAAATCCCCTATAAATATTTAAAAAAAAAATTGAGGGTGGGCAAATACCATGGTGGATCTCCCCATGGGAAGAGAAGTGGTGTTTGGAATTAGTTTGTATGGAAAATAGGTTTTGTTAAAGACAACATTAAGAGAAATTAAATAAGAATTTATAGTAAGTAAATTGTAAGAGGGTTAGCCTTTGTGAAAAGAGAAATAAACTAGAAAGAGACATTAGACGAGCAATGAGCGAGTTTGTGAGTAGCTAATGGTTGCATCCAAGAAAATCATAAGCAACTGAAAATTTTGAGAAGAGTATAAGGAGGGATTTTGTATAAAAGTTGGAAGATGAATTGGATAGAGTCTCGAGCCTGAAGGAGGTGGTAAGATTGCTAGCATGAAGAAGTGTAAGAGTGGTTTCAATAAGATGCATGTTTTCACGTTGAGCAATGCCATTTTATTTTGGGGTGTATGAACTATTGAATTGGTTTGTTATGCCATGAGAGAAGGGAAAATTTTGGGGGTAATGAGAGGTATATTTGACATGACCATCAGATCTTATAAATTTAATTTTAGATTGAAAGAAAATTTTGACTATAACAACAAAATGTATAAATTTGTGTGAGGTTTCAGCCTTGCTATGAATCGAAAACAACCAAGAAAACTTTTGGAAATCATTCAAAAAAATGCCATAGTATTTATATCCATTAAATGAGGCGACTGATGACGAACCTCATTCATCTGAGTGAATAAGTTCTAAAGGCCTAAATGCAACACAATTTTTATTAGGAAAGAAAGCTTGTGACTCTTGGCCACACTACAAAAACAAAGTTGAAGTAAAGCAGAGGAATTAGAAGATATGTTGAGAAGCTGTGCAAGTGAAGCAAGAACGAAGGAATGTGGATGATCAAGATGGGCATACCAAAGAGCAAGTGTGCTGAGTTGAGTTTATAGGGCTATAAGAGAGGTGATCTTTGTGACAAATGAAAGAGTAAAGAGACAATTAGAGCTAGACCTTGGAGAAGTAAATGGTTAGTTTGGAGATCCTTGATTTGAAAACAAGTGGCATCAAAAGAAATGTAGTTATTATTAGCAGTTGATTTTTGTATAGAGAGCAAGTTGTGAGAGAGAGAATGGACATGAAGAATATTATTGGAAGTACCTTATGGTGACAATCAGGAGTGGGGAGAAGACCTTGTCCCTTGTTGGAGATGGACAAAGAGGAGCCATCACCAATGGTATTTGAATATGAACCAGTTTAGGTGTAGAGAGATAAAGGTGTTGAAGATCTCGATGAGTTAAAGCTCCAGAGTTGAGAAGCTATGGCTTAAGTGAGGGTTGCATATTAAAAAATAAGCCAGTGGATGCAGATGGTGTAGCCCTATATTGGAGATCTCAGCAAAGCCAACAATTTACAATAAATATGACCGACCTTGGAGAAATTTTGGTAGATGGGGAAATGTCCACTGGGCACAGCAAGGGCCATGGTAGGATTAGTGGAGAAAAGAGTTTTGGAAATGCCATTGTTTAAATTGATCTCCTCATTGCATAGTAGTGAATAAACATCATCAAGGCTGATTAGGGTGAGTATGATTAGAATTGTAGTGTTGAGGGCTTAGTAGGATGTAGGTAAACCATTTATGATGTAAACAAAAATGTCCTCATGATCAACATTGGAACCCATGACTACAATATTATTGACTGGTGATTTGATTGAAGAAAGGTAATGGGACATGGTGAGATCCTTCGTGGTTATGTTGTGGAGTTCCTTCTAGAGTGGAATAACTCAATTGTAGGTTGAAGACGTTTCTTCAGGGTGAGCCAAATTTTATGACAAGTGGAGAGAATGAGAATATTAGGTAAGATGGAGCAAGAGTAGAGAGCAGCGGATAGATTTTGACAAAAAGTTATCATATATTAAAAGCAGGATTTAGTGTAATATCATCCATAGCTGAAACCATTTGCTTAGAAGAGTAGATAGTCGAACCTGTTAAATAGCTGTCAAAAATGTTGGCTGAAAAGATTTTCAAGATTTGCAATCTTTATATGGGATAGTTGTTAATGCTGAGTTGAGTGTGGACTCTGCTTTAGATATTGGACATAAGAAATTTTAAGGCGGGGATGGGGGACTCGGCTGAGTCATGCTGATCCGATTGCAAGGGGATGGAGGGATCTGTTGTAGAGGTTGCTGAAGTTGCCATCGTTGAATGACTGAAGAATAGAGAGGAAGAGTGAGAAGAAAAAACAGAAAACTAACAGTTTGAAGATAGAAGCTGAAACAAGAACCAAGGAATTTTATGAACTGTGGCAACTATGATTCATAATTTTTCCTTACATTACGTAATAGTTAGCGTGTATATATATATATATATATATATATATATATATATATATATATATATATATATATATATATATATATATATATATATATATATATATATATATATATATATATATATATATATATAACAGCAAGGGAAAAAGCTATATTTAATGCAGAATTCTGTTAGAACTAAAGGGCTGTGATGATAGCTTGTTAACAATGTAAGGTTAGGATTAAAATCAGTAAAAGATTACTGCCCTTATTGCAGAGAAAATGGAGTTCACGATAGAGAAGTCTGCTTGCATATCATTTGATAATTTATAAAGAACAACTTCGAGAAACATTTTTATCAAAGAAAATTCCCTATATGTAATCTGTGTGAGATAGAATACTGTTGCCTCCTGCACTTATGCACAAAATGGCAAATAATAGTGAAATGTTCACAAGAAAGATTGGACTCTTAAAGGATAGAAAAGAAATTGAAAAACAGATAATTTGCTTTGGTGGTGTTATTGGATCATTAGACTGAAGTTTATGAGATCCAGGAGGCCTTGAACTGCTCTCAGTTTCAAGGGAAAGGGCCTTGGGCATAAGGCAAAGTAATTTTGGTGAGATTTTGGGCCTCAGTTCCTCTCCCCACTACCTCTACACTAGATAAGGGAAAAACCATCCTTAGAGCAGGGAAATCTTCTCAAACAGGTTAAACATGAAATCTATTGCCCATAAGGCTTAGGATCAATTTGGAACGGCTGCAATATTTTATAAAACTGATTATAAAATTATTGTGGGGAAAACAATATAGCTAATTTAGTTATAAAATATAATTTTTCATTACAGAAATTGTTGTAAATAGTGAGAAAATAACAAGAAATTAGTAGCAAAATGAAATTGTAGTTGAAAACAAAGTAACCAGAAAGCTATCACAAACAAACCCTTAGCTATCTATAAAAGCCAAAAATCTATAATGAAAGCTAGTTACTAAATTACTCTTAATAAAAGGAAAAACTAAAAGAAACATTAAAAGAAACAAAAACAAGAAAAAAAAAAGTAATCATAACTTTTAACCACATCACATTTGATAATTAAATGCAAATTGATGAACTCGTAATTATCCAAAACATCATTGAAAGGAAAGTAACATTCACATGCATTTTTGTCACCAAAATAAAATTACTCAATTTTAATTCAAATATAACAAAATAGTACTATTCAAAACCTCTACAAAAGCTCCTACCAGAGGCTTTTAATTATCAAATTTAACGAGGCTTATTTTTATTGTTAAAATTACTCTAACTCTGAAAGCAGCGAAGTCCGATCACCCAAAACGCAGGGAAAAGAAAGGATGATGCAGATAAGGTGGAAACCCTAGCAGAGCGCAGAACAACTTGCTGCTTATGACCATCACAAAAATTATGTCAAAAAACTTAACAATGGATAACCTGCACAAGAAATATTACAAAATAGATAAATGGTTTAAATGAATACAACCAGAATAATTATAAAAAAATAGCAGAGAAAAAAAAAAGAAGGAAAAATTATAGCAGCATAAAAAAATATAAAATGTATTGATCTAGAACCAAATGAATAAAGATGAGTGCTGATTCTGATTAAGTCCCTTCTGATATAAAGAACATGAAATCTCTTAACCATGAGAGAGTAAACACTATGAATGCTCCCATTAGAGTTAGAAATGTTTGGAGATAAATTATCATTGTTATGATCAGAAGTAGGATAAAGTTGAG
Source organism: Dendrobium nobile (assembly GCA_022539455.1). Classification (NCBI taxonomy): domain Eukaryota; kingdom Viridiplantae; phylum Streptophyta; class Magnoliopsida; order Asparagales; family Orchidaceae; genus Dendrobium; species Dendrobium nobile. The sequence goes on from CM039734.1 coordinate 51,694,935, forward strand.
GTGTTTTCTCAATGATAATATCAACAAGTGAAGAGGTGACCAGCATTGAAGGGCTAGCAAGGACAAGTACATCAATCATTATCTCTAGATGATAAACTAAATGTAGCTCCATGTTTTGGGAGCATACCTAAATTATCGAAGCTGTCCAAGAGCTGCCACGACCAAATCGGGGAGCATTTCTTCCTCGTGTCCGAGAGCTGCCCGGACCGAACCCTTGCTGACTTTCGCCAAAAGCAGCCCCGAACGCCACCGGTAAGAGAAGGTATTATCTCATGACCTTGAGTTTGGATGTTCTCACTAGACATTTGCAAGAGAATGTATCTTGGTGTATGCCTTTTGATTTTGTTATTAATGTTCTCCCTAGACATTTTCAAGAGAATGAATCTTAGCATGATTTTGATTTTGTAATGGATGTTCTCACTAGACATTTATAAGAGAATGTATCTTTATGTGTGCTTTTAATTTGTTTTTGTTATGGATGTTCTCACTAGACATTTGCAAGAAAATGTAAATATTTTCGTGTTTGCCATTGGTTTTAGTTATGGATGTTCTCACTACATATTTGCAAGAGAATATTGTACCTTGGTGTATGCTTTTGCTGACGATATTATTCTTGTAATTGATAATAGTAGAGAGGGAGTTGAAGGTAAACTTGAATTATGTAGGTCAACCTTAGAGTCTAAAGATTTTCACATAAATTGGTCTAGAATTTAATATATGGAGTGTATTTTTAGTAGTAATAGACATAGTTGAGGGATTGTGACTTTAAGTGATGAAGTAATTAATAAAAGTACACAATTTTAATATCATTGATCTATTTATGGTGAAATAGATGGGGATATTATTATAGAATTCAAGTTGGATGGTGGATGTAGAAGAATGCATTGAGCGTTGTTGTGTGGACGTAGAGAAATGCATTGGGCATACTTGATTATAGATAGGATATGAAAATAGCATATATGTGAGAAGGTTGGAGTAGCTCTAGTGGAAGATAAGATTAAAAAGAGTTGCCTTGGATGGTTTGGTTACTTAAATGATAGCCTTCCTAGCAGGTTAAGACTCTTTGCATTTTTCTTCAATAAATATTAAAACATTATCTAATATTTTCATATTATATGTAGGTTATATTATACTGAGAGTTTTGTTCTACATATTGAGCACAAAAGATGTTTGGTAAGGAATTTTAAAAAATTTGAATAATTTACTTTAACAATAATACTAATATATGTATGTTATAAAAAGAAGTGATGGGTAAAAAACTGACTTCGTCTGTTGAATTGCATAGTCATACCCACAAGCGGCAGGACCAACAATGGACTGATGAGCCTGCGAGGAAAGCCTATATAAGTATACAAGTTTAATTTTTGTGATGTTATATATAAATTGCTTAATTTTTTTTAACTTTCATAGGATGAGTATACACGGTTTCGAGAGAGCCAGGTTGTATTAGGTGAAGGTTCTTCTGGTGGATCAGCTCGTAAGCCTATGCATATGAGGGACAGACATCTGGTGGCTCTAGTTTCTCAGTTAATTCACAGGAGTCTTTATATACCCAACAGATAGATGCCCTTACAACCGAGCTAGAACATGTAAGGAAAGCACTAGCTGACTGACAAATATAGATACACCAGCAGCAGATGCAGATGCAACAATATTGACGGATGCAACAAGCTCAAATGTTAGAGGAAATATAAAAGTTGAGGAAGCAGATGAGTAGTGGGAGGAGTATAGCATCAATTGAGGAGGAGACTGAATCAGAGTAATTATTATTTATTTTTTTTATTTGGACATCTGTATTTATGTGTTTTTGAACATGTTTAGTTATTTATTGTTTGGACATCTTGACTTTTTTATTATTAGATATTTGTTGATGATACTCTTCTTGTTTATGTTATTGCATATATATTTATATTTAATAATGTAATTGGTGATGTTCTTGATGAGAAGTAAATGTATGAATGCATATAGTGTTGTATTTTTCTTATGTAAGTTTAATTATAGAAATCAGTTTCAAAAGGTGAAAGGTTATTTTTTGTTTATGTTATAGATTTCTGGTGGATTTTTTGCCAAAAATGCTGTCGGTAATACGATATGATGACATTTCCAGCGAACTTTTGCACCATTACTTCTGGCGGATATTATGACGGTAATGCATGTTGGTACAGGATGGGATTTTAGGTGGCAGATAATCCACTGGTATTTCCGGTGTAGCTTTTCATTCGGAAATATTGACGGATATTACGCCGGAATACAACACCAAAAAATGCATAGGCTTCTCCTATCTTTTCACCGGTATTTCATTAGAAAATTTGCCGGATATATTTCTATCAAAAAAATTTTGCAGGTGTTGATTTTCCGACGTTTTAATTACCGTCGGAGCATTTTACGTAAGAAATATGCCAAAAATCTCATATTTTCGACGCAGCGTATTTTGATTATTATCGACGGATTCAACGCATTTTCCTGTAGTGTACCAAAGGGGTGAGCAAATTGTTATGAACGCATGTAGAATGTCCTATGTCTTAAATTTAGTATTCCTTAGCATATATAGGATAAGCCTTGAAACATTCAAAGAATTCATTCCTAAATATCTACCAATATGTGTAATATGATAGAATATGAGCAAAAGAATAGTGCTATAAACCAAAATCACAACTCAACAAATCCATCATCCAAAACTACAACTACAAAGCAAAAAAAAAAAGTGTTAGACCCCAAATAAAATAATTAGAAGAAAGTAGAACGAATTGAAAAATTCTTAATCATTAACCACTACAATAATATATTTACAGGAATGCCTAAAAAGTTGTAGAATTGCTTAAAGATGAATGACCAGTCTTTAGAGTTTTTCCATTTGCTGATTTTAAATTCCACCATGGTTCTACCACTAGCATTATAATACTTAAAATTTGAATCATCCACTTTTTTTAACGTTGTTTTTATATTGCCACAAAATATTATGTACTACAAATTTCACTAAAAGAAGTAAAAGCCTCATGTTAAAACAATTGTTATGGATGGAATTGGCTTAACAAACTTGCAGAAATCAAAACTCAAACATGAAAAAGTTATGCTCAAGAACCATATTTCAAAAAATTTGCATTGCAAAATTATATCCAAAGAAAAGATGAGAGAGATGCCAACTATATGGTACATAATGTAATATGCTGATTTATATCTCTATCTAATTGGTATTGTGATAGTACGTAAGAATTATTGTCAAGATATGGGGCAATTTTTGGTAGAGGACCAATGAGTTGTTGTAGAGGTAATTAGGTAACATATTAGGAGTTTTGAAGAGTATGAGTTATTATTGTGAAGAGTAGGAGACTTGGTAGAGCTATTGTAAAGTATGAGTTATTATTGGAAGTTTGTATTGATAAGGGAGGGGTAATGAGGGATAGTTTTTGTTCATTGAGATGCTAGGGAGATGAATGGCAAGATCTGCGACCTAAGCATATGAATAGTGAATGAGATTATTTGAGCCATGTATAGGCTTTCTTGAAGGATATTTATTACGAATCATATCTCTGAAGCTAGAATTGATATTCTTAGGAGGCAAGAAAGGCATGAAGATCCACATGCATGAGCAAGGCAGTCACATTTTTTTCAAGCACTAGGATTCTAATCATAATGAACTTCATGTAAAAGTTTAATCTAGAAGAACATAATACGAAAGGATTGATTTGCATATAGATTCTTATGAAAATGGTTAAAACAAGATCAACTTGTGGTAAGATTATTAATAGCTAAGGAACACCTATCTTTCTCTTCACTTTTGAGAGTCCCTTTCATTTCAACAACAAAAAGAAAATTTAAAAACTTAGCCCATAAAAGGGTTCATTAAAATCTTTTTTATTGACAAAAAACTCCTATGGTCATTTCTTAAACATAATTGGTTTATGGTTTATATATATATATATATATATATATATATATATATAACCAACATTCCATATCAAATTATAATCATCTAAGCATACAAATTTAAATAGAAAGACATCTTCAACAAATGAGAAGCTCAAGAGGATCCCAAAGCTTCCAAAATTTTTATAGCCAATAGCAGAGAACCATCATAAGGTCACTTAGTGATTGCATATTCAACTAAGGCCATCTTCTATTTTTTTTCTGCAATATTAAGATTTGCGTGAAGAATGATACCTTTTCTTCCATATTGTTGGAATAATATAGTGAGAAGACATCACTCTTTTCATTTAGGAAATAATCAACCTTTTCAAGTTGAATGTAACATTATATGTAGATGATGATAAAGCATGCATTAATGCTCTATGGTCCAAGATAGAAGAACTTTTGAGATGAGCCTCAAGAAGAGAGGATTAACTAGAGGGAAGAGAGGGGAATTAATATGTTTAATTTTAGATCCATATTTGGCTAAGAAATAAGAGAAAGGAGCGAAAAAAATCTAGTGATAAAAGCTCTAATAAATTAAAAAAAAAAAAAAATATGAGTAAAATATTTGATAAGTCAAACTTACTTCCTGACATCAAATTTATATATTTGTGCATAGGTACAATAGAAAATGAAAAGTTATATTTAAGTAATACAAGTAAAATTATATATAAAACTTAACAAATGTTTGTTGTTATATAACTTTCTCTAGTCTATAGGTATTTGAGAGAGCATATATTGACTCTAAGTAAGGATGAATTGGTGTGAGGTAACCTATTGACTTTACATGAGCTTGTTGAGTTTTGAATGAGCACCAAGACAGATTCTTTGGGAAAATACCTCGAGAGAGTAGTCTTAGCTTTGAGGCGGAGTACCTTAGATAAAAAAAAAATAAAAGACTCGAACTTGGTGTTGAGTTTAGTTTTTGATGGTGACTTTTACTAAATGACTATCCTATTAGCCTTTTTTTTTTTGTTAAAACCCGCAGAGGGACCTACGTGTTAATTTCAAGAATTCGGTTACATAGTCCTTAAAAGGATCCACTAGCTCTCTAATGCTCGAACGAGCTACAAGCAAAAAAGAAATAAAACCTACGAGCCCGTGGTTCCTTATGCTAAGAGTACAAGAAATGCATAAAAAAGTAATCGGGCTGTGAGCAGACAGCACCCAAAAAAGGAAAATCAGAAGATTCTTGTTATCAGAAGATTCTCGTTCAGCACCATCTTCCTACAAAAATGTTGAAGAAAACATAACAGCAAAAAAAGAAACCAAAAAAGGAGTACCTTGCGCTCATTTTTTTTTTTTTTTTTTTTTTAATTAAAACCCGCGGAGGGGCCTACGTGTTAATTTCAAAAAAGAGGTTACACAGTCCTTAAAAGGATCCACTAGCTCGCTAACGCTCGAAAGAGCTACAAGTAAAAAGTAAAAAAGCCCTATGAGCCTGTGGTTCCTTAGACTAATAATACAAAAATCAAAATAAAAAGACAAGGGCTGAAATCTCTCAGCACCCAAAATTTGAAGCTCAAAAAATAATCGTTCAGCTTAGGCTTCCTGCAAAAAATAGGAACCAAAAGAACATAAAGCCCAAAAGGAGGCCAAAAGGGACTAACCTGAAGGTCAATGCAGGTCATAAAGAAGAGATTGAAATGTAACCTGTAACGAACCCTCCAAAAAACAAAATTAGCACAGAAATAATTAAAAGTAACATTGGGAATAGTAAGACAATAGACATCAAAGGCTCTTAAGATATAACAGTTTAAAGAATTGCTCAGATCCAGAATAAAACAATGAGTACTCATCTGCAGCAAACCAGAAACGAAAGTCACATTAGCAAACTGAAGGTCAATGCAGGTCATGAAGAAGAGATTGAAATATACCTTGTAACGAACCTTCCAAAAAACAAAATTAGCACAGAAAAATTTAGAAGTAACATTGGGAATATTAAGACAATAGACATCAAAGGCTCTTAAGATATAACAGATTAAAGTGTTGCTCAGATCCAGAATAAGACAATGAGTACTCATCTGCAGCAAACCAAAACGAAAGTCGCGTTGGCAAACTGCAACGGATAGGTGCGGAAACATCTCATGATGCAGAAAGCACAATTAATACAATTAATATGTAACCAATTCAGGCCAAAGTGGGACTGGGCAGAAAGACAACGTTGAGCAGCTAACAGGAAACCAAAAAACCTTTTAGTTACAGGAGAAATGACGCTAAGAATAGAGAGCGCATAGCAACAGCAATGCCCATAGCAAGAAGAACAAGAAATCAGAAACCAGAGCAGCGAAACAGAGAAAAACAGATTACTCATGTCTAATATACGGTAAGCCAGTGTTATCAAAATTGATAAAAGACTGTAAATTAGGGTTCAAATCAGTAGGATCAAACTCAACATAATGAGAGATATTGCAACCATAATTAGCTAACCAGTCAGCACACGAGTTAGCTTCACGAAAGATATGAGAAATATAATAATTAACAGTAGAAAGCAAGATCTTGATTTTCCTAATCAGATAAAAACAGGCCGGATTGCCAGGGACTAAGTTGTTAACAATTTGAGTGAGAAGCAAAGAGTCAACTTCAATCCAAATGTTGTTAAAACCCATATTAGCACAGGTGTTCAGACCCATAAGAAGAGCATAGAGCTCAGCTTTAATAGCAGAATTGCAACAAATAGGTTCAGAAAAAGCAGCAAGAACAGTACCATAAGCATCACGAATAATCCAACAGCACCTGCACTGACAGGGCTATAAGAGCCATCAGTATTGAGCTTAACATAGGGGGGTTTAGGTTTGATCCATCTAACAAATGTATCAGCAGAATAATAAGAATATCAGCAAAAACCAGCCCCAAATTGTCAGCTAAATAATGGCAGCCTTTGAAATGTTTTTTGTTAAAAGTCTGTGAGCATGCATTTGAGTAATTTTATGCTTAATATTGGAAATGATGTTATCAGCATTCAATTTAATGCCATTATGCTTGGCATTGTTACGAGCTTGCCAAATATACCAAACAATAAGGATGGGAATAAGGTTAAAGATATGACCTTTAAAATTATGAAACCAATATTTAAAAACAGACACAAGGTTATCATCCATAGTAATAGACGGTTTATGAGCAATGTTATTGAAATAACACCAAATTTTGTTTGCAATGCAACCAGAGATAAATAAATGATGAGTGCTTTCAACATTCCAGCAGCACAAACATTTGGAAGCAAGTTGAAAACCTTTCGATTGAAGTCTAACATCAACAGGAATATGATCTTGATACATCTCCAGCTTAAGATAGAATAAGAAAGCGGAAAGTTAGCATTCCAGATGGCCGAATATAAGATGGAACTATTCTTGTGAATCCTGAAAGTATCCCAAGTATCTTTAAAACAAATTTACCAGATGACGACTGAGAGAAAAGAATTACATCATTCAAATCTTGCTGAAGAGGGATGTCAACAATTTTATGAACAATGCAAGTGGGAACAATCTCCAAAAGTTTATTCAAATCCCAACCACCATTGATAAAGAACTGGCCACTTTAATACTACTTAAAGAACAAGTGTTGAGCAAAGAGTCAATAGAAGAGCTGCCAAGCCAATTAACTTGCCAGAAAAAAATATCACCTTTACCAAGACCCCATTTAATGTACTGCTCAGCATCCCACTTAATATTGCAAAGTCTCTTCCAAACGAAAGAATCAGTATTTCTATGAAAGCTTAAACAGGGATGAGTATTAGAGCAATACTTAATATTCATATAGCGAGCCCATAAGCTTAAATTAGATCTAAAAGAGAACCATAATTTAAAAGAGAGAGCTTTGGCCGAGTCAGATATGGATTTGCAACCAAGACCACCTTCAGATAAAGTACCACAATTCTTGTCCCAAGTAGACCAATGAATGCCTTTGTTATTAAAAGAGGAACCCCAAAAAAATTTGTTAAAAATTCTTTCAAGTTTAACACAAGTAGAAGTAGAGGGAAGTAAAGTATGAAATAGATAAATAGGCATCGAGTTTAAAACAGACTTGATCAAAATGAGCCTACCACCATAAGATAAGAGATTAGAAGACCAATTATTAAGTTTCTTATCAATTTTGGAGAAGATATTGTCAAACAGAAATTTTCTTTTTTTACCTTTATAAATGGGAGTACCAAGGTAAGTAATCGGAAGATCTTTGTGCTGAAAACCACAAATTCTCTGAATAGCATTAGTTCTATTATGATTGATCGACTTGCCAACAATAAAGGAGCTTTTGTCTTTGTTAATAGATAAACCACTTTGATTATAAAAGCTAACCAAGAAATTAAGTAAAAGAGTAATATTGTTGATAGAACCATTAGTAAATAGAATGAAATCATCAGCAAAGCTAAGATGAGAGATGGAAAGCCTTTAATAGTACGAAAATTTAATCTCTGATTTCTCAAGAATAAATCATTTAAGCCTCTAGAGAGATATTCCATAGCAATAATAAAAAGAGCAGGAGACATCGTGTCACCTTGTCTTAAACCCTTGGAAGATTTAAAAAAACCATTGTGCTTACCATTGATGATAACAGAAAAGTAACAGTTTCTCAATGCTATTCTTGATCAGAGATATGAACACATTATTAAAGCCAAAAAGAGAAAGAATATTGTAAAGGAAATTCCAACTGATATTATCATAAGCTTTGGACACATCAAGTTTAAAAATCACATTGCCACCTTTAACTTTAACATTAATATCATGAGTAATCTCCTGAGCTAACAAAACATTATCAAAAGTACCTTGCGCTCATTGAAGCTCACATAATTCAAAATGGAAAAAACCCTGCAAGGCACTGTCCAAAATGCAAAATTAGACATAAAGAACTTAAAACTGACATTGTAATAGGACTTGTAATAGTAGACATAAAACATCCTCAGATAACTCCAACCAAAATACATGAAATTATGATTAATCTCCTTACTCATCTCCACAAAATTGAACCAATTGTTGCAGATACTCGAAAAAATATTCAACCTCCAGCAATCACCCAAACACAAATAAGCATTAATTTTCAACCAAGATATATGCAAACTGGTATAAAACGAAGTAAAACAATTGCCCACAACAAAAATCTGCCAACAAACACAGTAGTTCCAGCAACAAGATGACTGAATGGTAATCGACTGGAACACATAAAAATAAGAAATAGAGACAAGCTTGGCACAACGAGAAACAACAGCAACCAAAGAAATATTACAACTCCCCACAAATAAATTCAGCTTGCTAACCGACTGGAACTCTGTAGAATAAAAAGCAGAGACAAGATTGGCATAATGAAAAAACAACAGCAACAAAGCCCATCATGAAGTTCACAATAAGGGAGACGTAAAAACTACAAACAACGTGCATATCAAAGAAAATCACAGAGAAAAACCAACCAAGCAAACAGACAGAGAACTTAACCATGGCGAATGTAAGGTAAGTCAGTTTTATCTAAATTAATCATACCTTGTAACTGAGGATGCAGACATCTAGGATTTAACTCCTCATAATTTTGAATATTGCAACCTCTTTTAGCTAACCAATCCGCCCAAACATTAGCTTCACGATAAATATGAGAAATATAGTAAGTGACACTAGAAAGAGAGTGCTAAATCTTCCTAATGAGATAGAAATTGTTTGGATTGCCAGGAATCATATTGTTAATAATAGGATAAGACTATCCTATTAGCCTTGAATCCAATTAATTTCTGGCCGCGAAGCTGATTAAATCAGACCTATATATGTAGTATCTTATGATATGTTTGGATATATAGTTGGGTAGCCATAGTGTAAGGGGGGGATATCATAAATTTGGAATATGAAAGAGAAGAGCTTATTTTATGGATTTTATAGAAAAGAGGAAGCTAGGGTTGAGGTGTGGAGATGAGAGATATGCAAACTTCAGACAAATATCAAATACTACGCAAAACAGATAGAAGAGAGAAGTACTTAATTAAGATCTATCAAGCCCTAGGGTAATAATCTTAACGATATTGGTGAGATTATTGCTAATTAGGGGTGTAAGTGAGTCAAATCAACTCGTGAGCCAGCTTAGGCTAGACTTGATAAATAGCTCATGAGCTGAGCTCAATAAGCTAATGAGTCAAACTTGTGTCAGCCCTTACTCAACTCATTAGTTTGCAAATTAACTCGTTTAAAATATCAATATAAAATACACTTAAAATATATTAATATTCAAAATTTTAAGTATAAAATTATTAAAAATATTTAAAAAATTATATTTCATTTTCTTATATTAACTAATGCTTTATTATTTTTCTTTTAATTTATCATTTTTTAACATTTTATTAAAAAAATTGCTGGAATAATAATTATTTTCTATTTTTCATAATTAAAGAGCCAGCTTATATCGTAGACTAAAGCCGGAATTCTAATTAAAACTCAATTAATTAATCAAATTTATACTCAAATTAATAGTGATTTCAACACTGCCGATAAATATCAAATGATTCGGATTCAACTCTATCATTTTTGAATTAAAATGATGTTGATCTAAAGACTGTAGTGCATTTAATGTCATAATTGTTGAGAACTGCACTTCGCTTGCAATATAAAATACTCATGATACACGACTTAACATAAAAAAAAAAACTAAACAAATAAAGCTTATTCTTTGAGAACTGTAGAAGTGCCTGCAAAGCAAGTGCATCAGCATAGGGAGGTGTTCCCAGTAAGTTCTTGGATACGAACGCTTAGGAATATCCCTACCTCTGAGTTGCTAAGCAACAGTAACTAAATCCAGAGAGTAGGCCCTACTTGTGATGAAGACACAAGTGGAACAAAATTTTACAGGATATTATAATTTATACATATAAATATTTAATCTTATAAGTCATTTAATTTTTCAACATAAAATTAATTTATGATATAATTTTTATTTATATTTAATAATTTTCTAATTCTAAATATTTCTTAATATTGTAAATATCATGAGATTTCATGGCAATTCTAATCTTGTCTGATTTCAACTTCATTGACACAGCAAAATACATCCATGTAGTGCACGGCAAAACACTTACATTTTATGGTTACATATATAGATAGTATAAACAACCACTCCTTTTCTGCTTTTTCATTCTTGATTATAGCTCGACAGATAGCTACTAACAAGATACTTAACCTAATGAAGGAGGCTTAGGGTTTCGAAGGACTTCACAGTCTCCATCTTCTGTGGCAGTGAGTGCATATACTTGCAGTTTGGGCAGGAGGGCGACGAACGGTATAGCATTACCAGAAGGTGGCAATTAAAGCAGACAATGGCAACCATGCTGCTGCTGCCATTACTAGAGCTACTTGGTTTCTTTACCTCCTCCTCTAAGTTTTGGCAGATTCTCTTTCTGAAACTTGTTGAAGTTGAAGGAGTTGAGATATTGAGCTCCAAGTCTAAGTTCTGCTCTTTTGGTCTCACCCAGCTCTTAGTCAGAGTTTTTCTATTTAGGTAGTATATCCTTCCAGACTGCCATAGAAAAATAAGATTTAATTGGAAAACAACAGTGGAAATTAGAAAAGTTTAAGATATTTTATCTGATTGCATAACACTTTTTTTTTGTAAATTTAATGATCAGTATAGTTTTATTTTTTCAAATTTATATGTTTCCCACAAAAATATCGTATATTATGGAGGGAGAATTATTATGTCCAGTGACCGGACCGTCCGGACATCAATCCAGACGCACCACATCACCGTGATACACTGGGCCCCTGGGTGATGTGGCGCATCTGGATTGGTGTTCGGACGAATCTGGACACCGGATGTAACAATTTTCCATTATGGAGGGAGAGATAGGGAGCTAGAGAAGTAGAGACCTTACTTGAAGGTTTAGGCACTGCTCCCAGCCCATAGGAAGGGGATCATTGATGTGAAAGTCTATGCCAGTTTGAGTGCTGGGCTCCTCCCAGCTAGCCAGCTTCCTCTTTCTGCTATTATTTTCTTCTGATTTACAAGAGGAGCTATTGTTGCTATCAGCCTGTGACATTGAGGGACCTAAAGAGAGATTTGGATGATCCATAATATTCCTCAAAGGGAACAATCTCTGATCAGTATTACTTCTAGTAGTATTTCGCTTCTTCTCCTCCACTACTTGCAATTCTGTCTTGGCTTTCAGAAGAAGCTTCTTCACCATGCATGCTCCACCTTAGCACTTATGCTGCCTATATTATACACACAGAGGAAGGATATAAAGGTGAGGGAGAAAAGAGGATGTGAGAAGAAGAGAACTTTGACGAGTGAGTTATAGAAAGGGAATAAGCTCATGAGTGCTAGTTCGCGCTCCTTTGATTGATAAGGTCATGCAAGAGGTGGCGTCAAAAGTAAATAGGGTTCTTAAATGTCCTTCATCAAACACCATTAAAAGTTGGACAGAGCTAGCATTAAAGTGGCGTGTAGACTCATCTTAAATGCTTGAAATACTCTTCCTACTTCATTCTTAGTTGGCTAAGAGCATATTTGTCTTGACTAAAGTGCGTGAAATTTGTTGGGGTTAAATCCTAGAAATGATTTTCAGCGATGCTTGTTAGTGAGAGCACCACGTCCTGTTTTCTATGAATTTAGTTTCTGCTTTTTTTGGGTCATAGTGCTACATTTTTCCACTCCCTTATCAGAGTAAATGGATCATCATAACCCATTTTATTTCATATTTATATTATTTTTTGTATAATATATTACCCATTTTGTTAATTTTGCTCTAATAGCCAATTTTTACAAAATGAAATTAAAATATAGAAACTTACTTTCATACACTTGATATCAATATTAACAGCTTTTGAACTTAGTTCCAGAATTCAGGGCCCATCGAGTAATGTTTTTCACTAGCTTTGAGACGGTTGATATCTCCTGTTCAGATAACATTTACCATTTTTTTCCAAGAATTCCATCTTGTAAAAACTGCTTTTAAAAAATGACATTTCAAATTGTTTCATGAAAAGTCATATATATATATATATATATATATACCTCGGTTAAAATGAATCTACTAGTGTTTGTTGTTGATTAGAAATGATGAAATTACTCGAGAAAAGACATTGACTCAATATAATAAATGCACAAGCCTATTACATAGTTGGAGTTGGAATAATCAAATGACAATATAGCATTTTTTAAGCCTTAGAATTATCTTGACTATCTAATCCAAGGTCTAAGCCTTCAAAGTTCTAAGCCCCCACCTTTATGTGAGAGTGGTATGTCTCATACATATGAAGAAGATCTAGTGTAAATTCGGAGTGCTCCATCGGACAACCCATACAGATTCCTTTGATCATGAAGCATTTGTTCAGCATTTTGACTCGATGTATTTGTCTCGTCAAGCCACTCGATTCAAATATAAAGATGCTATATTTAGATATAATATAGTCATCAAATTAATGTCCTAAAACTTTCAAATATGTACTGAGCCCTTGATTCAAGTTCATTTGGGCTCGCATTAGACCGATTTTGACGTTTTTAGGTTCGCCTTGCCAAGATTTTTTATTTGACTGTAAGTTTGATGATATCAGAGTTCAGATGGTCCCTCAAGATTTGTGCTCAACGAAGACAGATTTTTTATGAGGTACCAAACATCTTTAGATTCGTTACATCAAAACAAAATACCCTCGATCTGCAAGTCCTCCTCATATTTTACTATAGTTTCATTTGCCAGTATTTAATACATCCAACTCTGTCGTATCTAGCAGTTAACTAAAATTTTAGTTGCTAATACTCCATCAGCTAGCTGTACCTAAATCTCTTTCACTCGTTTTAACTATGGATATATATGGTATGTTGCAGGTCTAAGAAACTCAGAATCATCTTCATTTCTTAAGCGACTTCCATATCTCTTCTAATCCTTATAAATATATCTTCTTTTCATCATTTCATGCAGCACGTGATTATCATCATTCAATACCTGCACCATTAACTTCCATTAAATTATTAGGCACTCCTGTTATGGATTGGCATTCATGGCAAAGCTAATTAATTCACAAAAGGAAAATAAGCAGTAAATTTGAGCGATGAGGCATTTAAGTAGAAGAATAATTAAAGAAAAAAACATGGTCAGATAATATTCATATCCAATATTAATATTTTTCTCTAGTGCAATTATTTTGCTAATTCTATAAAAATATCATAATATTTTATTTTTTTCATATATTTTATGAAAAATATATTTATTTAGATATATAATTTTTTTAATTCATATTTGTCAAATTTAGTTCAGAATATCTAACCTAATTTCCTTCGAAAAATAAATGTAGAGTTGAGGTGCTTATTAGCTTCTACCTACCGATGCCAACTACAACAATTAATAAATTGTAGCGCCTCACAGTTTGGTCGTTGGGGCATGAACCCATTTAATGTCTTAATGTTTTATAACTACAGGCATTGATATTTCTCACCCGCACCTATTGACATCTCCCACCTGCACTAACATATATCACATTAGAATTAGTTGACATTAATGAGATATATACCAGTTTGTATTTATCGTTACTTCTTAACGTCCATGATGGTAACGCAGCCCTCCTTGATTTCTTAAGTTTCGCTTTCTTATCATTTCTTAAAACAATTTTTTAGTACAAAAATTTAAAATTTTGTACTAGAAAGTTGCTTTAAGAAGCAGCAAGGAAGCTGCTGTCCTAAACAAAATCTTAGTTGCGAATTTTGACTATCAACCAAGAGATTTTATAGGTTCGAGTCTTGCGTATATGATGTGTGTATGAATTTGTCCTAATTGATCTAAATATCAAAAAAAAAGTATCTGTAATGAAAAGAGATACAGTCTTTGAGGTGGAGATTTATTTATAGCATAGTTGAGCAGATGCTTGTTCTACCTTACTTCTCATGCATACTTATTTTCGTCCACAAACAAGTAATTGAAAGGAACTGTGACATTTTTATTTTGATTTTCTTTTTGGAATGAGGAGCAATAAATTTCAAAATATGTTGTTAGAATTGATGATTTTAGAAGAACAACTTTCTCCTTCAATTACTGTGTCGAATAAGTTGGCTGGCTAGCAGTAGCTGCATATATAAGTAGTCTCTGGGCTTGTTGGATTAAAGCCATTCTACAAACCATAAGGTGGGGGTGATATCATTGCATGCATGCATGCTTAAAGTTGCTTCAGGCACAAATATAGCCTCCCACAGTTTCAAGTCTAATTCCATATTCACCCCACAGACAATTATGAACCCCAAAGAAAAGGAGCAGGTTCGGGCGGGCCCATCTAGCTCAGCTTGTTATGGCGAGACAAGACAAGCAAAAGTCATCTTTAGGGCAAGAATTCTGATCTTACATATGGACAATTCCTAAATATCTTGTCCATTCGCAACAAAATCTTTTCTTTGCGAATTCTCCCCGGAACTGGAAGATCATTTCGAGACCTTCGAGCATCTTCGAGGGTTCAATGTGACTATTGTAACTTCGGCCAACACAAAAGATGAGACTTTACCACCGTGGAGCGGCTTTTTGCACACAAGAATCACTTGAACTAATGAGTATTCCTTAGTGTGCATATCACAGTTGAGGGAAGTTGAGTAAACCTCTTATGTTGCATGCTAATGCATGAGAACTGGCAAAGCTATGCACCACTTGTTGAGGAGCTTTTCAGAAATTGTGAATGCCAAGACTCCCACAATCACTAATGCTTGGAGATATATATATATATATATATATATATATATATATATTTTTTTTTTTTTTTTTTTTTATTGAAACCCGCAGAGGGGCTTACGCGTTTATAGAAACAAGTTTACAACAAGTCCTTAAAGGGACTATAAGCTCAACTAGAAAAAATGAAATACAATCAAAGAAAAGAAAAACCCTAGAGAGCCACAAGTCCCAATCTAGTTACAAAAACAAAAGACAGAAAAAAAGCAAACTAAATAGCAGCCAGAAGACTAATAAAACCAACACATGACTCTTCTAAACTTCATTCTTCACTTGACAAAGCCTCCAAACTTCATTCTTCACTCTTCATTCTTCCATACTTTTGTCTCCCAATTTGAATCCGCATCCGAAAGAAATGATTTCTGCTCTATTCCTGTTCACAGCCTGCATTAAAAAATAAGAAAAAAAAAACTGCACCAGCAGCCAATTAAATCATTCAAAAAAATAACTACTATCAACCTAAAATGATTAATCACATAATTGGGTATAGATACCCCTCTATACCAGCAGTCAAGACACCACTACAGCTAAGCACCAGTCCTGACTGAGCACAAAAGGGAATTCCATAATCAATTACAGACAACCACTAACAGCAAGAAACTTATTTCCTTAAATAAGGTAAACCGTCTTTATCCAATCTGATCAGACCTCTGAGTAAAACAGGAATATTAGAATTATCAAAGCAGGTTAAAGCAGCTAAACCAGCCCCCAACCGAGCTAAGAAATCAGCACAAGCATTTCCTTCTCTCCCAATATGGGAAATCACATAATCCATCTGAGAAAGCATACCTTTAATCTCCCTAAGAGTATAAAAATTTTCTGCATTATCATTATTTTCAGGATTAAGAAAATGTAAAACTAATAAAGCATCTACTTCAATCCAAACCCTTAAAATTCCCATCGATAGAGCAATTTTAAGTGCCTGAAACAAAGCCATAAGCTCAGCGTAAGGGACACTACAGCAAGAGAGAAGACCAGCAAAACCACAAACCATATTACCTTCAGCATTTCTTAAAATGCCACCGCAACCCCATTTATTAGAAGCCACAGAGCCATCAGTATTGATTTTAATAACCTTATCTTTAGGCTTAATCCATTTCACGAACTGAGGAATAGCCTCCTCCTTATTCTCCTCACAAATAATACCCAACTTTTTAATAACCAATTTGAAACCATGGAAATGACTATTTTTAAAAAGATTAGTTTTGTACAGACTATTCATTTTTTTCTTTAGTTCTAGCAATAATCCTTTTATGATTCATAGCAAGATTTCTATACTTAGTATCATTTCTATCCAACCAAATAAACCAAATGATAGTAACAACCATCACAATTTTAATGTGACCTCTATTGCAATTGTGTAAGATAGCGGTAAGAAAATGATTAAAAGTAAGATGCCCAGAAAAGTAATTGGTATTGAAAAAATTATCATACCAATTCCAAACCTTAGCAGCAATAGCCCCATTGATGAAAACATGATTGAGACTTTCAATATGAAAACAACAATGGCATTTAGAAGGAAGATTAAAACCCTTTCTCCAAAGAATACTATCAACAGGAATGTATTTTCTAAGAATTCTCCAAACAAGAACCGAATAAGAAGTAGGAATATTATTGCTCCAGATCCTATCATAAACAACCGAAACATCACCTTTTTCCCTGATAAAATGCCAAACATTTTTAAAAATAAAAGAACCATTGAAAGACAGATTAAATAAAATCTAATCCTCAAGATTAGTATCAAAACTAGTATCTTTAATTTTGTTACCAATCTCGGCAGGGACTAAATTAAGTATAGTATTCATGTTCCAACCCTCCTTACTAAAAAATTTATTCACTTTCTCAATTGAAACAGAAGAAGTAGAAAGAAGATTATCAAGCGATTCCTTACCCAGCCATCTGTCTTGCCAGAAAAAAGAATTACCAGAATTTAAGCCCCAAGAAATAAGGGGTTCCATATTATGCTTAATAGCACACATTCTTTTCCAAATAGCAGAGTCACCCTGTTTATAAGAACAACAAGAAACATGCTTATCTTTACAATACTTGAAATTCATAAATCTAGCCCACAAGCTTTCATTCTTTCTAAGGTTCCACCACAATTTAAAAGAATAAGCAGTAATGGAATCCTCAATGTTTTTGCACCCCAAACCTCCTTCATTTAAAGGCCCACAAAGCTTAATCAAAGTAGACCAATGCATTCTATGAATGTTCTCACGGGAGCCCCAAAAAAATTTGTTTAAAATTCTTTCTAATCTCCTAAAAGTAGAAATATTGGGTTTAATAACTTGCAATAAATGGAATGCCATAGAATTTAAAGTGCTCTTGAGAATAGATAACCTACCACCATAAGAAAGAAAGTGATATTCCCAAGAGGAAATCTTACCTTGAATCTTCTTAATGATCTCATCAAACAAATGAGATTTCTTGAGCCCTCTAAAGATAGGAGCCCCTAAGTACTTAAAAGGCAAAGAATTATGCTCAAACCGAGTGTAAGCAATGATTCTATTAATATTAGTTCTAGTAATCCATTTGGAAGTGAAAAAAGCACATTTAGAAGTATTAAAAGAGAGACCACTTTCTAAAGAAAAAAGATCCAAAAAATTCTTAAATCTTTTAACATGATTATAACTACCATTAGCAAAAATGATGAAATCATCCGCAAAACTAAGGTGGGAGATCGGGAGACCTTTTTTAGATCTATAATACATACTAGGATAATTTTCAAAAAGAGCATTAATACTTCTAGAAAAATATTCCATAGCAATGATGAAAAGGGAAGGAGACAAGGGATCACCTTGTCTAATCCCTTGAAAGGAATGAAAAAACCCATTAGAATTCCCATTAAGAATAACAGAAAACCAAACATTCTCAATAGAATTCTTTATGATCTTTATAAACAATTTCAAAAAACCAAATAAGGCTAAAATATCATATAAGAAATCCCAAGACAAGTTATCAAAGGCTTTGCAAATATCCAGCTTTAACAGTAAATTACCACCTCTAGTTTTCAAATTCAAATCATGCACTAATTCTTGGGTAAGTAAAATGTTGTCAGAAATAAGTCTACCTTTAACAAATGAAGATTGATTAGGAGAAATAATATTAGGAAGCAAAGATCCTAATCTGCGAGCAATAATCTTTGAGGTAAGCTTATTAAAAAAAGAACAAAGACTAATGGGTCTAAAATCACTCCAATGTTCAGGATTATCCTTTTTCGGAATAAGAACAATTGCCGTGGAAGTAAAAAATCTCGGCATGCTATTACCCTCAAAAAAATCAACAACAGCAGCAATTAAATCATTTTTAATGATATGCCAACATTTTTGAAAGAAAATAGAAGTATAACCTTCAGTACCAACAGTCGAATTAGCATTTATAGACATAACAGCCAAATAAATTTCATTTTCCGTAGGAGCAACTGTAAGGGAAAGGTTATCTTCATCAGAAATAGTATTTTCAATAAGATGAGAGTTAACCATAGGAATAATATCAGTTTTCTTATCCAGCATATTGGTAAAGTACCTGATAACCGAGTCATGAAGCATATCCTCCTCAATCCAATTACCATTTTCATCCTTGACTTTATTAATAAAGTTCAGACTTTTCTTTTTATTCACCAGAGCATGGAAATACTTAGTATTTCTATCTCCTTCATTGAAGTGCTTAGCCGAAGCTTTTTGTCTCCAAAAGGTTTCTTCCATATCCTAAAACTTAATCAACTTTTCCTTAGTGTCATTGAGCTCCTTAGTTACCAGAGGGTCAGAACTCAACAAATTTTCCAGATAACAAACCCTCTCTTCCAACTCTTTAATGTTAGCAAAAATATTTTTAACATGGTGTTTATTCCACCAATTTAAACTTTGTTTTAGCCTTTTTAATTTCAGCCAAAATCTAATCATTCCTTTAACCGAATTATCAGGAGCAATGCAATTATTCCAGTTGGAAGAAACCAACTGAAAAAAGTCAGAATGTTGTAGCCACAAATTCTGAAATCTAAAAAAACCTGTACCTTTGCTGTTAGTATCATTGTTCTTGATAGAGATAAGAAGGGGGCAATGGTCTGAGAGAGACCTACTCAAATGCTCAACCACAGTTAAAGGCCAATTAGAAATCCAATGATGATTAAAAAGAATATATTCTATCCAGCCTTTGCCACAGCCGGTTATTATTCCAAGTGTAATTGGACCCAGTAAAACCTATATCCACTAAAGCACAATCGTTAACCATATTAGCAAACTCATCCATAGAGTTTGTGTTAGGGGCAGACCCACCATGTCTTTCATTCGCATTCAGGATAATGTTAAAATCCCCTCCCACAAACCACGGAACATTAACTGAAGAAGCAAAATTGGTTAAAGAGTTCCAAAGAGTTCTCCTATCACATCTATTGCAGGCAGCATACACAAGAGAACCTTTCACATTCCAGTTAAAATAAGAAATAGAAACATTAACAACTTGATTAAGATCATCAATAACATCTAAAATAACATTATCCGACCAAAACAACCAAATTTTGTTAGTAGTATTAGCAAAATACTTATTAAAATCAAGCATTCTACTGACATGATCAATATTATTCACATTTATCATAGGTTCTAGAATAACCAGAAAAGCAAGTTTATGAATACGAACTAAATTACAAATCCTATTCTTAATAGAGGGGGATCCAATCCCTCTAACATTCCAAATCATGAAATTAATCATTATGAAAAGATAAGGATTTAGTCAAAGATTTAGCAGCTTTCCCATATTTGGTATTTTTATTTTTATTTTTCTTATTTTTATATCTAGTATTGTAAGTAGAATTAATAGTTTTACCCTTTTCCACATACTCACTGAATGCGGGATCCACATAAGCCAAGGAATTATTGGGAGATAATTCTTCAATTTCAAGTTCAAGAACCAGCTCGCCCTCCTCTAATTCCCTTCCCTCCAGGACAAACATTTTCCGGTATGGCCACCGATTTCCCTTTGGTTCCACAACTCTCCTTTATCTGCAAAGACTCATAAGAAACTTTAGCCGAGTTATTTAAATCAAACATAGCATCAGTATATTCCTGATAATCAATATCAGTGTTAGTAGTATGTTCCAAGATAGAAAAATTATTGGAAATAGCAGTTTTTGGCATTTCTTTATAGAGAACAATATCCCATTGCTTATTTTCTATAACATCTTCCTTTAAAACTTCCCTTTGTTCCTTAGAAACAGCCTTCCAATCTGTTTTCATAGTTTTAGTTTCCTGAATTTTACCTTGTGTAGGTAAATCCTGCATAACCGGATGCACCCCTTTTTCCTCTTCACCATTTTCTCGATTACCATTATTCTGAGTCTTATTTTTCAGAGAAGGATTAAGGATAAAACAATTACTAGTATCATGGCCATGCAACTTATAGTGGGAACAAAAAATAGGAAAATTTTCTATTTCGATTTTTTGAGTATAACCATTAATTTCTGATCCAAGCCATATTTCCTTAGGCCATTCTTTCGTGATATCCATTTCAACCAAAATTCTAGCCACAGAAGGGCGACATCTATTAGCCGTAGCCTGATCCACTTGTAAAGGTCTACCAAAAATAGCCCAATCGCTTGCAGAACAGTATGATTATAAAAATGCATACGAAGATTAGGTAAAGAAATCCGGAGACCATTTCAGAAGTCTCATTTGAAAATTTCTAACATAGTAAGATCTCCTCAAAAAAATTCTCGTATAGTCAGTATTATTAGAAAGATTTATGAAAACATGGCGAGGATCTAAAAGGCTCAGAGTAAAAGAACCCGAAAGTTTTAGACTATGAAAAAAAACTACGAATATCTTCCATAGCCGGCCTCTTAAAAGCAAATTTACCCACAAGTGCAAATTTAAAAGGCTCCGCTAGTTTTAAAATATCTTCATCAGAAACCATGATCGGAGGTAACCCCATGAAAGAAGAAGTAGAAATTTTTAAACCCATATTTTCCTTCTTAGAAACCCCAGATAAAACTTCTTTGAAGGATTTAGGAAAAGATTTTCTAATCGAAGTTTTAGGGTTAGAAGTCATACTCACAGATTTCTCCATATTTTTCCCACCATCAGTTTCTCAAAGCTTAGATTTCTCTTTTTCCGACTCCTTGATGTTCCGATCATTCTCCTTATCCAAGATCCGAGAAGGATCTAACTCACAGTCGGTTTCCATGAAGTATGTCTCAGATGATTCAAAGAGAATACAGTCCAAATCGATTGACTTGCAACCTGGTTTGAGATATGTTGAAGAGCCTGAAAGAATACTGGATTATGATGTAAAACAGCTAAGACATAAAGCAATACCTTTTGTGAAAGTTTTATGGAAACATGGTTCAGAAAGGGATGCTACTTGGGAGCGAGAAGCTGAAATGAGAAAACAATATCCTCATCTATTTAATTAAGGTACGTTTCCTTTTGCTTAATGTCAATTTCGAGGACGAAATTTTTGTAAGAAGGGGAGATTGTAAAGACCGGTTCAACTGAACCGGCCCCTCCCGTTAAATAGCGGCTCGCGGAAGGGAGATCGCGGCCCAGGCGAACTGCACGCGTGCCGCCCGCGTGCAAATCCCCTCCCGAACGGCTTAAAAATTTATGTCGGTTGGATTTTCGTGAATAAGGGTGAAAAGTAACAACTCCTTTCACGGGATTTTATTAGTTCGCTCTCTCCGGTAGAAGAAATCTCAAGGGGGAAAGTTCCTGTTGAAAGGGGACGACTAAGAAGAAGAAAGAGAGAAGGTTTGTTTCTTTTCTCTCCATTTCTGTATTAATCCTTTCCTAATTCTTCCTTTAAATAGCAAGAATGTTTCATTAAAGGCAAAGGAAGACATTTGAAAGCGAAGAAAAAGAAATTTGGGAAAGAACGAAGAAGGATTTTAGGTCAAGAATAATTCTCTTTTTTTTTGTAAGTGATTTCTTTCATACATTTCTTGTTATCTATGTTGGATAATTTAATGTTAATATCAATTGGATTAGAAAGAATTAACTAATCTTGTTTGCAAGGTGAAGGATCAAAGTTAATAAGAGAATTTCTGGGAGATTTGATTGCGACAAGTAAGATCGTTGCAAGAATTGAAATTGGAACATATTGAAGCCAAAGTACAAAGTGGGTAAATTATATTATTTTATGTTTTATTCATGATTTCAATTTTCTAAATAATTGATTAAAATCTTGTATTATAAAATGTTGAAGACAAATCCTTATGATTTTATAGTCTTAAGAAAGAATCCACCTATGATAAGCTTATGAGAAAAGAAAAGAAAGGAAATAATTATAAGGATACATGTAATATATGTTATATGCAATGGTAACTATAAGGATGAAAATGAGAAAAGAAAAGGAAATAAAGGAAAAGGGTATTGCAAAATGACAGGAGTCACCCCCTTATGGTACTGGCTGGGGACGTCGTACTCGTGCACGAAAAAGGAAAAGGAAATTTCTATGGAAATGAGAAAAGAAAATCAAATGGAAAAGGTTGTACCTTCGGATACTTTGAGACGGTACTCCTGTGCAAATCAAATGGGAAAAGGAAATGTAGATGAAAAAAAATTAAAGATAATAATTATTTCAAAATGATATAAATGAAAATATCCAAAGAAGTATAAGTTAATAAAATGAAAGAAAAGAAATAAGATTAAGAAAGGATAGAAGATATCTTGATTAATTAATTATAATGATTAATTTATATAATTTCCCACTGAGTTTACTTAGTAAACTCAAACCACGAGTTTAAATGTTTCAGGTAATTCCTAAGAAAAGAAATGACAGAAAGAGAAGAACATGTTTACAGAAGACGAGGAGCAAATGACAATAGGTAAAATAGATTTTATTGCTTAGTGGCTCTTCAGTTTATAGAAAAGTTTTGATGATGAGTTATTTTATACTTTTGGAAATGTACTATCGTCCGACTTTTCGTACCCGCCTCGTTAGATCGAGCATCCGGGACGGGTCGTGACAAAAGTGGTATAAGAGCCAATTAAGATCTGAATCATACTGAAAGAGCCATTAGGATGAATATCAATGATTGAAAGTTTAATGTGAAATGAATATCTTATTGATTACAGGAATCAAAATAATCCTAGAGAAGAGGAAGTTGGGGAAGTGGAAAGATCAGTGCCTAATGTTAATGTTAATCCCGATGCACTGGCACAAATGATGACAGCTGTGACTCAGCTGATTCAAGATTCAAGAAATCAACCATCAGGGAGTAGAGGTCACTACAAGAAAATGAGTCAATAGCGACAAAAAATTTAGAGACAAAAAAAAATTGGTCGCTAAAGATATCTTTTAGTGACCAAAAGTAAGTGTGGCCTCTAAATAATAAGGAATCTAGATATTAGCCACCAAAAAGAAAAATTGGCTGCAAATTTTGTCTCTAAAAGTCAAGATATTTATTTTCCACAAATATATGCATGTCATTTTAGTGACTAATTATTCTTTTTAATTGTATACATAATACATCTATATCTATACTACTATTATAAAATCCGTTTGAATTTCCTTCCAACTTAAATCTTAGCCATCCATTTTAAATTATATGGTCCATTCATTATATTTTAAGTAATTAATAAATTTAGAAATTAATTAATGATAATTGTGCTCATTAATTAGGTAAATTAATGACGCCTATGAAATTGCAACAAAATATATTTTTAATCTTCTTAAAACCCGCTTCAGATTCCTTACATCGAGTAATTATGAGCATTATTTGAGGTTTCATACATTTTATAAATTAATTATGTAAGTTAATTACGCTTATGAAATTAAAATAAATATTTAATCTTTTCAAACCCCGCTTCAGATTCCCTCCATCGAGTACGTGATTTCGCGCTTCCTATCCGAAACCGCGATTTCTCTTGCTCAGGCTCTTCGGTTTACCCTAGACTTCCCACTGTTCGCCGTCTTCTCCGCCGATAGGGTCGCCACCGTAAGGGTTTCTTCAATATTTCAGCCTCTCAACTTCTATTAAAATGGTTCTTCTTTCCCACATCTATTTATTAGTAGAATTCCATAGTAACATTTTCTATTTCGGTTTTTGTATGCTTCGTCTACTCGCATCTAGCATGATCGGTGGAAGGCGAAATGACAAAGTCGCTCAAATCACAATCGTGATTCATTTCAATTTCGGCATTCCAATCCGTTTTCATTACCAATCCACTTCATCAGCACTTTGTATACCCAATATTCACAGTAAAAGCAAGAAGACGAAGCATCATATACGTTGAATGGCTGAATCACAAATGTTGGCATCTTTGAAGTTCTATCGGCAGCTTCAGGTACTATAAAATACAGATAAGATTGGGGATTTCATTCTAGGTCTTATAAAACTGAATATCTTACCTTTTCATAATTTGATAAAACTGAATATCGTGTGCTTGTCCTTCAGAAACTGTTGAGAAAGGAATCCTGGAAGGGTGAGTTACAGAATGATGTAATCAAACCCTTGCACTTATTATGTTTGATTAAAAGCCTCAAAGAACAGTTATCGGGTAAATTACTTCTCTACAGATGTTTTGATGATTGCAGCAAGTAAGGAAGGAGTAATCCCGTTGTGAAGGGCAAGCTTGAAGCTCTATTTGGGGCAATTAACTATCTTGCATAAAAAAATCACTTTTTTTTCTAAAGCATTGGCCTTCTCTATAAAATTATACTTATATGAATCAGATTATTCTTTCTTTGAAATTCTATAGCTAGAGCAACAGATTTTGGAAGCAGATGGGCCACTCCAATGATATAAATTTAATATTTTTCAAGGTTGGATTTGGTGGACGCAGGTGAACAGAAAAAGTTTACACTCTATTTATCTATTTTTCTACTTAGCTTGAGTTGTCCATGTTTTGATCTCTTATGGCCCACTTGGCTTTGGAGTAAGCATCTCTTCTGCAATTTATTTTCCTTTTTATCCAGCACTCAACCATCTTTATTATTCAATTATGAAGTTCAAGATAGATTTTGAAACCTTTTTCTTGCAACTTAGTCTGCTGGAGCATGATCTAGATGTATTATTATTTATTCTTTAAAGAGATGGACGACATGTCTGCTAGGAAAATTGTGTAATTCATTTTGATGGAAGTTTCTTCTTATAATGTATCTTATATTTTTTTGTTTTTTTTTTGTTTTGGATTTTATTATAATGTGTTGTAAAGGTATTTATTGTAATTGATTGATCATATACATATGAAGATTTAAGTTGTATATTTTAGACTGTGGAAAGATTATATAATTGTAGATTTATGAAATAAAATGTTGATTTGAAAAAAAAATATTGATTTATCAAATTCTTATTTGAGCTTGCTCTCATTGGTTTTTATCTGCTACTCGATGCATTCTTATTAAAACTGATTTATGATGCTGATGCATATTATAAAGAATGCAGACCTTGAAGAACTACGTGAATTGGGATCAAGTACTTTTGGTTAGTAGTGCTAAGTGAAATGGTACTAAATTCCATAAGCTTTATGTAAACAAAGAATCACACACTAATTTGGTGATCTCTATCTTTGTTCCATCATCTAAACAAATTTGTGATGGTTTTGTTTGTGTGATAGAGATTTTATCATATTCATTACAGCATTGATTTTTTATATTCATACTGTGAATTTAGATCTTTGCAAAACTTTACCTACCTATTCTTGCCTTGATTTTAGGTTGGAGGAAGCTCTTATTCTGTGAACTTTGGTCATAGCTTGGGTGGCGCTGGTTATTTGCGTGGTAGTGGCTATGGGTCATACTACTAAGGTGCACAAACTTTTGCTCTATTTTCTTATTTCCCCTTTTCTTTTCTGTATTTCTGAGTTTATCAGGCTGGTCCTATAGCTAACTATAGACTATTGTTGCAAGTCACTTTCAGAGGTATCATGATGCTATAAATAGCAGAAAGTGATGATTAGAGTCTGATTTATTTCTGTGATATCATACTATATTCTGTTAAGTATCTTTTAATTGATCTTTGCATAATTTTGTTGTCTAGTTATGTACCTTGCAAGTTTGAACTGCTAGTTTCAAACATCTATGATGGATTAATTTAAACTTAAATTGTATTGGACTTGCACAATTGTTTCTTATGTTTTAATAATTCCAATTTTTTGTTTCTGATATGCACAGAGGTTTGGTTGCAGTATACGGCTGTAAATGAACTGATTTTTGGCTGATCTGACTTTCATTTTTAAAGTTAGTTTGAAGCCAATCTGTTTGATCTTAATTTGGACTTGGTTATATGCTATCTCGGTATGACTCGGACTTAGTGATTTGTTTCAATTTGAAGATAAATGGGTGCAATAAATAGGTTTGTTATGTTTAAGTTTGTTTTGTAAATTTTATTCTTAGTTCACCTTATAAGCATGCACTTATATATGCACATCAGGATGTCATCATTGACTTATGTGTTTGATTCAAAGTTATTTGAAATCTCAACATTATAAATCTGTAATTATCTTATGATGAAATTAGAACTATTCAGGTTTTGACATGGAGGATGACATGGGGCCAGCATTTTAAAATGATTAGATTTTCGGTGCTCAATTTTGTAGGTTTACTCCTCCTTAGTATTATGACTTTTGTTCTGCATCGTTTTATAGAGCATTAAATGTAACATTCCCGATTCTCTTGGATGCTAGTAATCCTGGAATCGTTTTATATAAGTTCTAGGATCTCAACTAATGAATTATTTATATTGATTATTTGAGCTGTTTGAGCGGATCTAATTTCATATTTTGAAACTATTTATACTTCTTGTTTTTGCTTTTACTTCAGATTTAGAAACCATTTGTAATACTTCTTTCTGCTTTAACTTCTAAAACGCCAAACTGCAATCTATCAGCCTCAAATATTTGGTTGTGATATCAAACTTTTATCATGAATTTGTTGTAGGATTTTTTATAATTGAGTTAGATGAAAATATAATTTTTTTGATAAGTTTCTTTTGTTTGCGCAGAAGTTTCTGTTGTTTTAATTCAATGTTTGAAAGTAATATGGTGTTTGAGGTTGGATTTTACAGTTATTTTATCTTAGCTTATTTTAGATTAGAATGTAGATGTTAAAGAAGAAAAGTATTTATGGTCTAAGATAGTTTATTGGAAGTCTTCTCCACAACCTGTAGTAGTTTTGTCTTCAACTGAAGCCCAATTCACTGCTGCAACTGAAGGTATGAAAAAGCATGTAAATTCCATCACCTAAATTAAGCATCTTTGTGGGTGTTTGATGAAAGTATACTTGTTTTCATGATACAGTGGAAACTTTATATTTCTTAGAAATTGCTACGTCATTATTTAAGTAGGAAACTTAAATATTTCTTATTTGTTTGCTATCGCATTTTTTATGTTAAATGAGGAATCAGAGCTAAGTTTGTTGAATCCTTCTAGTGAGCTGTTCCAAGAAAATGAAGACCTTGTGGATAGCATTCCTTTTAGTAGAAACTTATCTGATATTTTCGATTATATAGATAGGCTAGAGTGTTTTTCTCTTCCAAATGCACAGGCTTTGTTAAATGTGTCCAACAGGAGAACAAAAAAAATCAAAATAAAGCCTGCATACCTTTGATGTGACTTGTAGTAGTATTATTATTATTTTTGTTTCCTTGAGTTTTTACTCTTCATATTCTTAGAATGATAGAATAAAACATTTTTTTTTAATAATTTACTTAAAATTTTGTAGGAAGGTATGCATGTTCCCATCATTTTTACCTTGAATAATCTCATAATTGTTGAAATATTCTGATAATCTTGTTTATAAAATTTTAATGTAGGGATTTCAGTATTTGAAGCATCAACATCGGCAGTGCTCTGCTCCAATAACAACTCTACCACCACTTTCTCTCCTGCACCCACATGTTTGCCCAGAACACAGCCGTAGCCTCAATGCACCAGCAAATATGGCGGCACGGGCTAGTACTCATGAGTTTGGTAAGCAGTATAGGAGTATCCATGCTGGCCGTCGAGATCGTCAGTTTTTGTATAGTAGGTTTAGGCTTTGTCGGACGTGTCAATATGATGTGTCCCTTTTGACTTGCCTTACTTTCTTGGGTAATTCTGATTGCATTGTCACTGGAAACCACTCTGGTGAAGTAAATATTTTTGATACTAGCAATGGCAATTTATTAAAGAGTTATGGTATCCATCAGACACCCGTTCCTATGATTCAATCGGCCGTTTTAGGGGGTACCCAGTTTATACTTTCCTCAGGTACATTTGATGTAGGGGTTGCCTACTTGTACTCCTAGTTGAAATTCTTTGCATGTGAAATGTGCATTGATGGATATGGAATTGGATCCCACACTGCAGCAGTACAATATATTTATTGGTGTTAGCATGGTTATAAATTGATGTTGTCGTTTAACTTTGATAGAGCTGATTTTGTAATTTTATATTTATTTACATAAAAGTAAATGAAAAATTATTATGTTAACTAGATGTTATCATTTTGTAAACATTAAGATTTTATGATTAATGATTTTTGAGATTGCATTTTTTTTTATGTTAATTGATAGATGTATTTGTTAAAGCATATGCAAATTCTTGACAATGATACTGATGAATTAATATAATTTTTTGGATTCTATACTTTTTATTATTGTGACCAGAAGTTAATAAAATGTGTTATTTCTCTATTATGAAATTTATCTAACTAATTGCAATATAAGAGTGATGGATTGATCTTAATTGCTATTGTCAATGGGATAACAATTTTTTTACTAAATATCATAGATTTTATATCCATAAATATATATCAAAATTTAATGAAATTAAAGGTGCATGTGATTTATTTGGTTGATTATTTTGCGACCAATTTTTATTTTGGTCGCTACAGGGAAAATGTAATAAATAAATTTAATTATTAAAATTATTAAATAGCATCCAAATAAATATTCATTAGCGTCCAAAAACATGGTCGCTAATATGTCCAATTTTAGCGACCAATACTAATTAGTGGTTGCTAATTTAGCAACCAAAAAAAATTTTTGGTCGCTAAAAGCCTCAGCGACGAGGCTACTGCGACAAATCAGCGACCCAAAAATTTTTTGTCGCTATTTGCTTTAGCGTCCAAATTAATATTTTTAGCGACCAATTTTGTTGGTAGCTAATTACCTATTTTCTTGTAGTGAGTGGTAGTGGAATAGTTATGGATAAATATCTGAAATTATTTCAGGATATGAGACCACCATTATTCAAAGGTATAGAAGGATCAATAGAGGCTGAAAATTGGTTGCTGAGGATTGAAAAGATATTAGAAGGAATGTACTGTCCATAAGAGAGAAAAGTTTCCTTGGCAACGTTTGCATTAGGAGAAGCTGAAAGATGGTGGAGAGGCCTGTATCAAGATAAATTTGAAGGAATACCTGTCATGCAAATCAAATGGAATGATTTTACTCAAGTGTTCAGGGATTGGTTCGTACCTCCTTCTGCGAGGAGGCAAATGCATGACAAGTTTATGAGGTTGATACAAGGAGACAGATCAGTTATGCAGTATGAAGCTGAATTTACAATGTTAGCCAGATATGCTCCTCAATTAGTACACACTATGGATGATAAATGTCATCGCTTCTTAGCTGGATTGAAGGATGCAATTAGATTACCCCTGGTTCCTCTTGGAATTGAAGATTATACAGTGCTGGTGGAAAGAGCTAGAAGGCTAGAAGCAGACCTACAAAATACTCAAAGGAGACGTGATTTTCAAAAGAGGAAAAGTGGAGAAGTTATAGAAACCCCTCAAGGTTCACATAGCAAGTCTATTTCACAAGGTGAAAAATTTAATTGGAAAAAGACAAAGTCCAGTAGTAGTGACAGTTCAAGTGTGAACAGTTGTAGCAAATGTGGAAGACAACATAAAGGAGAATGCTTATCTGGTACAAATACTTGCTTTTGGTGTCATCAGCCAGGTCATATAGCTAAGAACTGTCCTACTCTGGGGCAAAGACCAACAGGAGCGTCAAAGATGAATACTGGATCTCAGAGGAATGTTGGAAGACCAAGAACAGTGGAATCAGCTCATTTCTTACCAATCAGACAGACATATTCAGTGGAAAAGTTGGCAAAACTTTATATTGATGAAATTGTGAGATTGCATGGGATTCCAACATCTATAATTTCAGACAGAGATGCCCGTTTTACTTCTAAATTGTGGAAGAAAATTCAAGAAGCTTTGGGTACACGATTGACTTTCAGTACAGCATTTCATCCACAGACATATGGACAATCAGAAAGAACAATTCAAACCTTGGAAGATTTAATGTGATTATGTGTTTTAGATTTTGGAGGAAATTGGGAGACTCACATACCATTAATTGAATTTGCTTACAACAGCAGTTTTCAAGCTAGCATTGGAATGGCACCATATGAGGCCCTTTATGGAAGAAAGTGCAGAACACCCTTGTATTGGGTAGAAACTGGTGAAAGAAGAGTGATTGGAACTGAATTGGTAGAAGAGGCTTCTAGCAAAATCAGATTGATTAGAGACAGATTAAAGGCAGTTCAAGACAGGCAACGAAAATATTATGATGCAAAACACCGACCAGTGGAATTTGAAGTTGGAGAGTTTGTTTTCTTAAAAGTTAGCCCAATGAAAGGTGTTCAAAGGTTTGGAAAGACAGGAAATTGAGCCCAAGATTCATAGGTCCATAGGAAATCATTGAAAAGATTGGGAATATGGCATACAGATTGGATCTACCAGTACACATGTAAGGAATTCATAATGTGTTTCACATATCAGTGCTTCGGAAATATGTCTCAGATGATTCAAAGAGAATACAGTCCAAATCGATTGACTTGCAACCTGGTTTGAGATATGTTGAAGAGCCTGAAAGAATACTGGATTATGATGTAAAACAGCTAAGAAATAAAGCAATACCTTTTGTGAAAGTTTTATGGAAACATGGTTCAGAAAGGGATGCTACTTGGGAGCGAGAAGCTAAAATGAGAAAATAATATCCTCATCTATTTAATTAAGGTACGTTTCCTTTTGCTTAATGTCAATTTCGAGGACGAAATTTTTGTAAGAATGGGAGATTGTAAAGACCGGTTCAACTGAACCGGCCCCTCCCGTTAAACAGCGGCTCGCGGGAGGGAGATCGCGGCCCAGGCGGACTGCACGCGTGCCGCCCGCGTGCAAATCCCCTCCCGAACGGCTTAAAAATTTATATCGGTTGGATTTTCATGAATAAGGGCTCCTTTCACGGGATTTTATTAGTTCGCTCTCTCCGGTAGAAGAAATCTCATGGGGGAAAGTTCCTGTTGAAAGGGGACGGCTGAGAAGAAGAAAGAGAGAAGGTTTGTTTCTTTTCTCTCCATTTCTGTACTAATCCTTTCCTAATTCTTCCTTTAAATAGCAAGAGTGTTTCATTAAAGGCAAAGAAAGACATTTGAAAGCGGAGAAAAAGAAATTTGGGAAAGAACGAAGGAGGATTTTAGGTCAAGAATAATTCTCTTTTTTTTTGTAAGTGATTTCTTTCATACACTTCTTGTTATCTATGTTGGATAATTTAATGTTAATATCAATTGGATTAGAAAGAATTAACTAATCTTGTTTGCAAGGTGAAGGATCAAAGTTAATAAGAGAATTTCTGAGAGATTTGATTGTGACAAGTAAGATCGTTACGAGAATTGAAATTGGAACATATTGAAACCAAAGTTCAAAGTGGGTAAATTATATTATTTTATGTTTTATTCATGATTTCAATTTTCTAAATAATTGATTAAAATCTTGTATTATAAAATGTTGAAGACAAATCCTTATGATTTTATAGTCTTAAGAAAGAATCCACCTATGATAAGCTTATGAGAAAAGAAAAGAAAGGAAATAATTATAAGGATACATGTAATATATGTTATATGCAATGGTAACTATAAGGATGAAAATGAGAAAAGAAAAGGAAATAAAGGAAAAGGGTATTGCAAATTGACAGGAGTCACCCCCTTATGGTACTGGCCAGGGACGCCGTACTCGTGCACGAAAAAGGAAAAGAAAATTTCTATGGAAAGGGGAAAAGGAAATCAAATGGAAAAGGTTGTACCTTCGGATACTTTGAGACGGTACTCCTGTGCAAATCAAATGGGAAAAGTAAATGTAGATGAAAAAAAATTAAAGATAATAATTATTTCAAAATGATATAAATGAAAATATCCAAATAAGTATAAGTTAATAAAATGAAAGAAAAGAAATAAGGTTAAAAAAGGATAGAGATATCTTGATTAATTAATTATAATGATTAATTTATATAATTTCCCACTGAGTTTACTTAGTAAACTCAAACCACGAGTTTAAATGTTTCAGGTAATTCCTAAGAAAAAAAATGACAGAAAGAGAAGAACATGTTTACAGAAGACGAGGAGCAAATGACAACAGGTAAAATAGATTTTTGTGTTTAGTGGCTCTTCAGTTTATAGAAAAGTTTTGATGATGAGTTATTTTATACTTTTGCAAATGTACTATCGTCCGACTTTTCATACCCGCCACGTTAGATCGAGCAACCAGGACGGGTCGTGACAGTAACCCGCAAGTATATTTTTTATTTCTCATTATCCATAGTCATCCATTTATGTCATAATAATCTTTAAGTTCTCATGGTAATGAAAAATCTGGTAAACTGGTATCCTCAATGTTTAGAGGGTACACAAATGAGGCTTATAGGAAGAGGATAAACAATGGAATAGACAACTTAAGGGAGTAATATGATAATTTTAATACAAAACATTAAAAGTACTAAATTGGATATTTCAATATCCCGTTAGAATTGGTCAGGTTCCCTATCTTATGATATTAAGTTCAACAGATAAAATAACAGAAGTAACCTCTCCGGGAGGCAAGGATAAAGCTGCGGGCTTCTACCCTTCTCATTCACCACTTAGACCAGGAAGCTTCAACTCTAGGTACGCCCTCTTTAGGGACTTCAAAATTCAGATGAAGTAGCAATCATTTAGTAATATAACAATGGTTTCTGATGAAGTAATATATATCTAAGAAAAAGCAGATTAGATTTAGGTGGCAATAATCACAAAAACAACAAGTCTTCAACCCACTACGTGGGATTGGCTACATGAATCCTTTCTCCATTGTGTCCAATTAAGAGTCAAATTCTCATTTAAATCTAATAAAAAAATATCATTTCTAATATTTTCTAACCAATTCCTTTTAGATCTACCTCAACCTTTCTTAACATAATTCAAATCTAATAAATTTACTCTCCTAACCGAGTCATCGGAAGATCGCTGTTTTAAGAACAATTTCTTGGAAACATTAAATTATAATAGAGTATTTATATGATCCTAAGATGGCTTATAATAGGAAAATTATAAAATAAGGGCTTAAATTTTAACTGTACTATTATTTACATTAGGATAACAAACATGGATCGCTCAGGTGGCATCCATAACCATAGATCAATGACATGGCAGTGGACTATACAGGAAAAGGGTAAAGAAGTGCTGTCAGGCTGGCAGAACCTTGCCACAGGTGACAGAAAGAAAAGCAGCTGGCATGGACTAGTTGGGGATGGACAACCTGCGGAGCAACTGGCTAGAGGGGTCCCAGCGTGATGCTTGGAGAATTTCCAAGGAGCACTTGGATACTTTTAAGGAATGATTTGAAGACTGATTTCAACAGTACAGAGGAAGTTCCAGGGAACAAAGAGATTAAGAATATCAAAATATTAAATGTGGCAATGGGAAAAAGGTAGGAGCAAGAAAAAATTAAAACAAAAAGTGAACTCCAAAACGTACAGACATAAGGATTGAGGGACGACCAAAAAAAAAAAAGGAAGAACTGCTAATTTTCTTTATTAGATAATCAGCCCATCCATTAATTGCATATCATGGCCTATTACTGATAATAATTTCCATACAAAGGGCATTCTAACCCTAATAACATTAACAATATAACAAGCATGTCTAAAATGAAAAATAGTCATATTACAAAGGACAGTTAACAAACTGAAAAAGAAGAACCGTGATATAAACATAAGATAATAATGACTAACCATGTCGCTAAAGATAATAACATTGATAAAATAACATAAATTGACTATTTAAATATAATTAAAATAATAAAAACAAGGAACCAAGGGTGATAATTGAAAGTAGGCATCTTGCATCATATCATAACGTAATTCTTATTATGAAGCATAAATATCTAAAGTATAAGAAAATGGAAATCATTTGTAACCTCGTACAATAATGGAGATGAACATGACAAAATGATGAATACAACACAAACGATGGCACAAATTAAGCTAACTATAGACGGGAACAAATTAGTTTTCAATGAATTTCAACTAAATATAGTAAAATAACATTAATGTTTAATGTTTAAAGTAAGGGTTCAATACAAACCAGTCAAGAAATTTTGTTAAGAACTAGAAACCTCTCCCAACTGTTATTCATTGATCTCTTGTAACTCTCATTGTCCCTCCAATAAGCCAGATCCTTACAACCAATAAGTTCCCAACTCAAGCATAAAGACGATGAATTTGCAAAAACTTTTTTTGTAATATGTAGACCAACAGCAGCTATGCGTATGGTACATCCATAGGCCACTGTGATAGGAGAAGAACGAACTTGACCGGAACCACGGTCAGCATTTGCAGCAATCTCTATAGCATCGAGAGTATTTGCTGTTTTGAAAAATAAAAACAGTTTGGAATTGAAATTTAAAATGAAGAAAATTTGTAAAATTCATCGCCAAACATATTAACTTTGGTAAGAATGCTCTATGATGATTTTTCTTCAATAACTAGAATACATAGTCCACACACCAACGATGCAACAAAATAAAAGGCATTATATCCCATACCAGGTTCATTAGCAACAAGTGCAATGGAGGAAGGAAAGCTACACATAACAGACAATTCCAAGTTTGTATAGTTGCCACAGGATGGTTAACACCAACAAGGTTTCCCCGTGAAAAGAGAAGTTTCTGTTCAGCAAAGGCAAAATATCAGAAAGGAGCAAGTCTACTTTTAAAATTAGCACTTCAGTGAAGGTAAATAGGAAATATCTTGATACTTATAAGGTGCATACAAACTGCCCCACGGAAAGGCATAGAGCTGTGTACAATCTTCTCCCATTGCAGTGTGTCTGCCGCACCTGAACACCATCTGTTACAGGTAGATCTTGTTCACCAGTAACTTCAACACTTTAAACATACTCAACATGTAGATCCCATCTTTCAGGTCCTCCACTTAAATGGACATCCATAGCAGAGCCAGGGGCAAGATACAACTCATCCAAAGCAGTAGAGTACGAATGTTTGATTCCATTATTTATTTCAGGCACATCAATCCAGTAGCCTCCAAATCTATTTCCATTTCCTGCCTGGTAAGCAACAAGTGGAGAATATGCAGCTATAGGAAAAGCTGTTTTTAAAATTAAAGGCCCATCCATGAAATGGAAAGGAGAATGTAAGTCAATCGACAAAGTTGCATGTAGCATGGCTCGGCCAGTACCATAAGCAAATAAACAAGTCCATGCACAAGGCTGAACGTAGGATTGCTTGGAGATCTCTGTGAGATGGAGCATGCCGGCTTCACATATCTTCTCAGTTGTGTTCAGAGCTCTGAAAGTTTCACTTTCAGAAAAAAACATTCCACTTCATGAAAGAGTTGAAAGCATCACATTGATAAAAGTAGTTACCTAAGGTAATACAAATTAAATTGCCAATCAAACTTTATTAAAAAGTATTGAAATCAAAAATACATTAAATTACAAACTATGCACCATCAGATGTCTTTAAGCTCACAGCAGCTTTGAGTTCAGTTCCCACTGCCACCTCTACAGGATAGATTGGAAGAACAACCATCGCAGAAGGTGAAGTAACTTCCAAAACAACCTATGCCAAATAAGAGTTGCCAATTAATTAGTCAAGCAAGCAAGATGTGCAACTCAATATGTTTGAAATTACAAGTTCTTCATACCATTCATTGCATAATGAAAAAATGGACCAACTAAAATCTTCAAAATCAGCCAAAGGAACATCTACGAAAAGATGTTTAACATAATAGAGAAAAGTTGGAAAAGAATTTTCGGACCTTAGACAAAGCATGCATTGCCTAACCTATTAGTGACAACTGGCATCACAAAACAAAGAATGCACTGCTTAAACTCCATCACTTTAAAAAAGCTTACATATACAGTAAAAAAATACTGACAGACTAAAATTTATTAGCAAGAAGTAAACTATATATATACGCGCGAAAGGGAGAAGATCGTTACCTTCCAAAAAAATACCTAAAATGACATTCGATTGGAGAAGCACCACGCCATTTTGGAGTTCTGCGTTATTTCGCCGTAAATTTGGAGTTCTCCATCTCCAACGGAGAAATCCATTTTCATGAGAAAAAATAACGCAAAATTCCAAAATGCCGTGGTGTTATTCCAATCGAACGTCATTTTATGTACTTCTGCGAAGGTAATGATCCTTCTCCCTTTCATGCGTTTTTTCGGTTGAGAGAGCAAAATAGCGTGGGTGAACAGTGCAACGCCAATATTGACGTCGCACTGTTCACCCGCAAGTAAATGGCGGAAGATTTCGCGTTCGTCTGGAGCGACCGAACGACGTTATAAGCTAGTTTAACGTTCGGTTGGAGATGCTCTTACATCACTATAAATTCCTATAATATATTTTGCATCACATATCTTAACATAATGAGAAGAAAATTTTTGAAAAGATCATTAGAAGATAAGAAATAATCTCTGAAGAATTCTTATTTGCAAAAGCGGATAAATTTCTATAGCAAATCAATAAAGAATATTTTAAGTACATATAACTCATCATCAACAAACGGATAAATTTCCATCACTATGACTCATCATCGACAACATCATCGCTATAAATCTATCAGCTCAAAAAATAATACGAATTTTTTTTTGGTTTTATATTAGAATTAATATTCCATATAATTTTCTGAGTTTTATTAATTTTAAATAAAAGAATTTTTTTTAATTCCTCATAATGTATTTTGCATCACTTATCTTAACATAATGAGAAGAAAATTCTTGAAAAGATCATTAGAAGGTAAGAAATAATCTTTGCAATGTAATAATTGAAAATTTCTGTAATCAGCTGATGCATTCTTATTTGCAAAAACAGATAAATTTATGTACCAAATCAATAAAGAGTTTTTTAAAAAACAGGGGAAGATGACAAAATTAAATATAATGATCATTGAAAGCAATGATGATGATTACGAAGAAAAATTCTCGGTTGAAAGAATAAAGAAGCGGAAAAACTCACAATGATTTCAGCGATGACGCGGGGCTGGTGGAGAGGGCGGAGGAGAAAAGCTAGGGTTCGCGTGAGGACGACGACGAGGCAGATCTGAAGGATCGCTAGCGGCAGAGCGAATTCGAACGGACTATCGCCTTGAAAAGACCCGTTCGAAGTCGCCTTCATCGGTTGCAGACATGTCGAACGCCATCGTCGATGCTGCCTCTGAAGATCACAGGAATTAATGGCGATCGATGAATCCAAGCAATCTTTTAACTACAAGTACATGGTTTTTTTGGATGAATCATGCGTGGAAGGATAGATAAATTTATCTCTGTTTTTATTTTTGTAAATGATTTGAGAAGATATGAAGAAATAGATTTCTGGATTCAGTGAGAGATATTGAAACAAATGGATTAGAATATTGATAAGCACCTTTTTATGAAGAG
Organism: Dendrobium nobile; assembly: GCA_022539455.1. Classification (NCBI taxonomy): domain Eukaryota; kingdom Viridiplantae; phylum Streptophyta; class Magnoliopsida; order Asparagales; family Orchidaceae; genus Dendrobium; species Dendrobium nobile. The sequence goes on from CM039734.1 coordinate 51,733,152, forward strand.
AAATTTGGAGCTGAGGATTTCCTGCGATCTCTGAAGCTGTTCTTTTTTTTTTTTTTGTGAATTAGCCGTTCTGTTTTTCTTTCCTATTTAAACGAGGAAGCGCGAGCGCCGCGGTTTAGACCGTTGATTGGGCCTTCCGCCAAACTTAAAAAACATATTTCATAATTTGAAGGTGGGGAAAATTGGATCAAACATCTAACCCAAAAATAGAAAACGTTACTAATTTATATTAAATTTAATATAAAATAATAGAAATATTATTAATTTATATTTTATATTTAGATAAAATTTATAATCGTAAATTATGTATCAAATTAACATTTTATTTTTACATCTATAAATTATTGATGTTCTATTATTTATAATTAATAAATAGATAAAAGTTGATTTTTGATGATGTATATTTAAAAAATAAAAATTAAATAGATAAATAATTAAATATAATTAATCTAAAAATAATATTATTATTAAACAAATAATTAAAAAATCTGTTCAAAAATACGGTGATCATGTGGGTGTATTAAGATGGTGGGTAAATGTTTATTTTTAAATTTAAATATGTTATATTTAATTAAATTTTATTAATTAATATTTTTTTTTGACATTTAGGCCAACAAAGGCAAACTCACACACATCTCAAATATGAGAAACTCAAATCTAAAATTCTGAGCTGATAACCAAAGATCTCAATCAACATACCAATGTGAGTTGTGTATTAATTAATATTTAATTAAATATTTATATTAAACTAATTTATTTAATTATTTAAATAGGTGATCAATAGCACCAACATTTTCTTAAAAACTCTGCTTTATTTAATTATTTAAATAGGTGATGTTGCAGAGGTTATATCATAATTTCACTTGCCCATGCAACTGGTCATATGTTAAAACCCACAAAGTATTAAATTGTGTGAGCTTACTTGAACCGCCTTCGTTAAACCGGTCCTAATTTTTAAGAACATGTTGGTGCAATTGATCACCTATTTAAATAATTAAATAAATTAATTTAATATAAATATTTAATTAAATATTAATTAATACACAACTCACATTGGTGTGTTGATTGAGAGCTTTGATTTTTAACTCGGAATTTTAGATTTGAGTTTCTCATATTTGAGATGCATGTGAGTTTGCTTTGTTGGCCTAAATGTCCCTAATAAAATATTAATTAAAAAAATTAATCTAAATATAACATATTTAAATTTTAAAATAAATATTTACCCACCATCGTAATATACCACATGATCACCTTATTTTTAAACGAAATTTTTATTTATTTGTTTAAAAATTAGATTATTTTTAGATTAATTATATTTAATTATTTATCTATTTAATTTTTATCTTTTAAATATACATCATCAAAAATCAACTTTTATCTATTTATTAATTATAAATAATATAACACTAATAATTTATAGATCTAAAAATATAATGTTAATTTGATATATAATTTATGATTATAAATTTTATCTAAATATAAAATATAAATTAATAATATTTTTTAAAATTTTATATTAAATTTAATATAAAGTAGTAATGTTTCCTATTTTTAGGTTAGATGTTTGATCCAATTTTCCCCACCTTCAAATTATGAAATCTGTTTTTTAAGTTTGGCGGAAGGCCCAATCAACGATCTACCGCGGCGCTCACGCCTCCTTTAAATAGGAAAGAAAAACATAACAGCTAATTCACCAAAAAAAAAATAGCTTCAGAGATCGCAGGAAATTCTCAGCTCCAAATTTCTCTTCATAAAAAGGTGCTTATCAATATTCTAATCCCTTTTTTTCAATCTCTCTCACTGAATCCAGAAATCTATTTCTTCATATCTTCCAAAATTATTCACAAATCACAAAAAAAAACAGAGAAACTAATATATCCTTCCACACATGATTCATCCAAAAAAATCATGAACTTGTAATTAAAAGATTGCTTGGATTCATCGATCGTCGTTAATTCCTGTTATCTTCAGAGGCAGCATCGACGATGGCGAATTTGACATGTCTGCAGTCGATGAAGGTGACTTCGAACGGGTCTTTTCAAGACGACAATCCGCTCGATTTCACTCTGCCGCTAGCGATCCTTCAGATCTGCCTCGTCGTCGTCCTCACGCGAACCCTAGCTTTCCTGCTCCGCCCCCTCCACCAACCTCGCGTCATCGTTGAAGTTATTGTAAGTTTTTCTATTTCTTTATTCTTTCAACTGAGAATTTTTCTTCGTAATCATCATCATTGCATTAATGATCATTAAATTGAATTCTGTCATCTTCCCCTATTTCTTAAAATATTGTTTATTGATTTGGTATAGAAATTTATTCGTTTTTGCAAATAAGAATGCTTCAGCTAATTAGAGAAAATTCCAATTATTACATTATAGAGATCATTTCTTACCTTCTAATGATGTTTTCAAGAATTTTCTTCTCGTTATGTTAAAATAAGCGATGCAAAAATCATTATGAGGAATTAAAAAAATTTCTTTTATTTAAAATTAATAAAACTCAGAAAATTATACGTAATATTAAGTCTAATATAAACAAAAAAAAATCGTATCATTTTTGAGCAAATAGATTTATAGCGATGATGCTGTTGATGATGAGTTATATGTACTCAAAATATTCTTTATTGATTTACTATAGAAATTTATCATTTTTTATAAATAAGAACTCTTCAGCTGATTACAGAAATCTCCAAAAAATACATTGCAGAGATTATTTCTTACCTTCTAATGATCTTTTCAAGACTTTTCTTCTCATTATATTAATAAGATATGTGATGCAAAATACATAATAGGAATTTAAAACCAAGAATTTTTTTCATAGATTATAGTGATGATGTTAGTGATGCAATAATAAACTGCGTAATTGCAGGGCGGCATTCTGTTAGGGCCGTCGGCGCTGGGCCGCAACAAAGCGTTCCTGAACGCCATTTTCCCCAAACAAAGCTTGACAGTGCTCGACACGCTCGCCAACATCGGCCTTCTCTTCTTTCTCTTTCTGGTGGGTCTCGAAATCGACCTCAACTCCCTCCGCCGCACCGGAAAACGAGCACTCTCCATCGCCGTCGCCGGCATTTCTCTGCCTTTCCTCCTCGGCATCGGCACCTCTGTTGTCATCCGCAACACCATCGCCGACGTCGTTCGCGGCCCCGCTTTCCTTGTCTTCATGGGCGTCGCTCTGTCCATCGCCTTCCCTGTACTTGCTCGAATCCTCGCCAAGCTGAAGCTTCTCACCACCGACATTGGCCGCATGGCCATGTCCGCCGCTGCTCACAACGACGTCGCCGCCTAGATCCTCCTGGCTCTCGCCATTACCCTTTCAGGCTCTCGATCACCGCTCGTGTCCCTTTGGGTACTCGTCACCGTCGCTGCCTTTGTCGCCATTGCAGTCTTCATTATTCGCCCTGTTCTGGCGCGGATGGCTCGTCGCTTACTGGAATGGGAACCGGTTAAGGAAGTTTATATATGCCACCCTCACCACCGTCCTCGCCGCCGGCTTCGTTACAGACACCATTGGAATACATGCTCTGTTCGGGGCCTTTGTGGTGGGGATTGTGATGCCAAAGGAAGGACCTTTCGCTGGTGTTCTTATCGAGAAAGTCGAAGACTTAATCTCCAGCCTCTTCCTGCCCCTCTACTTCGTCTCCAGCGGCCTGAAAACTAACGTGACCACCATAAGCAACGGCAAGTCCTGGGCGCTTCTTGTTCTAGTCATCTTCAACGCCTGTCTGGGCAAGATCGGCGGCACAATCCTCATTTCCGTCATTATGAAAGTCCCCATCGCGAGGCCCTCACTCTCGGCTTCCTCATGAATACCAAAGGCCTCATTGAACTCATCGTCCTCAATATTGGAAAAGATCGTAAGGTAAACAATTTTGTGAATTCATTTTAAAGACTGGTTTTTGAGTCATGGAAACGAATCAATTACAGGTTTTGAATGACGAGACATTTGCAATCATGGTAATGATGACTCTGTTCACGACGTTCATAACGACGCCAATTGTGATGGGGATCTACAAGCCGGCGCGCAAGGCGGCTCCATACAAGCATCGAAAAATCGAGTGTGACGACACAGATAGCGAGTTGCGAATCCTCGCCTTCTTCTATGGTAGTCGCAACATCCCGACCCTCATAAACCTCATCGAATCCTCCCGCGGCACCCGCCGCTGCAGCGTTACTGTCTACGCCATGCACCTAATGGAGCTCTTCGAGCGCCCATCTGCAATCTTCATGGTCCACAAAGCCCGTCGCAACGGCCTCCCCTTCTGGAACAAAAAGAAAGATAGCACAATCGGCGACCAGATCGTCGTCGCATTCCAAGCTTATCAGCAGCTTAGCCGCGTCACCATCCGGCCAATGACCGCCATTTCCGACCTCCACACCATTCACGAAGACATCATCACCAGCGCCCATCAAAAACGCGCAGCTTTAATCCTTCTCCCCTTTCACAAAACTCTGCTTTTTGACAGATCTATGGAATCCATCGGCAACGAATACCAACAAGTGAACCAGCGAGTCCTCCACTACGCTCCTTGCTTTGTCGCCATCCTCATCGACCGAGGCCTGGGCGGCTCCGCACAGGTTTCCGCCAGTGAGCTTTTGTACTCCATCGCCGTCCTGTTCTTTCGCGGTTCGGATGATCCGGAAGCGCTCGCTTACGGCCTCCACATGGCCGAGCACCCTGGAATCGTCCTCACCGTACTCTGCTTCAACAATGACGATGAATGCATTGGCCGATTGCGAGAAAGCACGGACGGATCGGTGAGGTTTGAGGAGAGAGTAGGGGGGAAGGAGGAAATCGTGTCCGCCTTTAAAGGGGTGGGGAGATGCAATCTGTTTCTGGTTGGGCAGAGGGCGCCGGTGATGGCGCTGGCGGACCGGATCGAGTGTCCGGAGCTCAGCCCCGTGGGGAGTTTCATGGCGGCGTCTAACACGACCGTCGCATCCGTGCTGGTGATCAGGCAGCACGAGGACGATGCGGTGACGAATCTGCTGGTAGAAGAGGTGGATGAAGAGGCCCTTTCGCCAGACACTCCACACGCCGGTGGCTACGGCCACGGCGAGTTTAATCCGCTTTGACTGAGCATTAGTATGATAAGTTTAATGGTTCTTCTTTCTTTATATATTAAAGGTTCGTAAATGCAAGATCGAATATTGATGAATGTTTAGTTAAAATATTGGATTCTGTTGATTTTCTGATTTTATCTGAAGTTTTTATTTCTCTGGTTGGTAGATGTTGATCTCAGAAATTCATTTTCTATTAAAATGTAATTAGGAGCCTTTTCTTTTTTTTTACATATGTATTGGAGATTGTTGGACTTTTTTTATTTATACAAATGACTTCCAGAGTTGTACAGATTATAATCTATTAACGTCATCCTATAATTATAAATTTCTCTCTTAGAAAACGTGTGATGAAGAGCTTTCAAATCCATTTTATTGTTCGGTTTGGGACAATTTTTTTATTACTTTCTAAATTAACTTTTTGATACCAAAATTTTTATCAACATAGATCCAATTTAATTATTGTTTCATGCTAAAAATAAATAGAGCGACAAGCGACATAATTTTTAATTTAAATTGAAATATAAGACTTTGGGTATCATTGTGTTACTTTTTCTTTGATTTGATTATTATTTTTCTGTTGTCTTCTTACTTTATTTTAGAAATTTTTATGATGAAAGATGCTTTTTTGTAATCATAATAATTAAGTTGCTTTTTTTCTAATAAACTCAAACTATTTTTAAAAAAACCGCAACATAGCTGAAATAGGGTAAGTTATTACGTGTGGTATCAAGTTCGGACCATAATATATCGATGCATCCGGGTGACGTGGCGCATCTGGATTTGCCTCCGAACGAATCTGGATGCCGCACGTAATAATTTGCCCTAAAATAGAGCTTGCCATGGAACATAAATGCTCCAACTTGTCAATGGACATATCATCTATATGCTTTTTGCTTATTTTTCAATATACAATTGAATTATTCACTCCATATTTATCAAAATAGTTACAGCCTTCTTTTTCTTAGCATGCAGAATGTTTGTGCAATCGCATTAGAAAATTGAAAAAAAATAATAATAATAACAAATAAATCTACATAATAGTAACATTTCACACTGTGCAGCATCACAAGTTAAAAAATCTATTCCAAAGCATAATTTACAACATTCAAAATAGTTCCATCCTGCCCAATGCAAGCAAGCAACCCCTAAATTCACTCCCAAATGACACACTATCTTTGCAGCAGAAAGGCAGTTCCTACCAAACCCATCCAAAAAGCAAGCAGAGTCCAGAAGGCAGGATTCTTCGCTAATCTAACTGGGGGTCTCCACACCATCAAATCACCCAAGAAGTCCCTCAATGATGAAAGTTGGTTTGTAGTGCTAACAAACTTTTTCCCCTGGCCCCCATCTTTGTATTTGTCGCTCCAGGTTCCCGCGTATCTGTAGTATTTTACGCATCTTTAATCATATTTAACAAGCCATGACAATAAAGACTGACATGAATAGAGGTAAAACACTAGAAAAACCAGATAACTAAAGTAGCACAACGAATAGATTTATTGTTCTATGTGTAGTGCATAGGGCATAGGGCATGGGCATTAGGAGACCAATAAAAATGTGTCACGTCATTCAATTGCTGGGTACCCAGCTCGATACCCCTAGGTACACCTGGGTACCCAGTGCTTAACCGGACGATTCTCCCATCCAGTGTCCATACAGAATAAAAGCTCCAATGAATCGGGAGTGCTAGTTCAGCATTAACGAAAGCTCATGGTATACAAAAGATTCTTGACATATGTAAGAGGTTGAAGATAATTGATAAAAATTTTAATTTTTTGAAAAAAAAAATAATAATGTGTATTAACCCATGCAATTTCTCATTCCTCATTCATCTTTGTGTCGTCAACTCGGATGTGGATGAATTTTTCAAATTTTTCTTAAGTCGCCCAAAAATCACTTTCTTCTTTTTTCTTCGACTTTCTCTCTCCTGGACTTTCTCTCTCTTCAAAATAACTTCATTTCCCAAATACATCCATCCAGATTGTCCCGGACGATCCAATTTTGTCCCGGGACGATTTGCCCACTGGACAAATCTCGTATGTACGTATACAGTCCCTGGACGACTTGCCCTCTGGATATATTTCGTCTGGACGAAATCCATTTCGTCCCAGGATGAACTGCCCTGTCCCAATATTCCTACACAACCTGTACCAATCGTCCGGACGAACCTTGAAGGAAAAACAGGTTTCACACCACCTATTCAAAGCAAATAATAAAAAGTTGCCCCATTGACGTGTTTGTGAGTTTGCCTAAATGTCCCCAAGAAATATTAATTAATAATTTTTTTTTAAATATAACATTTTTAAATTTTATAATAAATGTAAATTTTTATAATAATTATTTATCATTTAAGCACCATTATAATATACCCACATGATAACCATATTTTTAAACAGATTTTTAATTATTTTTTTAATAATAAGATTAAAATTTTAATAATTAATTATATTTAATTATTTATCTATTTAATTTTTTTATTTAAACATACATCATCAAAAATCAACTTTTATCTAATTATTAATAATAAATAATATAACACTAATAATTTATAGATGTAAAAATATAATGTTAATTTGATATATAATTTATGATTATAAACACTATCTAAATATAAAATATAAATTAATAATAATTTATAATATTTTATACTAAATTTAATATAAATTAGTAATGATTCCTATTTTTGGGTTAGATGTTTGATCCGATTTTCCCCACCTTCAAATTATGAAATCTATTTTTTAAGTTTGGCGGAAGGGCCATTCAACGGTCTCAACCCGCGGCGCTCGCGCCTCTTTTAAATAGGAAAGAAAAACAGAACGGCTAATTCCAAAAAAAAAAAAGAACAGCTTCAGAGATCGCAGGAAATCCTCAACTCCAAATTTCTCTTCATAAAAAAGGTGCTTATCAATAATCTAATCCCATTGTTTCAATCTCTCTAACTGAATCCAGAAATCTATTTATTTATATCTTCCCAAATTATTCACAAATATAAAAAAAACAGAGATAAAATTAATCTATCCTTCCACACACGATTCACCCATAACAACCATGAACTTGTAATTAAAAGACGGTTTGGATTCATCGATCGTCATTAATTCCTATGATCTTCAGAGGCAGCATCGACGATGGCAAATTCGACATGTCTGCAACCGATGAAGGCGACCTCGAATGGGTCTTTTCAAGGTGACAGTCCGCTCGAATTTGCTCTGCCGCTAGCGATCCTCCAGATCTGCCTCGTCGTCATCCTCACGCGAACCCTAGCTTTCCTGCTCCGCCCCCTCCACCAGCCCCGCGTCATCGCTGAAGTCATTGTGAGTTTTATTGTTTCTTTATTCTTTCAGCCGAGAATTTTTCTTCGTAATCATCATCATTGCTATTAATGATCATTAAATTGAATTCTGTCATCTTCCCCTGTTTCTTCACATACTCTTTATTGATTTGGTACAGAAATTTATCCGTTTTTACAAATAAGAATGCTTCAGCTGATTACAGAAATTTCCAATTATTACATTGCAGAGATCATTTCTTACCTTCTAATGATATTTTCAAGAATTTTCTTCTCGTTATGTTAAGATTTGTGATGCAAAATACATTATGAGGAATTAAGAAAATTTCTTTTATTTAAAATTAATAAAACTCAGAAAATTATACGTAATGTTAATTCTAATATAAAATCAAAAAAAAAATTCGTATCATTTTTGAGCTGATAGATTTATAGCTATGATGCTGTTGATGATGAGTTATATGTACCTAAGATGATGGGTTAATACACATTATTTTTTTTTACAAAAAATTAAAATTTTTATCAATTCTCATCAATATCTTACACATGTCAACAAGAATCTTTGGTATACCATGAGCTTTCATTAATGCTGAACTAGCACCCCCTATTCATTGGAGCTTTTCTTCTGTAGGGACACCGGACAAGAGAACCGTCCAGTTAAGTACTAGGTACCTAGCGAGGTACCCAGCAATGGCGTGACGTGCCGCTTTTTTATTGGTCTCCGGATGCCCTCTGCACTCCGCACAGAATAATAAATCTATTCATTGTGCTGCTTCAGTTATCTTGTTTTTCCATTAATTTACCTTATTCATGTCGATCTTTATTGTCCTGGCTGGTGAAATATGATTAAAAATGAGTAAAATACTATAGATACGCGGGAACCTAGAGCGACAAATACAAAAATGGGGGTCAGGGAAAGAAGTTTGTTAGCACTACAAACCAACTTCCATCACCGAGGGACTTCTTCGGCGACTTCATGGTGTGGAGACCCCAGTTGGATTAGAGAAGAATCATGCCTTCTGGACTCTGCTTGCTTTTTAGATGGGTTTGGTAGGAACTGCCTTTCTGTTGCAAAGATAGTGTGTCATTTGGGAGTGAATTTAGGGTTTGCTTGCTTGCAGTGGGCAGGATGGAACTATTTTGAATGTTGTAAATTATGCTTTGGAATAGCCTTTTTAACTTGTGATGCTGCACAGTGTGAAATATTACAATTCTGTAGATTTATTTATAATTATTTTTTTCAATTTTCTATTACAATTGAACAAACATTCTGCATGCTAAGAAAAAGAAGGTTGTAACTATTTTAATGAATATGGAGTAAAGAATTCAATGGTATATTGAAAAACAAGTAAAAAGCCCATAGATGATATGTTCATAAACAAGTTGGAGCATTTATGTTCCATGGCAACGCTCTATTTCAGGGCAAATTATTACCTTCAGCATCCGGATTTGTTCGGAGTCGAATCTAGATGCGTCATGTTACCCCGACCCCGGTGCATTCGGGGGTGACGTGGCGCATCCGGATTTGCCCCCGGATGGTCCGGACACCGCACGTAATAATTTGCCCTATTTCAGCTATGTTAAGGGGAGGTTTTAGGAGTGCTAAGGTGAAATTAGTCCTTTTTGTATATCTTTGTTCAGTATTTGGTTAACATTGTTCTGCATTAATGCTGTCTTAGTAAAAGAGCTAAGGTAAATAAAAGTATAATAATGGAAAAAAAGAGTATAAACCGATATATTATGGTTTTACCACCAACTGATCTTTATTCACCCATCGGGTTTTACCTTCACTAATTCAAGGCGTAGAAGTCTTTCTCATAACACATCTATTCACAAGTTAGAACTATGCTACTCTTAGGGGCTGTTTGGTTGCCTGAAAAAGAAATACAGTGTAAAGTAAATGCAATGTAAAGTAAATGTAATGCATTGCGAATACTTTGAACTTGTTTGGTTGTTTGCAAAATAAATGCAGGAGAATTGTTTCCCTTGTTTGGTTAGTTATATCCAAAATAAAGTAAAAGCATTTTTTTAAATAATTTATTTTGGCATTAAAACAAGTGTATTCATTTATTTCACGATAATATTATAATACTACTAGATGTTGTTGAAAATTAGAAAGGATTAAGAGATGAACTTTGAGCATCAACCTTTCACACAAAAAACCATATAAACATAAAATTTCAGTTTGCATACAATTTCTACACAACTTTGCTGTAAATTAAATTTCTTTAAATTGTAATTTAGATTAATTCTATTTCACGGATATATATTTTTTCTCAACTTCAATTCCCATACAACTCCAGTGCATAAATGTTAGTGATGTGTGGATATTTGATTCTCAATCAAAGGATATAGAATCCTTACTTTGTCTAATTTGTGTTTTCTTCTAACAATCATGAGAATCAAACAATGCAGGTCATCGAGCACATAGAAGAGGATCAAGTTTGTTTGTTTGGTGATGTCGTCCTAAGCTTCTTCCGTCCAGGAGTACTCAAAGTTTAAACACCCAACTTTGATTACAACCCAATTATTCAGAGATCCTCAGTGCCAGGCAGGGAGGATACAGATTATAAAGTCAGAGTTATATTTTTTATAGATCTACCCATCTCAATAGATTCAATACGTTTTCAGCTTATATCTAGTTATCTGAAGGGCAGACTTCAGCATTCAACTACATTCATAATTACCAACTTTAAAAAAATGCAGAATAATCAAAACAACAAAATAAACTCATGTCTTTTTTTATTTTCACAAGCTTTTCATTTTTCATACAGTTGGTCAGAATATTATTTGATCTGGCAACAACAATACTACATAGAATAATAAGATTTATATTTATGCACATTAATTATTAATGGTGTTATTGCATTGACTTTGCACCGGCAAAAAATATCAACCAAAATATTTATTTAATTTTATTCTCAAAGCTAACACTGTAGTACTGAATGACCCGAAGTCATTCGACCATTTCTCTTATAGAGAAACTATGCAGACTCTTCCCTCTTGGCAAATCAAAGGCATTACATCCACAGAGAACCTCAAGGAGTGAAGAAGGTGCTGATACAGTCAAAGCAATTGCAGCGTCTCTTCAAACCGTTCAAAGGGGGGAAGGAAAGCAGACACGGGAATTTGGGAAAAGTGCAATTCGAAACCCTAACCTCTGATTATGCTTCATACTTCAGAGAATACTATAACAGAAGCTCCTCCATCTCACCGCAAAAAAGAGAAATAATACAAGGTTTGAGCAGGATTAAACGCTTAACATAAATCTCATCGCGGAATAAATCTGGATTTTTGTACCAATTCCTGTAGTTCGAAGGATTGACGGGATTTGGCCGAAGAAGCTCGCGAACGGGAGAAAGTTACCTTCACAACTAGCGAGCTGCCGTCCTTACTTCCGATGAAAATGTCGCAGCTTCCGATCTGACAGGAGAAGGGATCGTCGTCGAAGGAGCGAAGTCGAACGAGAACGAAGGAGCCGAAAAAGCCACTCGTGCAATCTTACACCTCCTGCGAAGCAATGAAGCCGAACAACAACAACCATGAAAAAAAGCATTTCGTCGAGAGAATTTAGAACCCGCTCAATTTGAGCGGGTTTCTATTTCGCGAGAAACACTTACCGTAATACACAGATAATGCTTTGGAGTATTTCCTTTTCTTCCACTCAAAATAAACCAAACAACCTAATTTAGCAAATGCATGTAATTGTTTTACTTTACCCTCCTAATACATCATACCAAACAGCCCCTTAGTGAAACCCGATGGGTAATCAATATTTACTTCAAGGCGTGCTGCTAGTCACTCATAGCATAACTCACTAGATAACCGTGTAAGAGTTTCTTCATGGTATTAGAGTGATAAGCCTCACCGCCTATTCTTCCAAGTGGTCGATCAAGCCTCCTCCTATGCTATTCCTCCAACCTCCTATTTGTTTGCGTCAATGGCTGAATTTGTTGTTCAATCCCTCTCAAGTTCCTAATGTCTAATCTCAAACTTATTGTTAATTTACAACTCAACAATGAAATCTACGCCATTTGGAGTTTATAGATATACAAAATGACTTTGAAGGATACCTTACCGGACATTAGGCTTGCCCCAGCGAATCCTCTATCCATCCCGACCACCATTTGTGGCACCTTATATATCAAAATATTGTTTCCGCCCTATTCTCCATAATCTCTCCCTATGTGTTACTCTACATTCTTCATCTCTCCAATGTGCACGAAATCTGGTTCACATTGGCGAACCGACTTCAACTTACCAACCGATCGATGGATTCAACTGAAGATTGAACTTCACAAAATACATATGAAGGACAACACCATGAACCAATACCTTGCCCAAATCAAAACTCTAGTCGATAATATTGCTGTCGTTGACTCACATGTTGATTTCGAGGACATTATGTTGTATATCCTCAATGGCCCGCCATGCACCTACAACTTCAAAGCCGCCATCCGCACCACTCTACAATCTATCAGCCTTGATGTCATGCACTCGCTTATGTGTAGTGAGGAAATCAACATTCAGCATGAATCTCAAAGGGAAATTGCACATTCCTAGGATCACCTTGCTCTCTACTTAGGCCGCACAAGAGCTTTCTGCAGAAAGCCCAACTTAGCCAGTCGGACTCGCGGATCCCTTTGTTAGCCTCTCAACAACACCGACAAACGTCCTCCACCCATTAACACCAATCCATGCACAACTTGTCAGATATGCCAAAAATAGGACACACTGCTCTTACATGTTGGCATCGTTGCAAGCTCCAATACACAACCTCCTCGTCAGAACCATCGCGAGCCCAACTCTCCCAACCTCAAAACACCTCAACAACCAAATGGGTATTTGACTCAGGATCCTCATCACACCTAACTGCCGACCCACTCAATCTCCAGCAGCCCACGTCCTAGTTCAGCCCAGACTCAGCTTCCATATCAAATGGTAGTTCTCTATCCATTCAAGACCAAGGTCAAGCTATACTGCCTCTACCTAACATTCCACGTAAGCTCCTCATACATAATTTTCTCCATGTACCCTCTCTACCTCACAATTTGCTTTCCATTCACAATTTAACATCCGATAATCATTCCACCATTTCTTTCGAAGCTCATTGTTTCACAATTCAGGATCTAGTGGACAATCAAATCCATTATCGTGGACAAACCCATGACGATCTCTACTCGATATCCACCATTAACCACACTCCAGCAATTGCGCTTCACTCAAGGCCCACCTCCACATCCTTATGGCATGGACGCCCGGGTCACCCTCACTATGGCGTCATGCAACTTTTAGCAAATTTTGTTACGGCTATGTGTATCTCTCCTATTTCATTTTTATGCAAGTCCTGTAATATGGCACCCCTCTATACTTTTCTTATGCTACCATCATTAGGGATACACAACAATCCTTCATAACTTGATTTTGTATTAATGCATTGCCTAAATTTTGGAAAATTCAACCTCTTATAATTCAAATTATTATTAATAAAAGCTATTCCAACTCAGCTAAGGAACTATTTGGGACTGTTGCGGCATTTTTAAAAATTGTTTGCGAGTTTATTATGGAGAAAACAACTTAATTATTATGATTACAAAAAATCATCTTTCATCATAAAAATTTCTAAAATATGATAAGAAAATAAAAAAATAATAATAATAAAATCAAATTCTGATATTTGTCAAAGAAAAAGTAGCGCATAATAAGACCTAAAGTCTTATATTTCCATTCAAATTAAAAATTATGTTTCTTGTTGCTCTATTTATTTTTAGCATGAAACAATAATTAAATTGGATCTATGTTGTCCTCTCTCATCTTCGTGACATTGTAGATATTGGATAGCGGTGCTCTGCACGATATAGGCTTCGTTTAGGACGATTTTTTTTACTATTTTTTAAAATATTTTTTGAAGTATAAATTTTAGTTCCAAAAAGTTAATTTAGAAAGTAATAAAAAAACTGTGCCAAACCGAGCAATAAAATGGATTTAAAAGCGCTTCATCACACCTTTTCTCAGCGAGAAATTTATAATTATAGGATGGTGTTTATACATTATAATCTGTACAACTCTGGAAGGCATCTATATAAATCGAAAAAGTCCAATCTGCAATACATATTAAAAAAAAAGGCCCCTAATTACATTTTAATGGAAAATGAATTTCTCATATCAACATCTCCCAACCAGAGAAATAAAAAATTCAAATTAAATCCGAAAATCAACAGAATCCAATACTTTAATGAAACATTCATCAATATTCAATCTCGCATTTGCGAACCTTAAATATATAAAGAAAGAAAAACCATTAAACTAACACGACCAGACCAACCACTGCCTCAGCCAAAATATTCATACCAGTACTATACATAAATTTTTTTTTGAACTGCATATCAGGATCTGCATATAACTAATTATATTAATGCGCAATCAAAGCTGATTAAACTCTCCATCGTCGGAGCCACCACCGGCGTGTGGAGTATCCGGCGAAAGTGCCTCTTCAGCCACCTCTTCAACCAACAGACTCGCCACCGCATCCTGCTCTTCGTGCTGCCTGATCACTAGCACCGATGCAGCCGTCGTGTTACACGCCGCCATGAAACTCCCCACCGGACCGAGCTCCGAGCATTCGATCCGGTCAGCAAGCTGTATCACCGGCGCCCTCTGCCCAACCAAAAATAGATTGCATCTCTCCACCCCCTTAATGGCTGATACGATTTCCTCCTCCGCCACTCTCTCCTCAATCCTCACCGATCCCAAACCGCTTTCCCGCAATCGTACAATGCATTCACTCTCATCGGACGGGACGAAGCAGAGTACGGTGAGTACAATTTCAGGGTGCTCTGCCATGCGGAGCCCGTACGCAAGCGATTCCCGGTCATCCGAACCACCGAAGAACAGGACGGCAACGGAGTACGAAACCTCGCTGGCGGAGCACATCGTGCCACCTCTACAGGATATATTGGAAGAACAACCATCGCAGAAGGTGAAGTAACTTCCAAAACAACCTATGCCAAATAAGAGTTGCCAATTAATTAGTCAAGCAAGCAAGATGTGCAACTCAATATGTTTGAAATTACAAGTTCTTCATACCATTCATTGCATAATGAAAAAATGGACCAACTAAAATCTTCAAAATCAGCCAAAGGAACATCTACGAAAAGATGTTTAACATAATAGAGAAAAGTTGGAAAAGAATTTTCGGACCTTAGACAAAGCATGCATTGCCTAACATATTAGTGACAACTGGCATCACAAAACAAAGAATGCACTGCTTAAACTCCATCACTTTAAAATAGCTTACACATACAGTAAAAAAATAGTGACAGACTACTATATATATATATATATATATATATATATATATATATATATATATATATATATATATATATATATATATATATATATATATATATATATGCAGCTTTGGTCCCACAGAATAACAGTATTGTGGGAATATTATAACATGGTGAATAACTAGGCCGCAGTGTTGTTGACAGCAGCGGCGGACATGGCCATGCGTCCGATGTCGGTGGTGAGAAGCTTTAGCTCGGCGAGGATTCGAGCGAGTACAGGGAAGGCGGTGATGGACAGAGCGACGCTCATGAAGACAAGGAAAGCGGGGCCGCGAACGCCTTCGGCGATGGTGTTGCGGAGGACTAAAGAGGTGCCGATGCCGAGGAGGAAAGGCAGAGAAATGCCGGCGACGACGATGGAGAGGGCACATTTTCCGGTGCGGCGGAGGGAGTTGAGGCCGATTTCGAGACCCACCAGGAAGAGGAAGAAGAGGAGGCCGATGTTGGCAAGCGTGTCGAGCACTGTCAAGCTCTGTTTGGGAAATATGGCGTTCAGGAACGCTTTGTTGCGGCCCAGCGCCGACGGGCCTAACAGAATTCCGCCCTGCAATTACACAGATTATTAGATCATCTCCAACCGAATGCCAAACGAGCGTATGCCGTCCGTCCGTCGCTCCAACCGAACGCAAAAATTTTCGTCATATACTTGCAGGTGAACAGTGTGACGCCAATATTGGCGTCGCACTGTTCACCCACGCCATTTTACTCTCTCAACCGGTAAAACGCGCGAAAGGGAGAAGATCGTTACCTTCAAAAAAAACCCCTAAAATGACATTCGATTGGAGAAGCACCACGCCATTTTGGAGTTCTGCGTTATTTTGCCGTAAATTTGGAGTTCTCCATCTCCAACGGAGAAATCCATTTTTCATGAGAAAAAATAACGCAAAACTCCAAAATGCCGTAGTGTTGTTCCTAATATTTGAGATTTGAGTTTCTCATATTTGAGATGCGTGTGAGTTTGCTTTGTTGGCCTAAATGTCCACAATAAAATATTAATTAATAAAATTAATTTAAATATGACATATTTAAATTTTAAAATAAATATTTACCCACCATCATAACATACCACATGATCACCTTATTTTTAAACAGATTTTTTATTTATTTGTTTAAAAATTAGATTATTTTTAGATTAATTATATTTAATTATTTATTTATTTAATTTTTATTTTTAAAATATACATCATCAAAAATCAACTTTTATCTATTTATTAATTATAAATAATATAACACTAATAATTTATAGATGTAAAAATATAATGTTAATTTGATATATAATTTATGATTATAAATTTTATCTAAATATAAAATATAAATTAATAATATTTTTTTAAAATTTTATATTAAATTTAATATAAAAGTAGTAACGTTTCCTATTTTTGGGTTAGATGTTTGATCCAATTTTCCCCACCTTCAAATTATGAAATCTGTTTTTTAAGTTTGGCGGAAGGCCCAATTAACGGTCTAAACCGCGGCGCTCGCGCCTCCTCCTTTAAATAGGAAAGAAAAACAGAACGACTAATTCACAAAAAAAAAGAACAGTTTCGGAGATCGCAGGAAATTCTCAGCTCCAAATTTCTCTTCATAAAAAGGTGCTTATCAATATTCTAATCCCTTTTTTTCAATCTCTCTCACTAAATCCAGAAATCTATTTCTTCATATCTTCCAAAATTATTCACAAATTACAAAAAAAAACAGAGAAACTAATCTATCCTTCCACACGTGATTCATCCAAAAAAATCATGATTGTAATTAAAAGATTGCTTGGATTCATCGATCGTCGTTAATTACTGTGATCTTTAGAGGCAGCATCGACGATGGCGAATTCGACATGTCTGCAGCCGATGAAGGCGACTTCGAACGGGTATTTTCAAGGCGATAGTCCGCTCGATTTCGCTCTGCCGCTAGCGATCCTTCAGATCTGCCTCGTCGTCGTCCTCACGCGAACCCTAGCTTTCCTGCTCCGACCCCTCCACCAGCCCCGCGTCATCGCTGAAATCATTGTGAGTTTTCCTGTTTCTTTATTCTTTTAACCGAAAATTTTTCTTCGTAATCATCATCATTGCATTAATGATCATTAAATTGAATTCTGTCATCTTCCTCTGTTTCTTAAAATACTCTTTATTCATTTGGTACAAAAATTTATCCTTTTTTGCAAGTAAGAATGCTTCAGCTGATTACAGAAAATTCCAATTATTACATTGCAGAAATCATTTCTTACCTTCTAATGATATTTTCAAGAATTTTCTTCTCATTATGTTAAGATAAGTGATGCAAAATACATTATGAGGAATTAAAAAAAAAATCTTTTAAAAAAATTTCGTATCATTTTTGAGCTGATAGATTTATAGCGATGATGCTGTTGATGATGAGTTATATGTACTTAAAATATTCTTTATTGATTTACTGTAAAAATTTATCATTTTTTGCAAATAAAAACTCTTCAGCTTATTACAGAAATTTCCAATAAATACATTGCAGAGATCATTTCTTACCTTCTAATGATCTTTTCAAGAATTATCTTCTCGTTATATTAATAAGATATGTGATGCAAAATACATCATAGGAATTTAAAATCAAGAATTTTTTTCGTAGATTATAGTGATGATGTTATTGATGCAATAATAAACTATGTAATTGCAGGGCGGCATTCTGTTAGGGCTGTCGACGCTGGGCCGCAACAAAGCGTTCCTGAACGCCATTTTCCCCAAAAAGAGCTTGACAGTGCTCGACACGCTCGCCAACATCGGACTTCTCTTCTTTCTCTTTTTGGTGGGTCTCGAAATCGACCTCCACTCCCTTCGCCGCACCGGAAATCGAGCACTCTCCATCGCCGTCGCCGGCATTTCTCTGCCTTTCCTCCTCGGCATCGGCACCTCTGTTGTCCTCCGCAACACCTTCACCGACGGCGTTCGCGGCCCCGCTTTCCTTGTCTTCATGGGCGTCGCTCTGTCCATCACCGCCTTCCCTGTACTTGCTCGAATCCTCGCCGAGCTGAAGCTTCTCACCCTCGACATTGGCCGCATGGCCATGTCTGCCGCTGCTGTCAACGACGTCGCCGCCTGGATCCTCCTCGCTCTCACCATTGCCCTTTCAGGCTCTCGATCACCGCTCGTGTCCCTTTGGGTACTCGTCACCGTCGCTACCTTTGTCTCCATTGCGCCCAAGAGCTATTGAACCACTCCTTAACCATCTACCCTCTGTAATCATAGGTATTTTTATGATATGGAATTATATCACCAAAAATACAAGCCAAAAATATCTAGTGCTTGCGAGATAAACTTTTCAAATTCCCTCCCAAATTTAGTTTTCTATGGTAAGTAATTAAAGTGGAATTAATCTCATTTGCTCTTCTTTCCCGCCGCCAACCCTAGTGGGGCCCACTGGCTCAGCCGGTCTATCATACTTTTTATTCTAATAATATTTTTTCAAGATAAATAGATATTACATAACTAACTTCATGCTAATTTAGTTATATTTTGATGTGAAATATTAATGAGACTGATTAAAAAACATAAAAACTTGTTTTTAGTTAAGTATGAAATTATTTCTTTCATTTTATATCATAAAAAAATTAAATATATAAATTTAAGCTTAGGCCTCATTACATAATATCAAGTAATTATGCTTTTTAAAATATTGTTAATAGCTGATATTCAATAATATTTATTTACCAATAAGAAACATAAGCATGAAATAGTCACATAGAATCTCAACCTAAAAAATTTGTAAATCATATCGAAATTCAATTGATTTAGACCTAGAGAACTTGCACAATCACTTGCAAAACATATATATATATATATATATATATATATATATATATATATATATATATATATATATAATATATAATAAATGCTAGAAAGGAAATCATATAAAATTATGGAACAAATTAGGGAAAATGATTATATGTTAGAAATTTAGAGAAATTCTAATATTAGTTTTAGTTTTCACCTATCTAGTTTGATTTTATGTCATGATCATACCGTGGAACCTGTCATTTGGTCTGACAGAACTTACCAAATTCGACAATGCCACTTATTTCACTAATGAGAAGCCACAACAACAGGGGGATGTAGTCATGTAGTCGTATAGAGAGAGAGAGAGAGAGAGAGAGGCATCGCGGCAGCTATTATCCATGAAGGGTGATATCGCCCGCTGCCCTTACTAGTATTTCTAGGAATTGCCGGGTATAGGTGTCATTTACAACCATACTCCCACCGAGGGAGCCTAAAGGGCCGCATTCTTCACAGGAAAGTAACAAGGCTGAGGATAAAATATCTCGGTGTTTGTTGGAAGCCTTAAAATAAAAAGAGAAGACATGCGTTGCTTTTTGCAACCAATATACCCTTTCAAGATGCAGTTCGATACAAGAACGCCAACAGAGAGGGAGAAACGAAGAAGGAAGTCAGTGTAAAAATGTTAACCTGTTAGTGTAGTAGTTTTCAAAATATGCATTTAACGGAGCGTAGAAAGTCAGTGTAAAAAATGTTAAGCAATTAGTGTAGTAGTATTTAAAAAATGCATCCAACGGAGAGTACAAAATCTCGCATAACACACAGAAGAAAGTGGTGATAAAAAAGAAGTAGAGAGAGAACCAGGAGAAGCAGCCATCACTCCCTTGAAGTCGGTACTGCACGGGATTCGTCAAGCGAGGGGGCAACAAAATGTTGAGGTCTGCTATATGGGGGCCAGAGGACGACGTCGCCGCTGCCGCCAGCGACAGAAGAAGCCCGACGATCACAACAGCCAGCGGAACCATTTTGCAATGGCAACGTAAGAAACAGAGGATCACGCTTAACAGAATAAAGATAAACCCTAAGGGGCTGTTTGGTATCGGATTTACAGCGGGATTTAAGTCGGATTTACGCTAAATCCAGCCAAACGGTTTTTGTGCGCGCGTTAAATCCCGGGATATCTATCATAATATGATATCTATCATAGCATTTATATTCTTATTAAAATAACACATGATAAGTTATTAATAAAATACTTATGAAAATAATACCCTAATTATAGTATTCATAATTATAATTTATCAGTCTTAATTAAAATTAGAATTAATAAGTAACTCATGTTTAAAACACAAATGTATGAACTCAAGTTGATTTTATTATGTTTTATGCCATGATCTTGATGATTTTGATTTCATAAATATCTCCTTTAAATTTAAATCCCTAACCGTCATAAATCCTTATATATGTTACCAAACAGTTTCTCAGGATTTAATATTTGACATACCAAACGGTTTTTAGGATTTAACACATTTTGGATTTAATAAATCCGGATTTACATGATTTATTAAATCCCACTAAAGTTAAATCCCACTTGTTGCCAAACAGCCCCTTAATAGTTAAAATTTAGCACTTCAGTGGATGCTGGGTGGAGTGAGCTCGTGCTTCGAGTGAGCGAGGAAAACCCAAAAACGGCATGACGTTCCCGGCTAAAGGCAACGCCTTTCCTTTTGTAAACCCTACTTTTAATACAAGAAAGAATACAATAAAAAAAAATTGGCAAGTAGCATTTAGTCAATCTTATACATTCGAATTTTACTAAGGGTGTTAAATTTTAAAAAATTATTTGGTAAATAAAATATTAAATTTTGATAAATTTTATGAATTATTTGATAATATAGTTCAGTATTTAAATTGATTAGTTCATTAAAAACTTATATTTAAATTATATTTTAAATTTATGATGATTTTTTTCTTTTATATTTTTAATTTAATTTATATTTTAAATATGAGCTACTTATTAGTTCAATTTTAATTGATGTTAATAGGTTACAATTATAAATAAAAGGATTTACATACATGTTACTTTATATCAGGCTATTTACATATCTAACATTCAAAATTTTGATATTTTTTGCATATTACTCATAGATTAAATATGGATGCAATGAATGAAACATTAAAGTATATATGATGGCCCGAGTGGTATGAATGAAATATAGAAGTGGCATATTTGATACTAAAGTTTTTTATGGTTGGTTGGCACGAAATATTAAAATTTTGGGTGTTAAATATATAAATAGTATGATATAAAATGGTATGTATGTAAATCCCCATTATAAATAATATAATTTGAAGTTAACTTAATTATATAATAACTTAACTAATGATTTAATTCTGAAGTAGAGTAATAATTATCTAATTAGTTATATAGGTGTTATTTAAAAAAATACTTTGAATACTAATAACTCTAATAATTATTTAATTAATTATTTAAGTATTATTTAAAATAACTAATTATTTAATTACAACTTATAATAATATTATTTAATAAATTATTATGTGTTTTTTTAATAAGCTTTTAATTACTAATTATGTTAATAATTATTTCATTAATAAATAAAATATTATATTATTAATGAATTAATTAATTAATATTTACACCACTAATTATCTAATTATTTATTTGTGTTTCAAATTATATCAATTAAGCTAATTAGATAAATTCTTTTTTTTTTTCTAGTGTTTCGAACCCTCACATTAATTAGATAAATTCCTAATTATGAATAAGGTAATGTCTAGGGTTTGCTTTTTCCCTTATTCCTAATTTTCACTTATTCTAATTATTCTTATATATCATTGCCTAGAGGTCCTTAGTAATGCCTAGGTTTGCTTTTTCTCGTATACATTTCATCAGTATTAAAATTTGCCTACTTCGCTGAGGTAGGGTTTTGAACAAAGCCACAAAAACTTCTTTGTCTCCTTCGCCAACGTTCCCTTTATGTTGGATCAACATTCCTCCTTCGCCTCCCAATGCTCGCTTGCTAGAAAGGTGACCAACTTTCTCCACTTTCTTGCACTTCTTTGGTTGAACCCCAAAAATCTAGCAAACTCCTAAATTCGATAAATATGAGATTTATGATAAAAAGAGCAAAACTAATGATTTATTTTACCTTGAGATTTAACACCTCAAATCCCACATGGCAGGATTTAGTAGAAATACTTCTAAAATCTTGCATAAATCATATAGCAAAATAGCCTTATCCTTGTTTATAAGAAGTGTATATTTATTTAAGTTTACATAAATTTTAGGTAGGGGTGTCAATTCGGGTCAACCTGTCGGGTTCGGGTCGAACCCGACCCGACCCGGATGTAAACGGGTCAACCTGAACCCGACCCGTTTTTGCAAACGGGTCGGACATTTCAACCCGGATCCGACCCGGGCGGGTTGCCGGGTTGACCCGACCAGACCCGCGACCCGGTAGCAGCGCGGCAACGGCAGCGGCAGCGGCAATGGCATGCGGCGGAAGCGGCACGCGGCAGCGCGGGGCAGGCGCTGGGCAGGCGGGCAACGGGCAACTCAGGCTGGGGCAGCGAGCAGCGGGCGGGAAATTTCAAATTTTTTAAAAATAAACGGGTTGTCGGGTTGACCCGACCCGACCCGTTTTATCAAACGGGTCGGGTCCAACTCGGATTTTTCGGGTCGGGTCCAGCTCGGGTTTTCGGGTCGGGTCAAAAGTTGACACCCCTAATTTTAGGGATTCACATAAAGAATATATAAAAAAAAATAAAAGTATCTGATGCGGACTAGAATATACGCAGCGGTAGAGTAAAAATATAACGTCTTAACAATATACGTATATCCAGCACATCAACAGATAATTAAGGGAGAGAAACACCAGGAACTTTTTTACGTGAAAACCCGAAAAGGGAAAAACCACGGGGCCTGGCCCAGATGAGAAATTTCCACTATATCTGGATTGGTTACAACGTGATTCGCTCCTTTACTTGGAGATGCTAGAATCACAGTAAGTTAATAACATACAAAAATTTGGCGATGATTGATAAACCGACCAAATAAGGCAGTGGTTGGCAAGAAAACCGGCGTGATCGGCAGGAACTCCGGCGATGGTTGGCAGGAAAACCCGTGGTCGGTAAGAAAACCCGGCGGTGGTTGTCAGGAACTCCAACGGTGGTCGGCAGGAAAACCGGCGGTGATCGGTAGGAACTCCGGCGGTGGTCGGCAGGAACTCCGGTGGTGGTCGGCAGGAACTCCGGCGGTGGTCGGTGGCAAGAGTGCTCCCAAATTCCTCCCTTCCTTCTCCTCCTCTTTTTTTTTTCTCATGAGAAGAGTGGGGGGCTATTTATAGTTTTTTGAGAGTGGCATGACTTGTAAATATATGAAGGATCAAGGGTAAGTGGGAGGGTTGGATGGACGGCCGATGTTGAATCCTTTATCATGACCGTTCATTGGACATTTGAAGACCTTGATGACATCAGAATTTGACGACTTGGGCCGTTGGATTCGTCTCGTCGAGACGTTCGATTCGAGTATAAGCTCGTGAAAATCGGAGACCGTTGGTAACTCAAATTGTGGTTCGAATCTCCCAACAGCGCTTTGGGTCTTGATTCAGACTCATTTGGGCTCGGATTGGGTTGAGTTTGGTGTCATTGGGTTCGTGTTTCCGAGACGCTCAGTTTGACTATAAGCTCGCTAAAATGGAGTCCATATGCTCTTGAATTTAATCTTTAAGTTTCCAACTCAATTTGCTTTAAGATTTGTGCATGATCAAGATAATTTTCTTATATGTATCAGTTGCCCCCCTATTTCGGATGTCGAAGCTTACAAAGTCCGAAAATATATATTTGCAGCTTTCATAGTTGCTTGTGACTGATAATTTATTATGATGTTTAGCTTAAAATAAATTGGACTTTTACCTTGTTTTTGCTAATAGGTTATTATTATACCTATTGAATAAATTATATATATATATATTGAATAAATTGATTTATAAAATAAGTTGATATTCATGATATCACCTGAATCATCATAAATACTAGGCATTATTTAAAAGATTTTCTGCTTATTATAACTTTTGAGAAGTAAAAATTAATGTTAAATTGTTTTAGACAATCAAATACTAGATTGAGATAACGTGTATAGTAATGAATAACATAACGTGCATAGTAATTGTTTTAAACCAACCGTTCAAGCCATTTTCAAGGTTTCGGCAAGTGCCGTCTCGATGCATTCAATATAAATTGTAATTATTATATTTTACTTTACATTTAATTTAACCTTTTAAATTCTAATAAAATTTTTAAGAATTTTATGGAATGACTTTTCATCTACCCCACCTTTCTTCCTATAAATACCCCTTTAGAGGTGGAAGAAATCACAATCTCTGTGTCATTCCAAGCCCTCCCTTTGGATTGATAGCTCGGAGATTGTCAGCGGCGATCAAAACCTTACTCTCTTGTGCCGGTCCAAGCATTCCTCTGGATTGGTAGCTTGGAGGGCGCTGGCATTTGTTAGTCTTTTTCAAATTTGGAGACAAATATGGCCGACAACCCATATTTAATAATCAACGAAGATCCTTGGATACAAACAAAGAGGACTTCGTTCAAAAATCCGAGAATACTCTGGTAATAATTTTGACTTTCTTCGCTCAAGAGTCTTGATATCTTATTTCATCAAAACTAAATTTCTTTAGTGAAGATTGACGATGCCTCAAAAATTATTCCTTCTGCCATGATGGTGATAGGAGGAGATCTGATGATGTTGCATCCATCATTACGTCCGATAGCTTAGCAGCAATTCGCAAGAAATTCATGTGCCGAATGAGGTGTGATTATTGCTCCAAAGAGAACCGACAGGGCACATGCCCCCCACTAGGATTTGTAGCAGTATATGAAATGACAATGCGTGCTGGTTTGGGTTTCCTCCAGCACCCGAGTTACTCGAAATTTCAAAGCATGCGCGTTGCTTTACCCCCAATTTTTATGTAGAGCGATAACAATTATAGTGGGCTGACAGTATTTTTTAGAGAACAGTGGAGCGTCTCTAACCGTAGAACATCTGTCAAAAATGTGTAAATTTACAATGATTCTTATGGCCGATTTCGTGCCGAGCCAATAAGAAATGGTTGGATTTTGTAACGAGGGACCCTTCAAAAAATTGGTGTAACTCATTCTTTTGTTGAAGAATGAGGTGGGTCTTCCTGAAAAATGGGATAAATTGAAAGAGTTGCCAAGCTCTTTACATGTAGGAGAGGAAGATATTTTGAGAATTTTGAATTTTCCTGTATCGGAAATCTTCAACAGGAACTACGTTATATTAGTCGATGTGTGACAGAGGAATCTCTTTTTAAAGTTGGCCTTTCATTCAGGCAGGAAGATCCCATGCAATTCGGTTAAAAAATCTGAGAAGGTTCGTGAAATAACTTCTACCGCTCTTAAGCGTCCAGCAAGCCAACCTCAGAAAGTCAAAAGTAACTGACCTTCCCATCTAAAGAAGAGGAAATAAATGATAAAGCGACCCACCGGAGATGATGGGGGAGGTAAGGAAGCTGCATGTTTCCTGACTATCGATACAATTCTCTTGATTCAGATATTGAAGCTCGGTCTTCAAGAATACATATTCCAGAAGATGTATTGAAGCATACTTGTAGCGGGCTACGACATGCTAAGAATCGTGAGTAATTTCAATCTCTTTCCTCTTCTTCTTCTATTTTTTTTTTTTTTTTTTTTAACATATTTAAATTTCTTATTACAGATGATTCAAAAGATGGTTGGAATCCCGATTTGAATCAATTTTGAATAATTGGAAGATGAATTTGTAAAAGTTAAATATTTACAGGAGAGTATAAACGAAGATTGGATGCAAAGATTAAAGAAATATCATCCTTGGAGAGCCAATGACAGAATGTAGAACTGAATTGGCAACAAATCCAACATCTCTCTCTCTTCCAAAATCGAGAAGCTGACCTTTCTCGCCATGAGTTGATTGAGGCTCATGCAGAAATTAACCAGCAAAAAGAAGCTTTGAAAATGCTTGCATAGAGAAGAAAGCTCTTGAGAAAGAGAACAAGAAGTTACAAGATCATCTTCAACAAAAAGAAACGATCACTTTGGATATTGAAGCCACATCATTGAAGGCCATTGAAGAATTCAAGAAGTCTGCAATATACATCAAGAGATTCAAAGTCGTGCTCAAGAGGCTTATGAAAAGATATTGATATTGAAGTAAAGGATCTGGAGCGTCAGAATCTCGAAGAAGCTTTACCGTGGTTTCCTGAAAGTGTGTTCGGTTGGTTAACCGTAAGACTGGGGTTGATATTGAAGGGCTCACCCCAAGTCAAGCATCTGAGGATCTCTCCAGATTCGGGCGATGAAGATATTGAAAGTGAACTAGAAAAGGTTCTTTTTTAGCGATATATGATATTGCATAAGTGTTTATTACTGTTTGTATTTCATCTATTTTCTTAGAGATTTTTATATATCCTTTTTGTTTCTAAGATGTATACTCTAGTTTATATATTAATTTTATGAAATATTAAAGTTTTAAATTCTCTTAGAATTTATTGATTTATAAGTTTAAGTGAAAAATATTTTATTATTTATTTATTTAAAAGAAATAAGAGACATCCTTTTAGATGTTTAACCTAATCTAAGTTGTGCTGTTAAATTACTGCTTGAAGACAATTACTTGCTGGATGAGGTTGGACAAATCCCTATAGATTGATCATAAAAATTGAAAATGATGATATATATCCTCTTAGGATATTAAACCTATCCAAAGTTGTGTTGTCAAAGCATCGCTTGATGACATTAACTTGCGTGGATGAGATTGGATCGATCCCCTGGGATTGATCGTAAAAATTTGAAAATGATGATAATATCCTCTTAGGATATTAAACCTATCCAAGTTGTGTTGTCAAAGCATCGCTTGTGACATTAACTTGTGTGGATGAGGTTGGATCGAATCCCCCTGGGATTGATCGTCTGTTGATTGAGATACAATGAATATTGTGTTTTTCTCAAATCAATGCTAGCTTAATGTTTATTTTATGACCACTTATACTTCTCTGTTTAAAGAAGATGACATAAAGATAATGATCAGCAAAGTTTACTATAATAAAAGACAGTACAAAATTTCATGATGGAAATAGAAGGCACAAATAGTTCAATTGAAAATAGTTTTACTGATAAATTGCGGAGATTTCCAAATATCCAAGTACGGGGTAGCATTTTTCCATCGCCATCTTTTAACTTGAATGTTCCAGGTTTGACCATGGATGCCACCATATAGGGCCTTCCCATAATGGTGATAGCTTGTTACGTTGGGGGCCCTTTCCAGCTGCTCAAGACTTCGCAGAACTAGATCTCAACTGAGATGCATCGGGGTTTCACCTTTCGATTGTAGTGGCGAGCTATTCGTGATGATATGCCGCAATTTTAAGGGATGCCATGTCTCTTGTCTCGGGAAGAAAATCCAAATTGTCTCGGAGTTTTTTTCGTTATTGTAAAGTTGAAGTCTGAACCCTGAGGCTTGGGACTCCAATAACAACCGGATGATTGCTTCCGTGCCAAAGCAGAGGTTATATGGAGTCTCCTGTTGGAGTCTAGCAGTAGGGCGGTAAGCCCAAAGAACATTTGAGAGCTCATCAGCCCATTGCCCCCCAGCCTTTTCAAGACGTGTTTTTAGTCCTTTAAGTATAGTCCGATTTGTAACCTCCGTCTGTCCATTTGCTTGAGGATGAGCCACAGCTGTATGCACCACTGTATATGGAGGTCTTTGCAAAATGCTGTAAAGATTTTTCCAGTGAATGGGTTCCATTGTCAGTGAGATTTTTGCCGGAATACCAAAACGGCAAATAATATTCTTCCATACAAATTGTTTTGCATTTGCTTCTGTAATTTTGCAAGAGCTTCGGCCTCCACCCACTTGGTGAAGTAGTCCATGCCAAGATGATAAATTTTCGCTGTCCGGTGGCTATTGGAAATTGTCCCATTATATCAATCCCCCATTGGGCGAAAGGCCAAGGGCTCTGAAATGATGAAAGTCAGTGGCTGGTAAATGCATGAGATTAGAGTGTAATTGACAATTGTTACACTTTTGAGTGAACTCAGTGCATCCTGCTTTATTGTCGGCCAGTAAATCCTTGTCTTAGGATTTTGTTGGCCAATGCTTTTCCTCCAAGATGTTTCCCGCAATACCTGAATGAACTCCGTAATGTATAATCGGCTTCTGAAGGCGGAAGGCATTTAAGATATGGCCCGCTGAAGGCTCGTTTATATAATTCTCCACCAATGACAGTAAAGTTAGCTGCTTGCCTTCGGAGTCGTATTGCAGTTGTTTGGATCTTCAGGTAGCACTCCTTCTAGTAGAAAAGATAGTATAGGATCAATCCAGGAAGCTCATTTGGCTTTTCGATTGATTTATAACCCATGGTCCTTCCGATGCTAGGAAAGTGTACTTCTTCGATATATATTTCTCTTAAAAAGATCACCGTTTAGTGATGTAGCGAGTTTCGAAAGAGTACTGCACGAGTGTTTTTGTTCCCGAGATATATGAATATCTCAAATTTCTCTATGCGGTTGAGAAGCGACTTCACCAAATCACAATATCGTGCTAATTGTGGATTTGAGCCTCAAATTCTCCTCTTACTTGAGAGACTACAAGTTGCGAGTCAGAATGTACTATTAATTTTGCACTTCACATTCTATAGCCAACCTCAGTCCGGCAATAAGAGCTTCATACTCAGCGACATTATTAGTCGCAGGAAATTTTAGACGCACCCATATTCAATAGTGGTATGATGAGGAGAGATTAACAAAATTCCAGCCCAGCCCCAGAGCTTCCAGAAGCTCCATCAACATATAATGTCCAACAAGGAGAAGAGAAAAGCTGGATTGGTGTTTCATCGGAAATCGGAACAGTACATCGACCACAAAATCTGCCAAGACTTGTGATTTGATATCTGTTCTGGGTAAGATGGATGTCAAACTCTCCCAGTTCTATTGACCATTTTATAACCTCCTGAAGCTTCGGGTTTTTGAAGGTACTCCGTAATGGAAGATTGTGTAAACCCCAATTGTATGAGCTTGAAAATATGGCCTTATTTTCTAGCAGAAAATATTAATGCCAAAGCTGTCTTGTCGGCTAATGGGTAGCGTCCCTCGTCTCAGAAAGAATTTTACTGACATAGAATACTGGTCGTTTGAATAGCATTTTCTTCTCGAAGCACTGAGCTTATGGCATTTGAAGAAACAGCCAGATATAAATATAACCTTTCTCCTTGAATGGTTTTGACAGAAAGGGGGCGAAGCCAATAGTTGAAGTTGTTCAAAGCTTCTTGACATTCACTGTCCATTGAAATCCTTTATTTCGAGCATTTCTTAGTATTTTGAAGAAAGGCAAATATCTATCTCCTGAACGGGCCAAGAAACGAGATAAGGCAGCTATTCTTCCATTCAGACGTTGAACTTCTTTATATTCCTTGGGGCACCAATCTCTCAAAGCTTGATTTTTTCAGGGTTAGCTTCTATACCTCTATGAGTAACCATGAATCCCAAGAATTTTCCAGATGTGACTCCAAAAGCACATTTTGCAGGGTTGAGTCGTATGTTGTAATGTCGAAGGAGGCTAAAGCATCGCTCAATCAAATTATATTTTGTCCTTTCAAGAGTTTTTAAACCAACATATCATCTATATATACCTCCATTGAACGACCTATGAGGTCTTATAAAACTTATTCATGAGGCGTTGATAAGTCGCCCCAGCATTCTTGAGCCCAAAAGGCATGACCTTATAGCAATTAGCCCCTTATCAGTTTGAAAAGCAGTTGCTTCCTCATCTGCAGGATCCTTCTTATCTGATATAATCCAGAGTATGCATCCATAAAACTTAACATTTGATGTCCAGATGTTGCTACAACTAATTGATCAATACGAGGAAGCGGGAAACTATCCTTTGGGCAAGCTTATTGAGATCTGTGTAGTCTACGCACATCCCCACGCCCCACTAGCTTTTTTAACCATCACGACATTTGCAAGCCAAGTTGGATATATAACTTCTTTATGAATTCAGCCTTCAAAAGTTTATCTACTTCTTGCTCTATAGCTTTTTGACGATCTGGTGCAAAATTTCTCTTCTTTTGAATGATTGGTTTATACAGAGATTTATCTTGAGAGAATGCATAATAATCTGTGGGTCAATTCCAGGCATATCTGCCGAACTCCATGCAAAAATATCTTGATTTGTTCGCAAAAATCCGTATATGTATCTTCTTTCATCAAAAGTAAGACCCGATCTGCAGCGTTCTGATGTGATCTTCTCTGATATAGAGACAACAAATTAAATCCTCTACTGGGGAAGCTCTATAAAGGACAATCTCATTTGCAATCAAAATTTTCAATGCTTAAAGAAACAGATGGGCGAGGTTGAGCTTGTCAAAGATAGCAAGATTGTCCTCCTGTTGATTTCCCGCACTCTCTCAATCCCTGCGAGTTGGGAATTTCATTTCAGATGAGCACTGAAGCGATAGCTTTAAAAATGATTGCAAAGGTCGCCCAAAGATAGCATTATATTGCCGATTCTGACTTAACCACAATAAATAGAACTGAATGAGTAACTTGTCGAGGAAATTCCCCCATTGTGACAGGGACGTAATTGTCCTTCTACTCCTACTGGACGATTATCAAATCCATACAATGGTCCAGCAGCAGGTTGAAGCTTCTCTCTAGCCAACCCCATACTAAGAAAAGTGAGTAAAATAGGACACAACAGAACTCCCAATCGTAAGATTCTTTTAACGTTATAACATGGATCTCCAATACAGCATTAATGACAAGTGGGTCTTGGTGCGGAGTATGAATCCCTTCTAAGTCAAATCTCCAAATGTGATGGAGTGATCAAATCGTGCCTTCTTTAAGTCGGTTCCTCTGGGCTGGTGAGTAAGACTTGAGAGGATATTAATGGCCCCCCTGCAATAGTTTCAATTTCTCCAACTATCTGACGATTTGTATGTTGTTCCTTGTTGCTGTTGATGATGTTGTTGTTGGTTCTGCCCCCAGTAGGATTAGCCTCGTTTTGAACAGGTGGATTTTGAGTGAATTGACGAAGATATCCCTGTTGAATTAGCCTTTCAATTTCTTCCTTCAATTGTCTACAGGCTTCATTGTATGTCCGCGGCTTCGATGAAAGTGACAATAATAATCTTGATTTCCAGAATTTGGCTTTACGGTTGGGGCCATTTAATAGTTTTGCTCATGTTGTATAGCCAATAAGAATATTAACACAGATTGTATTCAACGGAGTGTACCCTTCTTTGGCCTGTAATCCCGATTTGCTGAGGGGGCCGTGGTGGAAGATCTTGATCCTCTTCTGAGACTTTTGAGCTCCAGCTCCAGCTTCGGGCCATTCTTTCTCTATTAGAAGGCGGTTCAAATTGTTTTCGATGAGCAGATAGCTCCATCAGCAGTAATTTGAGCTTCTACTTGTGAATTAAGTCAGCATAAGAATGAACTGTTTCTCTCAATAATGCAGAGTAAAAA
Source organism: Dendrobium nobile (assembly GCA_022539455.1). Classification (NCBI taxonomy): domain Eukaryota; kingdom Viridiplantae; phylum Streptophyta; class Magnoliopsida; order Asparagales; family Orchidaceae; genus Dendrobium; species Dendrobium nobile. The sequence goes on from CM039734.1 coordinate 51,765,142, forward strand.
GGTCCGGGCCAACCCTCCAAGAAAAACACCTCGTAGAATTCAGGATCAACGCCTGGGATTTGTCGAGCTTCAGAAGAAAATCTTTGAAATATATCTTTCAAAGATTCTCCTTCATTTTGACGGATTCCAGAGAGATGTGATGAATCTTTGATAATTCTTCTATTAGCAACAAACTGTTCGACAAAGAGTTTTGCAAGATGAACGAAACTAGGATTGTATTTCTAGGAGAGCATAGAACCAGGTGCGAGCTTGACCCTTTAGGGTCGCAGGAAAAACTTGACAAAGAAGTGCATCGAAGCTCGCTGTATGTGCATAATTGTTCGATAATGATCAATGTGTTCATAGGGATCAGATGACCCATCATATGCATCAATGTTTGGTAGCTTGAACCCTGTTGGAATAGGTGTATAAGAATTTCATATGTTAGTGGAGAAGATCTTGAAAGCTCGCTGTATATTAAATGATTCCTTTCCCGTATTGGGAATTCTTCTTGAACCAGTCGTCGTAATTCATCTCTTATGACATCGCGAGGAGTATCTAGAGCGGGTGAGATTTTGCATCTGATGGGCTCTAGGTGCAGGATGTGTTGAACTAGCAGCATCGTCTATTTCCGGATATATTGCGGAGGAGGAGCATGAGTTTGATGAACATTTTCAAATTGCTGGTCCATATCATTTGTTGGCGATGATGGAGAGGAGGTCATCATTTTGAGACGGCATCCTTTGCTGGCCTACCTCCTCCAATATTTGAGGATTCTTGCCTGGTTTTCCTCCATCCTACGAATCGATTTTCCAAGGAAGAAGGCCCTTCCCTCTGATATTACGACGTCCATGATTGCCAGATGGGAATCTAGTTCGATGCGTATTTGAGCGAGAGATCCATTGTTGAGTATTCGATCAGCCATTGAAGAAATATTGGGAAAGCTTTCCACAGACGGCGCCAAACTGATGCGGACTAGAATATACGCAGCGGTAGAGTAAAAATATAACGTCTTAACAATATACGTATATCCAGCACATCAACATATAATTAAGGGAGAGAAACACCAGGAACTTTTTTACGTGGAAAACCCGAAAAGGGAAAAACCACGGGGCCTGGCCCAGATGAGAAATTTCCACTATATCTGGTTTGGTTACAACGTTTGATTCGCTCCTTTACTTGGAGATGCTAGAATCACAGTAAGTTAATAACATACAAAAATTTGGCGATGATTGATAAACCGACCAAAATAAGGCAGTGGTTGGCAAGAAAACCCGGCGGTGATCGGCAGGAAACTCCGGCGATGGTGGCAGGAAAACCGGCGGTGGTCGGTAAGAAAACCCGGCGGTGGTTGCAGGAACTCCAACGGTGGTCGGCAGGAAAACCGGCGTGATCGTAGGAACCCGGCGGTGGTCGGCAGGAACTCCGGTGGTGGTCGCAGGAACCCGGCGGTGGTCGGTGGCAGAGTGCTCCCAAAATTCCCCCTTCCTTCTCCTCCTCTTTTTTTTTCTCATGAGAAGAGTGGGGGGCTATTTAAGTTTTTTGAGAGTGGCATGACTGTAAATATATGAAGGATCAAGGGTAAGTGGGAGTGGTTGGATGGACGGCCGATGTTGAATCCTTTGATCATGAACCGTTCATTGGACATTTGAAGACCTTGATGACATCAGAATTTGACGATCTTGGGCTCGTTGGATTCGTCCGTCGAGACGTTCGATTCGAGTATAAGCTCGTGAAAATCGGAGACCGTTTGGTAAACTCAAATTGTGGTTCGATCTCCCAACAGCGCTTTGGGTCTTGATCAGACTCATTTGGGCTCGGATTGGGTTGAGTTTTGGTCATTGGGTTCGTGTTTCCGAGACGCCAGTTTGACTATAAGCTCGCTAAAATTGGAGTCCATATGCTCTTGAATTTAATCTTTGAAGTTTCCAACTCAATTTTGCTTTAAGATTTGTGCATGATCAAGATAATTTTCTTATGATGTATCAGTATCCTTCACCTCTCCATCAATTGATGGTTGACATAGCATATATATGTTTACATTAAATTTTAGGATTTAAATAAGGAAGTTATATTTTATGGATGACTTATTTGGATACACTCAAATCAATATGGCTTCAAAAGATGAACGTAAGTACTTTAAAACCCATAATATGCATTTATTATTCAAAGGTAATACCTTTTGGATTAAAATTAACGGAGTGACATATCAAGGCTCCATGACACAAATATTTTATGATCTATTATGATAGAAGGTTGAGTGTAATAATGTACAGAAATAAG